>VZTJ01005561.1:22745-35934 GCA_013397795.1 Orthonyx spaldingii | reverse complement strand
ACTTCAGCTACGCCAAGCTGTGCCAGGCGCTGCGGTACCTCCTGCGCGGCGGCCCCGACTGTCTCCTGGTCGGCACCAACCGCGACCACCGGCTCCCGCTCGAGGGCGGCGCCGCCATCCCCGGTGCGTGGGGCGGGGGGTGGAGGGGTGGTCCCGGGTCGGGGGGGTTCTCCGTGCTCAGCTCTGCGCCTCATCACACCCCGGTGTTGTGTTGATAAAACACAAGAAATTCCACCTCAACGTAAGGAAGAACTTCTTTCCATGGGGAGTGCAGAGCCCTGGAACAGCTGCCCGGGGAGATCATGGAGTCTCTGTCTCTGGAGGCATTCCAAAGTCGCCTACACACGTTCCTGTGTCACTTAATCCAGGTGACCCTGCCTTGTAGGGCACTTGGACTGGATGATCTCCAGAGGTCCCCTCCAACCCCAACTATCCTGAGATTCTCTGAGGCAGCCTGGGCACCCTGGAGCCTTTCCTTCACAGCACCCCTGAAGGAGAGAGAGTCCTTATTGATCCTTTACTTTCCAGTAGGAGTTCCCTTTTGACTCTGTGGGATGGAATTCCAACCTCCTGGCAGGCTTTAAGCACCACCTCTCCTGGGACCTACCTGTCCCTCTGCCTGTAAAGCTGAGGCGTCGCATTCCCAGGGTCCTGAGCGGGTTTGTCCTGGCTTGTATGGCTGCCACAGGCCTTCTGCCCCTAATGCCTGCTCCCCGTTCCCGCAGGGACAGGATGCCTGGTGAAGGCCGTGGAGACGGCGGCGCAGCGCGAGGCCTTCATCGTGGGCAAGCCCAACCGCTTCATGTTCGACTGCGTGGCCGGCGAGTTTGACGTGGACCCCGCGCGCACCATCATGGTGGGGGACCGGCTGGACACGGACATCCTGATGGGCAGCAACTGCGGCCTCACCACACTGCTCACCCTCACCGGGGTCACGGCGCTGGACGAGGTGCGGGGCCACCAGGACAGCAGCTGTCCTGCCAGGCACAGCCTGGTCCCTGATTACTACGTTGACAGCATCGCCGACCTGCTCCCGCTGCTGGGGGAGTAATGGGGCCAGGCAGCACCCTGGGATCACCCCGTGACTGTAATGTACGCACTAGGTACTCCCTGGAGTTAGAACCCTTAGCTTCTCACCTCTCTGTCCTCTCGGTATGATTCTGTTTACATCTTAGTCTGAAATGCACTTTGGAACAAAGGGGGCATTACAGTGGCACCTGGGGCTGGGGCTTGGGGCTGGGTTTAATTATAAATGCATCGATCCAGTGTTTGTGGTGCTCCACGGCACAGGGTCCTCTGGGCTGAGCTGGGGAGGTGGAGCTGGTTGCTCTGAGGAGAAGGACTGTGTCCTGGCCAGGCTGGGCCATGGCTCAGCCTGGTTTGTTCAGGGAAATGACTCTCGGGATGTGCAGTAACTCTGGTAGTGTTTGGAAGCACTTGTGGAGCTGGTGTTTGCCCTCAGGGTGATTCTCTTTCACAGCTGGGGCCCTGTCCAAGGGCACAGCCCCACATCAGGTCACACAAATTCATCTTCATTTTCATGTGGTCACACTGCACATTGCACTTGTGGCACAGAGTGGGATGATCCCACACAATTCCAAACGATGGCTGCTGCACATGGTGTCTGTCCAAGGTCGAGTGTGTATAAAGCACGTGTACACAGAGGCACTCCCTGAGCATAAAGATAGAGTAGAATATATTTAAATTATAAATAGAGTCTATGATAATATATCTTGTTTCCCTGGAGGGAGGATGAGAGGAATGTACTTCACTGATGTAATTCTCCTAAACTGTTGCATTCAGTAATGCAGAGTCTGTAGCCACACAGGACTGTCCTCCACTCCTGCTGCTCCCCAGAAATCCCTGGATCAATCCGTACCGAGCTCCTGCACTTCCTTCAGCATCGCTGAGCCACTTGCTTTGGCTTTAGCTGCACAATCCAATTACTGCTCAGTCCATGCACTCAGTAGTGCCCAGGACAGGTGTCCACGAGGAACCCCGTGGGTCCTGGCTGTGTGTGACAATTTCACGTGCTTCCTTCCCATCCCTGAAGTTCAGATCTTCCATGTGTGCCGGCATGGGCCGGGCATGGTGGGTGGTGAGGAGGAGTGCTGGCTTGCTCAGGAATGATTCCATTTGATCTCCAGGTGGGATTGGGCAATGAGGGGCTCACCACAGGGTGGTTTTTGTGCTGCCCAAATCCCACAGTGAAAGCTTTCGTGCTACAGAATTAATTGAAAATTATATATGCAAATAACACGCTTTTATTCCATAGATTCCAGTATCTACAGCTCAATTTAAGCACTGGTTTTTCTTCCTGTCCAGCTGAGGAGCTCAGGCAATGCTGATGCCATTTCCTGCCTGGTAGCATGTCACCTTGTTTGCACAGCAATAACCCTGCAGTCCAGAGGGTCTCAGTGTTCCCAGAGCATTGGCTGAACCTCTGAAAGGCTGTTTGTTTGTAATTTGGAGTTGTGAAAGGAAATGTGGATAATCTCTTCCCTGCTCCTGTCTCCAGAGCAAAGTCACAGAGGCAGGTTGTGTCTGATGTAACAGTGTGGGTTTGGATTCAGTCTCTGTATCTGGTGCTTTTTGTATCAGGATATGTCAGGGAGAGGCCAGGTCCAGCATCCCTCAGGCAGCTCTGTCCCTGCCGAGGGCTCTCGCTGGCAGGGCAGCCATTGCCTGGACTTGGGGATGCTGGAATGTGCTGGTGGCGGTGTCAGTCGTGCTTCAAAACTCTGTTCTGACTTCCAAACGGTTTTTAATCCTCTACTTGAATTCCCATTAAACTCTCAAACCTGCTGTCCCCATCGTTGTCTCACTTTGTGGTCTTGTCTCTGTGAATTTTGGTGCAGCTGTGCAGGGGGAATCCTGAGAGTCAGGGATGCAGTTTGGAAGGACCTTAAAGCCCAACCAGTTCCAATCCCCTGCCATGGGCAGAGACAACTTCCTCTATCCCAGGGTGCTCCAAGCCCCGTCCAGCCTGGCCCTGGACACTTCCAGGGATCCAGGGGCAGCCGGCCAGGCTGGACACTTCCAGGGATCCAGGGGCAGCCGCAGCTTCTCTGGGCAACCTGTGCCAGGGCGTCACCACCCTCCCAGGGAAGAGTTTCTTTCCAACATCTAATCTAAGCCTCTGGTAGTGAAGCCATTCCCCTTTGTCCTGGCCATGCCCTTGTCCAAAGTCCCTCTCCATCTTCCTTTTGGGCTCCCTTCAGCCAGTTTGTTCAACCCTGATCTGTGCTTGATATGAAAATGTCCAAAACCTGCATTTTCCCTGGATAGACATGACATGAAGGAATTCTGAGCTTTTCCCTTGTCCTCCAAGGGTGGCACAGGTGTGTCTGTGCAGCCCAGGCTGAGGACAGCAGCATCAACACCTGGCTCCAGCCCACGGAGCTCCGGCAGCACAGAGTTCCCCTTGAAATGTGGAAATTGCCGCTGCCACAAGGGCAGGCTGCCACTGTCCCCTGGTCATTTGATCTCTCAATGAGCCTCACCTGGGCCCTGCCAGCCCCGAGGGCACACAAAGGCCCCAGTTGTGGTTCCTGCCCCTGCCGGGGGTGAGCAGGAAGAGCCGCGCCGGGCACTGACAGCAGCGCTCAGCTCCCGCTCCGGCCTCAGGTTTCCCCCTCCTGTGGAGCCCTTTGGCTGTGAGGGACAGGTATTTATGTCCCACGGACACACGTTGAGGTTTCCCAGGTGTGCCTGGAGCCAGGATCATGCCCAGTCTGTGCATAGGCAGGAGGTAGAGCGGCAGCAGCCAGGTCCTCGCCTGAAGTGGAGGATGGAAGGAGGGGACGGCGCCGGCCGTGCTGCCCCTGCAGTGAGTATTCCCCACCCCAGCAGTGAGTATTGCCTGTTCCAGCAGCTCCTGGGCAAAGGCTAGCTCTGTCCTTCTTCTGGGACTTGACTTTGGACGAGGGTGTGACAGGCCAAGGGGAATGGCTTCCCACTGCCAGAGGGCAGGGTTAGATGGGATATTGGCAAGGAATTCTTCCCTGTGAGGGTGGGGAGGCCCTGGCCACAGGGTGCTCAGAGAAGCTGTGGCTGCCCCTGGATCCCTGGCAGTGTCCAAGGCCAGGTTGGGTATTGGGGCTTGGAGCACCCTGGGATAATGGAAGGTGTCCCTGCCCATCGCAGGGGTGGCACTGGATGGGCTTTAAGATCCCTCCCAACCCAAACCATTCCAGGATTCCATTACTTTATCATAGACAGTGCCTGCTCTGTGCTTGCCTGATCCTCCTCTGAAGGGGCTGAGCTCCTGCCATTCCCATGGGTCCTGGTAGGGTTTTCTTCACCCCCAGCACCCCCAGTTCAGCTCCTGCAAGGCAGCTGCTGTCAGCTGGATTGCCTGGGAGGTGCCTGGGCTTACACAGGATAAACTGGTCAGGTACCAGGGCAGAGGAGCCAAGGAACCACGGCCGAGCCGCCCGGGATGGGTGTGAGCTGTGACCTGCTGAGGGCTGAGAGCTGCTGGATTTCTGTATTTGCACCTTTCCCACCAGAGGGAATTCCACTGGTTATTGAAACCCTGCCATTAACTGCAGGGCTGGGGCTCTGCTCTGCTGGAATTGACAGTATTTCAGATATGTGCAGTTCTAACTCGCTGCTTTTCTGGGGGAATAATCTGGAGGTTCCCTGTTTCCAATAAAGATCCATAACTGTCCCAAGGCTGGAGGAGCCCATCCTCGTGCAACTGGAGCACATGTAATCCTGGGCTTGGATTGAATTTCTCTGTCCTTCAGAGGATTGAGAAATAGGTTATTTTTTAAATGTGGGCTGTGTTTGAGATTATTGAAAGCACATTTTCTGCTTTGTAAAAATCTTGTTATGTGCCATGAAGTTAAATTTAATTGCTTCAATATAAGAATTAAAGTAAATTAATACAGCCAATAGAAATGTCACAGCACTGCCAAGCTCTTTTCCTTGGTCTCATGGAGAACAATTTAGCAAGAAAATCCCACACAGCAAAGCAGAGGGAGGGGAACAGCAGCAGGGTTGCTCCACACGAGGTCTGATTCCAATGCTGACAGTCGTGCTGGGGATTTCTGCTGTAAACCAAAATAATTTAATTTCTTGTTCCCTGTGTCTGGAAGGCTGCTGCTCCAGCCCTGCCCTGGGGACTTTGCAGCTTCCCTGGCTGTGGCAGTGCTGGTTACCAGGGCGCTGGAACTGGAATTCCAGTGCTGTGGGATAAAGGCTCCTCCGTTATTCCAGGTGCTGCAATCGTTTGGCAGCTCTGCCCTCCAACCAGTTTGCACAAGGATTTGTGTCACGAGCTGGAAACATGTTTGATGAAGAAGAATTCACAGAAGGGTCAATTTTAACTCCTGTTCCTCTTTCTTTTGCCCTGGCTCCCAGGACAGGAGGCCCACAGCACACTTCCCAGCTCCCTCCAGGACCTTCTGGATCATCTTGTCCATTGCCTTGTTGTTTTTTGCAGTTGTTGGCATCAGTGTTGTGGGGGTTCTCAGCTTTTCCCCCAGCTCTGGCCAGGTAAGGGATCCCGATCTGGGCAGGAAGCCTCCTCTTCCCTGCAGCCCTGGATTGTGGGCGAAGCAGTTCTCAGGAGGGATGAATGGGCTGAGATCTGGGCTGGGTTTGGCTGGATCAGTCCCTGGACAATGCAGGAAGGTGCAGGCAGGGTTGTGGCAGAGACTGGGACTCCCCTGGCCCTTTCCTCTGGCACCTGGTGCCTCTCCCCAGCCCTGATGAGGAGTCATGGATCATCCTTCCCGTGGGTCAGAGCCTCCTTTTCTCCGTTGCTGAATCACTCAGACACGGAAGAGGGACCAGCACAGGGCCACTTGAGGGTGTTGGTGGGAGAAGCACCAAGCAGCTGCTGGTGGGTGCTGCCCTCCCACTCCTCGTGCCCAGGCTGGCTCCCAGCTCGTCCGAGTGACGCTCCAGGGCCAGCAGGACCCGCTGAGGAACCAGACGACCGTGGTGGACAAGGCTAGGAGCACCGTCACCTACTACATCACCTCTCAGAGGAACCTGAGCTCCGTGGTGCTGTACGACAGCAGGAACGTGAGTGCTGGGGCATCCCCGCGTCCCCGGCAGAGGGGAGCACAGGGGCTGTGCTGGGAGCACGGCCAGGCCGGGAAAAATATCAGCTCCTGTTTGCTGCCTTTCTCTGCACCTTTAGTCGGGAAACACGGAGCAGGAGAAAGGAGAATGTCCATTTTTGGGGGCTCCTGGGACAGGGCTGGGTGTGTGTGCTGCCTGCTCCAGGGGACACATCTGTCTGCAGGGCTACGTGTGCTACAAGCCGCTGGAGCAGCGAACCTGCTACCTGAGGAGGATGGACCCCTGGGACCTGGAGACCCTGCAGACGGCTCTCAACACCTCCGAGCACGGCGTGAGCAGCTGCTGCAGCATTCCCGGGACAGCTGGGGGCTGGATTGATCTTTGCACGGGGTCCCTGAACGTTCTCCTCTGTGCGGATTTGCAGGAGTGACTCCACCCCCAAGGACCCAGGGCAGGGCTCTCCCAGCCGGGGGGAGCGGGGGCAGCCCCTGTCCTGAGGGGTTCGTTGCTCACAGGAGCGGAGCTGTGCCCCCAGCCCGGGCTCTGAGCCAGCTCTGAGCAGCAGCTCCCGGGTTTATCCATCCCCTGATTCCTGTGGGAAGCAGCCGAGCTGCAGACTGGGGCAGGGGGATGTGTCCCGTGGAGGTGAACAGCAGGGCTCCTACAGGACCTGCTCCCACTGGATTCTGTTACCTGCTCAAAAATCTGGGGAAGGGAAAACAAAGGGGGTTTGTTACCAACTTTCAGGGAAGAAAGTTGGAGGCAATCACGTATACAGACCCTCAGAACAAAATGTCAGTGGGTGCCTGGGCAGGGGCAGATTCCATATCCAGAAGACAGAAAGCCCCATTTTTTTTGTGCCCCTGCCATCTGTTCTCCATTTCCTCAGGGGCTCCTGGGAAGTCCATGGTCCTCACCTTACTCCCAGAGAAGTGTAGGAACACAGGCTTCCAAAGGGGATGCAGGGAAAGGAAAGCACCTGCCCAGTCCTACGGCTCCTAAATAGGAGTAGAATTTGGTGGTGCCGGGGTTGCCAGCAGCCCACAGACAGAAAACAGCACCTGGCAGCCTCTCCCTGAGAGCTGGGACAGGGCAGCTGGCAGGAGAAACCTGCCAGGGGTACAGACCACTCCTGGGGTGCCCTGGGAGCCAGAGCAGGGCTGTGGGGCCGGAGGGACAAAGTGCCTTGGGAGGAACTAACAGGGACGTTTGTTTCAGGCTGAGCCGCTGCTACACCACAACAACCAGACCAAGTTCTACCGGGAGTTCCTGGGCATCGTGGCAGGGGAGCAGGTGGACCCCAGGGGCCTGGGGGAGGCTGTGCAGACCCTGTGTGAGCAGACATCCATCTTCTGGGTGCAGAGACGGCAGGGTAAGTGGGACAGTTCCCTTGGCAGGGGAAGCAAGAGCTTTTCTAGCACCCCTAAGAGGATCAAGCTCTGCTGCACAACAGCTGATGCATCCCACGACAGGCTGCCAAGGCCCAGGACAGGGACAGGTGACCTCTAGTGCAAAATCAGACTATTGTTCACCATCTCTGAGCACTGGCTCATACCCACCCCCCGTCCTGAGTCGTGGCACTGGGATGGGCTCTGAGCCCCTGCCCCAGCAGCACAGCACAGCCAGCACACAGAGCTGTCCCCTGAGACACCATTGGTTAATCCCTGTTACCTTCATCCTCAGCCAAGGCTGCCTGCTGAGCTATCAGCCTGCTCTGCCTCATTCCAGCTTTAATTAGAAAGGTCATTTCCTAAGGCTTTCCCCTTGCTTGGCTCCCTGGGGACTGCAGGACCAAAGCATCCCTGGGGACTCCATAGCTGCAGGAGCAAAGCACTGCTCTCACTGCTGTCCTTGCTCGTTGGCAGGGCCGGGGAGGCAGCGCCTCATCTACCTGTGCATTGACATCTGCTTCCCCAGCAACATCTGTGTCTCTATCTGCTTCTATTACCTGCCCGAGTAAGTGCTGCAGCCACGGCCGCCCTCTCTGCCCTCATACTTGAACTGGATTCCTGAAAAGCCTCTGACTTCCACAAGGAAGGGAACACATACAACATCCCCAGAGCTTCCTGCTGACTCCATGCAGCAGGTGAGGAGAGCTGAGAGAAACAGGAGGCCTCTGGTCAGCACTGTCAGCACAGATGCTCTGCAGCTCCTCCAGGGCTGCGCCTCATCCATAGGAATTAGGAGACCCAGGCCTAGGGGAATTCTGGGAAGCAGCTGGAGTTCTGGGGCTCCAGGCTCTGTTCAACACAAGGTGGTTGTTACATTTGGGGAGTGGTTGGCTGTAGGAGAGCAGCTCTCCAAGTCACTCTATGAAACACTTTGAATAAAGGGATTGCAAACCGAGACAAGAGCTGCTTCTCTTCTTTGCTCAGCCTCTCCCATCACTTGCAAAGGCTGACTTTTATTTTTTTCCCACTTTGGGGTACAGGAACATCCAAAGCTGTCAGCAGCCGATGCCCCAGGGATTCCTCCAGCTGAACTGTACCCGTGTCCCTGCAGTGGGGTCATGCCTCCCTCTCCCATTCCCTCCCTCAGAGGCCCCACACGTTTCAACAATGTCCTGCCTGGAGCTGAAGCCTGGTCTCACCCCAGGCAGCTGCAGCTGCCCCTGTTGGAGCCCCAGCCATTCCCATGTGGGAGGGGATGGGTACAGGGCGTGTCCCAGGCTCTGGAGAGGGTCTGGCAAGGCAAGGGGAAATGAGCAGAGGTCCTGTCCTTGCCACACGTGCCCGTTATCCCAACACGCTGTCATTGAAGGCCAGGCAGACCACGGCTTTCTGGTGGCCACTGTATTCCCTCTTGATCTCTCCTGTCTCCACACACCACAGTCTGGCCAGGTTATCAGAGGAGGCTGCAACAGAGAGTGAAGAGTCGGATATATGGCATTACCTTTTAAGTTTCTTTTTTCTATTACTATAAGAAAGACTTTCTTCTCACTTCATTCAGCCATCCTTAGGGCTGGTGATGACCAGCAAGGAAGAGCAGCTCAGTGCATTTCTCTTTTATGTGGGGTTTAATTCTTTTGGAGAGCAGTGAGTGTGGAAGTTACCACAGGTGTGTGTGTGAGGGACTAACACGCTGTGAACTGTGAGATGAACAGCACAGCTGGAGATCTCCTCTCCAGGTCAGACAGCTGCCCCACCGCAGCAGCACAAAATGCTCCAGTCAGTAGAATGTGTTGGGGGTGTGCGGCTGGGTGCTCCCACCTCACACCCCCTGTGTCCCAGGAAGGGTAACAGGTCAGGCCTGGCTGGTGCATAGCCCTGGCAGAGTCCCGGGGGTGCCTCACCTGTGACGATGTACTGGGAGTCCCCGGAGAAGGCGCAGTCCCACATCCAGCCCCGGGACGTCTCCCCGGGGTTGTTGCTCTTAATGCTCAGCTCTGTCATCAGAGAGAAGTTTGAAGTCCGCCAGATCTTGCACGTCTGGTCTGCAGAACAGGTGGCCAAGAGCCTGCAAGACGGAGACATGTGAGGGCAACCTCTTGAGGCACTGTCCCCCTGTGGGCCTCTTGTTACCACAGAGCTGGGCCAGTGCCAGTGATGGCCTGGAGACCTGCCCCCATTGCAATCAGATCTCCTGACACCTGCACAGTCTGATTTAGGAGATTCCAGCTGAACAGATTCTGTGAAGGAGCTCACACTTTCAGCAGTTGGATCCCAGCTGTAGAACACCTCATGGCTGCAAACCTTGCTGAGCTCAGGGAGCATGACTGGGACACCACTGACAACAACCCTGTAGTGGCATCCCCTGCCTCCTGTCCCACTCCTCCCTGGGGACCTCAGTGTGGAGCCAGCAGCAGCCACAGCTAGAGGCACAGCTGGAGGCACAGCTGGCCCTTGCCTGCCTGGAAAGGCCCATGTTTGCTCTGGGAGGTAGTGAGGGGCTCCACACTCACGTGGAGTCGGGGCTGAACTTGCACTGCAGGGCGTAGCGGTTGTGTGCTGGGATCTTAGTCTTGGGGATCAGCTGCGTCACCTCCTCGCCGATGCCGCCCGTCAGGTTCCACACGTAGCAGTTTCCCTGCGGAGACACAGCGGGATCTGTGTCCAGGCTGGGGGATGCCCACCCAGAAGCAGCCCAGTTCCCCACCCCAGCACGGCCCAGCGGAGCTCACCGAGCTGTTCACAGCCGCCATGTAACTGGCATCGGGGTCGATGTGCACCGAGTTCACCGACACCTCGGGCTCGGGGATCAGCTGCTCGTTGTGGTCGGTCTTCAGGTCCCAGATGTGGATGGCCCCGCTCTGGTCACCCACGATCAGCTCGGCCTGCAGGGACACAGTGGCCGCATCTCTCTGGGCACTGCCAAGCAGCAGCCTGGGGCTGGCACCCACACCGTGCCCACACAGCAGCCTGGGGCTGGTCCCACACCGTGCCCGTGCAGCACCACCTGAGCCCTGCTCTGGGTTTCAGCAGCAGGGTCCTGTCCTGCCTCCTCTCTCCCCAGCTCTGGGCTGTTCCACGCCCTGCCTGTCCCAGTCAAGCACTGACTCCCGTGACACTCTGCAAAAGGCTGTTTCTCTCCCCAGAAGGGTTTGCTGATTTTCTAAACCCCAGGGCAAACAGCAGCTGCCCCAGTTCCAGGGCTGTGGCACAGCTACAGCTCCAAACAACATCCACGGGAGCCAAGTGGTTTTCAGCATGTCTGAGAGGCAGCATTAAGGGGCAGGCTGGCCACTGAACAACTGAAGCACTCAAGGGTGTTGATACCTGAAAAACACAACCTGAAGTGGGTTTTTCTCTCTCTCTTCCCTTCTCAGGGGAAGGACAAGAGCCAAGGGCAGGAGCCCTGGCTCTGATCCCATGCTCAGAGCAGAAGACAATGCTGGCATGTCTCCACTCAAGCCAGGCCTTTATCGACAGCCCTGTGCTGCCCATAATTTTAGCACAATCCCTAGAGGAGATCAGGTCATCAGGCACAGCTAATCCTGTCCCGGGAGCAGAGGCTGGTTCTGAGGACACAAACACCACTCAGTGCATTTATCTGACTGCACAAAAGCCTCTTCTGGGCTCCTCAATCCTCAGATCCCTCTCAGCAGGTGTAAATGCTGAGTCCAAAGTTTTCATGGCTTTACCCAGGCCGGGAGGAATCTCTGGATAATTGGATCAGCATCTCTGCAGAGAGAACTGCAGAACCATGGAACCATCTGAACAAATGCTGCCACCTTTGGACTAATTAACCACCTTCTGCTCACACACCAACACTCAGCACCTCAGCAGCATCTTGGCCAGGGATTATTTCCCATCTAAGGGAACTATCACAATAGGGATTATTTCCCATCTAAGACCTATGTGCAGCAATATTTCTTTAACATAACACATTCTCACAGCACTGGCACTACAAAAGAATTTGGATAGTCTGGTCCAAATAACTGATCTCAAACTTAGTCTGAAATTCCTGATTTGCAAAATTAAGCCTTTGCCACATGAAATGCAAAGGCACATTTCCATTACTCAGCATTTTGCAGAGGTTTGCACAGCCCTGTCTGCAGGCAAAACCACAGGCCTGCAAGCCCAGCCCAGCCAGGCCATCAGCAGTGATTGATCCCTATTGATTTCCCTGCTCCTGCTCCCTTCAACATCTTCAAGAGCCCCCACTCTCCCTCTGCAACAGCTGCTGAACCCACTGGTGAACCTCAACCAAACCTGACCTGAAGGGGATCATGGCCAAAGGCCCCAGGATGCTTCTTCTTGGCAGTGTTGTCACCCTCAAGCTTCCCAGATCCCCCCACTCGTCCAGCTTAGCTCCCATCACATCCCCAGTGATGTTCAGGGGCAGAGCCCGCTCCAAGGGCCTGTCCCTCCCATGGGATGAGCCCAGCACAGCCCCTGTGCTGTCCCTTTGCAGCAGCCACCAGGTCATTAGCACAGACACATCGTGTGACACCCCCAGGCCACCTTCTGTTGCACCCCATCTCCTGCTGGGGTACATCTCTGCAGGCTCTCAGGTTTAGCCAGAGGAGCCACAGGAACAGGGTGCCCAGAGAAGCTGTGGCTGCCCCTGGATCCCTGGAAGTGCCCGAGGTCAGGCTGGATGGGGCTTGGAGCATCCTGGGTAGTGGAAGGTGTCTCTGCCCATGGCAAGGGGTGGAATGGATGAGCTTCAAGCTCCCTTCCACAGGATTCTCTGAGCTGGGAACGCCCAGAGGAGGCAGCTTCCTCACCTGGTTGGGGTGCAGGCAGACACAGTTGATGGGAGCATTCACCTGGAAAATGCGCTGGCACTGGAGGTTCCGGGACCTGTGAAAGAGTGAGCGAGGAGCGTTCAGGCGTGTGAGACCGGCCCCACGGCCCGGGGATGTGAGACCGACCCCGCGGCCCGGGGGTGCTGCCGGAGGGGGGAACCCCCGGTGCCCACCTGAGGTCCCAGATGCGGGCCATGCAGTCCTCACCGCCCGTGTACATCCAGCGCCCGTCCTCGTGGAAGCCCACCGAGGTGATGTTCTTGCTCACGCCGTCGTAGTTGATGACGGGGTTGGGGTTGTTGGAGTTGAGGTCGTACATGCGGATGTGCTGGTACCCTGCAAGGACCGGGCGGCGGGTGAGCAGCGGCCCGGCTCCCGGCGGACCGGGCGGGCCGGCAGCGCTCACCTGCGGCCGCGATCATGCTCCGGTCGGGCGTGATCTCCAGCGCGTTCACCTGCTGCGGCCGCCGTTAAGGTCGGTACGAGGCATCGGCCGGGCCCGGCCCGCGGCCCGAACGCGGCGGCGGCGGCCCCGAGCTGCGGGGCGGCGGGGAGGGAGGGAAGGATACGGAGTCCTGGTGCTGCACCGTGCGGGTGCAGATGCCGCTGTGCGCCTGCCAGAACCGCACCGTGTGGTCGTAGCCGGCCGTGGCCAGGATCACCGGGTCGCTGCCCACCGTGCCCTGCGCCGCGTTCATCGCGCCGCCGCTCCCGGAGCCGCCGCGCCCGCGCTCGGGGGGCTCCCCAAAGCCTGCGGGGTCTCTCTCACCCCGCGGGATCTCTTCCGGCCCGGTCCGCGGGTCTCTCTCACCCCGCGGGTCTCTCTCGGCCCGAGCCCCCCGCTCCCAGCCCTGGTCCCGGTCCCGCTCCGCTCCCGGTTCCCGCTCTGCGCGTGCGCGCGGCGCCTCCCGAACGCGCAGCCGCCCCTGCCGCGTCCGGCGGGAGCGCGCATGCGCGGGAGCG
>VZTJ01005561.1:0-12386 GCA_013397795.1 Orthonyx spaldingii | reverse complement strand
GGGGACCGTAGACGTGCTGGGGACCCTCGGCGGCGGCCCGGGAGGGGTGGGGGGGAGCTGCCAGCGTGGGTCTAAGCATCCCGGCGGGGCTCGGAGCATCCCCGGGCGCCGCGCGGGTGCGCAGCGCTGCAAAGGGTCGCCTCGCCGGTCCCGGGGCACCCCCGGCGCGGTCGGGCTCCGGCCGGGCTGCCCTTGCCCTGCACCCGGGAGCAACTCCCGACCTCCCGGGAGCCGGGCCCGTTGCTCCCGGGGGTTTGGGCAGGGTCTGCGGCCGGGCAGCGCCGGGCGCATCTGCGTGTGCGTGCGGCGAGTGTGCCCGGCCCGCGGGGTGAGCGCCGGGGCTCGCTGCCCGCACACCTCTGCTGTGTCCGCGCTGCCGCGGGTGCGTGTGCGGCTGTGTTTGGGTGCGTGGGGTGTTTGCGTGGCGGTGTGTACCCTGGCATCTGTGTGTTTGGCTGGGCTGTTGGTGTTTCTCGCTGAGGGGGTGTTTGGATGTCGCTCGCGGGTATCTCCCGGTGCATCCCTGCGGCTGGCTGTGCTCGGCTCCGCGGGTGCGTGGCCAGGTGTGAGGCTGCGGGGGCGTGCGTGTGGCTGTGCGTGTGTGTCTCCGGGCGTACGTGTGTGTAGCTCCATGAGTATCTACTCGCTGTAGGATGTAACTGCTCCGTCGAGGCGTTCCGCCCGGGACTGAATAATTCATGGTGCTGATGCAGCCGCAGGTTTCAGGCCTGGTGCACGGGATGAGCTGGGAGCCGGGGACCGTTCCTGGGTATGGAGGGGGACCACGGGGAGCACTCACGTGGCTCTGGGTCACTGGTCACACAGTCCCTTCATGCCTGTGCTCACTGTCCCTCTCTGCAGGTGCAGCACACCCCTAATGCAGGCACCCCCCTTTCCCTGGACTGTGCAGGACTGGTGAGGTGTCCCCTGTCCCTGGTCATGCAGGGCTGTTTCTGGCCAAGCAGAGCCATCGTGCTGTCCCATGTCCCGGTGCTGAGCAGGGTTGGCATGGCATTCCCCATGTCCCTGCTCTGGTGTTGCATCCACCATGTCCATGGTGCCACAGGGGGCCAGCATGTGTTTCCTCGTGCCATGCAGGGCCAGTGTGGTGTCCCCCATGTCCCCAGTGCCATCGTTGCTGTCACTGCTGAGGGAGCGTGCAGGGCAAGAAGAACCTCCAGCTCAGAGCCCACTTCATCCCAACCCACTCCAGGTGCTGCTACTTCTGTGGCCTCTTGGGGCAGCGTGTGGGTGTGGGGACATCGTGTGGGTATGGCCTGTGCCGAGCAGTGTCCCCACACAGCCCTCTCCAGTCCCTGCTGGCCTGGGCACACAACTGGTGTTGCTGTGGCAACGGCCAGAGGTGCCTGAGTGCCACCACCTTCTCCTGCATCCCTGTCCTTCCCAGTGCTCTGCTGCATCTCCCACTGCCGAGCCCTCTGGAGAGCAGGCAGGATGGCCACGGGGACCGACAGTGCTCCCTGTGGCAGGACTACAGCTTAGGGACAAGGGACACCCAGTGGGGCTGAGCCTGGTGTTGGGGAGATTCCCGCTGCAGGCCTGGATGCTCACCCCATTCCCCTGTTGGGCTGCCCATCTCCAGCTCTGCCAGACCCACAGGTGCTGGTGCCAGGCTCCTCTGGGGCCATTTCCACCCTGGACCCGACTCCCATGTGGCAGCGGGTGCCACGTGTGCGGCAGTGGGTGCCGTGCTCCTGGCCTGGGGTGCATGAACACCTCCGGCCATGGCAGCGGGGCTGGAGCGGTGCACAGAGTGCAAGAGTACCGAGCAGGGCTGTCCCCACACCGTGGTGTCCCCACGTCCCCTCCGAGTTCCGGTCCCACGCATGCCTGCGGCGCTCCCCGCGCTGCGCGGCACCAGGAAGATTTGTAACTTAGCTCTGTTATCTGGATAATATCCTATTCATGTGGGGTTTAATAAATGAGATTTTAAAAATCCTTGCGTGAATTAGCGCGGGTTGCTATGGTGACATGGGGCCCGGTTTGGTGTGAGTGCAGGTCCGGGGGCCCGGGCCGGCCGCAGCGCGCACCGCGCCTGCTTCCCGGGCATCCATAATTGATGAGGTTGTCTGAAAGTTGCGCAAATCAGATGCAGGGATTTGGCAGCAAACTGTTTCCCTCCCTGTCCCCTCCTTCCTGGTGCTACCTCGAAGAAATGTGGTGACTTGGCATTTTCCCCTCAGCTCCAGTGGCGTGGGATGGGATGGGACCATGGGGTGTCTCCAGGAGCACCCATGCCCGCTGTGCCATCCCTGTCCTGGGCAGCTGGGGCTTGGGCAGTGGGAGATGCACCATGCTATGCCGTGCTGTGCCGTGCAGAGGATCCAGAGCTCCTCGGCTGTGGAGTGTTGGAGTGAGTTGGCTCTTTCCCTGTGAGGCCGGTGCTGCCAGCGGCTCATCCATGTTGGAAATGGCTCCTATGTGGTGCTGCCGGTGCTGAGTGAGGGACCTCGAGCCGAGGGTTGGATCCTCTTCTCCACTTTCTCCTCTGGCCAGGCTGGGGACTTTCTAAGGCACTTCCACACATGGCAGCTTCATGTGGCCAAGGAGATGTCCCAGCACGTGGCCCTGCAGTGCCAGAACATCTGGCATGGCAGGGGCTGGCTGTGTGGGTGGAATCCTGTGGCACTGTGCTGCCCACCCCATGCCTGGTCCTCAGTGCCATCCTGGTCCCCCAGGTTGCCATCAGGGCTTGTGTCCTGGTGTGCTGTTGGAGCTCTGGGTGCCTCAGTCTGGGACACCCAGGACTGGGTTAACCCCGCTGCCTGGCTGGGATTGGGAGCTGGGCACGGAGCTCTGCACCCCCTGTGTCCTGCCATGTTGGGGTAACCCAGCCCAGCCTGGCCCCACTGCCTAGGGTGCTGGTGCTGAGGCCTGGGCAGCTCTCGGGGTGCCCCCATTCTGGGCAGGAGAGTCCCATTCCTGCACTGCCACTTGTGCAGGGCTCTGCATCCTGCCCTGGCAGCAGCTCTGGCATCTCAGGGCTTGTCCCATCAGTCCTGGCCCTGCTGCCATGTGCAGGGAGCAGGTCCTGCCCTGCCTAGGGAGGGACCTCAAAGCTCAGCAAGAACCCCCAGGGTCCTGCTGTCCCACGGGGAGCCATCCTGGGATGTGAATGGAGCTGCACTGGCTGGGTGGGATTGTTCCTTTACCGGTGCTCCGGGACTCAGGGACAGCGGGAAGCAGGGACAGAGCGCCTGGGGACATGGGCTCTGGGCAGGGCCTCACCAGCTGCCTCCTTGCCCTCTGGTGTGTCCTCCTGCATGGTGGCCAGTTAATTCTGGGTTTTCTTGCCTGCATTTGATTGCATTAATAATCTGCTCTGATAACAGTATTTAATAAAACCGGGCTAATATGGCGCAGTTAGGAAATGTCTTTGACATTTTACAATTCAATTTCCATGCAGTAAAAGGCAGGGCAGCTGCAAATCCAATTGTGGTGCAGTGCCCAGGGCACACGTGGCCGGCAGCCGCCGGAGCTGCCCGGTTCCCCCTGGCCCTCTGGGAAAGCAGGAGCCTTCCCTGCGAGGCAGCCACCCCCGATGGCTCCTGCTGCTGCTCCCTGGGCACGGGCACTGGGCAGAACCTCCTTGCTGACAGTGAAACCCAGGCAGAGATGAGCAGATGATGCTCACTGGAATGCTGGAGCCCCTGGATGCTGCTGGCCTCTGAAGCCACTGGTGCTGGGCAGGACATCTGGAGTGGGAGGAAGGGGCTGTGGGACCAGATCCTGTGGCAGCTTGGCCAAAGAGGTGCTGGGCCCCCGTGCATTCCCCATCCCGTGGCCAGGCACTGGTCCCACGCCTCCCCCGATCCCCTTGGCAGGGATGAAGGGGTGGAATGCCAAGGGGGTGGGCTGGGACACGCGCGTGTTGCCAGCAAGGGGAGACGCCGGTTCACCCCAGGCATGTCCCAGGCACGGCCGTGCTCCGTGCACTGCTGACAGGCAGGTTCCTGTCAGGGCCGAGCAGCTCCGGCTGCTGCCCGACTCATCCACGTGTCAGCGGGTCCCTCATAAACTTCTTGGGGTTTCCAGCCCGCGTGCGAAGCCTCCCTCCCAGCAGGATTTGGCAGGCAGATGAGGGCTGGCGTGTGCCAAGTTTCCTTCCAGAGGGGCACGATTGCTCAGCCTGGGGTGACTTCTCATTATTTTACATTTCTTGCCTCTATGGCTGGGCCGAGTTGTGCGTGCAGACCCTCCCCTGCCCCCTGCCCCAGCACAGCCCCCGTGTCCGGGTTGGCCGCAGGGTCCCTGCCCGCCGGGAATGCTGTGGGGACCTGGCACTGTTGGCCACTGCCACCGAGGAGCAGCGGGGCCGCGGGCCGGCGGCTCCGTTCCCAGCTCCCTCACTGGCCTGGATTTTCTCTCAGCAGTCCCAATTCACCTGGCATGACACCAAGCAGCCCTTTGCCAGCCCCTCGCGCGGGGCTCTCCCACGGCCGCTGGCTCCGGCTGTTTGCCACACGAGGACCTTGCTGCCCCTGTGCTGGGGCGTGACACTGTGGGGGACATGACAGGGCCAGGCTGCACCCAAGGGTGGCAGTGCTGGCGGTGAGCGGGGCTGAGTGCTGTGGGTGCCCTGAGCTTCTCTCCACAGCCGTCCCAGTCGCTGCCAGCCCATCGTGGTTTCCAGTAGCCAGGCTGGCGTCTGGCTCCTCTCCTCCTCTCTGCACTCCGTTTAACCCTTCCTTCCCCTTCCCAGCTGCTGGGAATGGCTGCCATCAGCCCCCTCCCCATCTTGGGGTGTCCAGGTGCCCCCAGTCCCTTCCTACTCCCCACGTCTGCACCAGCTGCAGCAGCAGTGCCTGGGGATGGTGGCTTTGTGGTGCTGTGCCAGGGTCTGGGTGGGTCCCAAAGCAGAGGTGGGTGCTCAGTGAACACATTCCCGGGCTCACGGCAGGTGGGAGCTGTGGCAGTGCTGGTGGGGTGAGTGGTGGAGGGCAGCGCCCAGCTCTTGGGCGATACCTGAGGTTGTTTCCCACAGTGCTCTCTGTCCTGGTGCCGTGCTGGGTGGTGTGTGCTGGAAACGCTGCTCAGCACTGTTTGGGAGAGTGTCAGAGAACAAATTTCTGATATTTAATGACTGGTGCTGGTCCGGCTGGGCCAGGCTCCTATGGGTGAGGGAGAGGTGTTGGGAAGCACAGCTTGGGAGTGCCTGCATGGACACTGCTGTTCTGTCCCTGCTTTGTGGCCTGTCCCTGGCCAAGTGTGCTGCGAGGGTGGGCCATGCCTGGCAGGTCACCGAGCCAGTGTGCAGCGCTGATGTCACCTCTGCCCTGGCTCACCATCCTGTCCCACAGCCGGGGCACATGGGACTTGCTCTCCTGGTTGTCCTCTTCCCAGAGGGACGGGGCCAGTGCACCCCACCTGGCACAGGAGCAATGCCACCCGTGGGCCGGCTCATCATGCTGGGCTGAGAGGGATCTTTAAGCTCTAATGAAATGTTAATAGTATTTTCCAACTCAATACGGGAGTAGAAAATGAGGTGTTTAATGCTGGGCTCTGCAGCGACAGCAGCAATCAGCCTGAGAAATGGGAAGCTGGGATGCAGTGCTGGCCTCGGCTCGGCCTGACAGCCCCGTGCTGCCGGGACTGCTCCGGTGATGGATGGGTACTGGTGCTGGCACGAGCCATCCGGTGGGACAGCCCGGTGCCGGCAGGGCGTGGGAGAGCTGCTGGCTGGGAGTGTCAGCTCTGCCTGGGTCTCCTTGGGTGTTCCCACCAAGGTCACTGCCGACCGCCTGGAGAGCACCGAGCAGATGGAGGTGGCTATGGGGCTGGGGTGCCCCGGGGCGCAGCGGGGCCAAGGGGCCCCAGGGCTGTGACCTGCCAAGGTCTGTGTCAGCTGGAGATGGACCCAGCTGGAGACGGTGCCCAAGCAGCCACCACAGGCTCTGCCTCTCCAAGCTCGGGTGGCTGCATGCTCTGCCCGTGTGCCCCTCTCCATCCCTGTGCTCCCGTGTGCATCCAGCCCCATGCACGCATGTGCCCGTGAGCAGGCGTGCATCCATGTGTGTGCCTCAGCGCCGTGCACCCACCCGTGTGCTGCGTGCCCCTGTGCACCCGTGTGAACGCGTGTGCACCGCATGCCCCTGCGCCCCTGCAGCCGTGTGCCCCTGGCCTGTCCTCTGCCCACGTCGGCGCTGCCTCCTGGCCGGCCTGGCGTGGGGCTGGGCGCTGGGGACGCCGGCTCGTGGCGGCAGCAGCCGCTGATCCCTTCCAGATGTGGCTGCCGGAGCCTCCTCGAGAGGCCCCGGCGTTCCCCGGCCCGCGGCCGCGGGAGCCGCTGGAGCAGAGACAAAGCAGCGGCTGCCCGGCTCCTGCATTGCAGCTGGGCTGTTTACGGCAGGCGCGCTCCTCGCAGCCCTGCAGCTCCGCAGCAGCCCCGCGCCCGCCTGTGTGCGCTCAGCGTCTGCCGAGTCCCGGTCCTGCTCGGGCCTGCACTGCCCCTGCCAGCCCCTTGCTGTGCCCGCCGTGCTGGGGACACTGGGACAGGTCCTGCGAGCCCTGTGCCTCCCCTGCAGCGCAGTGTGAGGCCTCCAGCCATGCTCCCGGTGCTCCTGGATGATGCACGGCACGGCCTGGCTGCACATCCCCATGCTGCCCGCCCGCCCCGGTGGTCACCGCCACACCGCTGGGCTGCCAGGCCCTGTGCCCGCAGAACTGTCCATGGCCGTGCCCGTCCCGGCCCCCATTCTGCCAGGAGCGCTGCTGCATAGCAGAGGGTGGGCACGGTGCACCGGCACACGTGGCCCAGGCCGTGCCATGGGTGAAGACAAACGATGGCTCTGAAAGCACCATGTTTAAAATAGACCCCAGGGCCTGTTTGCTGTGCATGGTTGGGAGCTCGGAGCCGGCGCTGCGGCAGCGCCTGGTGCCTCTGATGGATCTGGGCCGGCTGCACACACATGTGCACACGTGTGCACACGCCAGGAGCTCCCACCACTTCCCAGTGCTGCTGCTCCACGCCGGGTTCATGGGAGGCCAACGATCACCGCTGTGTGTTGGTTAATGATGCTTTAAGATGCACAAAGCTCCTGGGCCCGCCTCGCAGCCAGCGTGGACAGGGTTCATCCTCCCAGGGATCCCTGGCCCTGCAGACAGAGTGAGGAGGGGGAGGAGATGGGGAGGATGAGGATGGGGCTGGTCAGGATGGTCTCTGCCCCAGGGTGGAGGTG
Source organism: Orthonyx spaldingii (assembly GCA_013397795.1). Taxonomy (NCBI): domain Eukaryota; kingdom Metazoa; phylum Chordata; class Aves; order Passeriformes; family Orthonychidae; genus Orthonyx; species Orthonyx spaldingii. The sequence continues at coordinate 5,187 of VZTJ01005561.1, read as the reverse complement.
AGTGGTGTGTGTCCAGCTCTCTCTGCTCCCGTGTCCCAAGGAGCGGCAGTGCCAGCCGTGCTGGGAGGGATGGATGGGCGGGCAGACACAGGTGCCCGAAGCAGCCACGTCCCCGTCCCTGCCATGCCAGCTTCGCTGTGCCAGCAGTGGCTCCTTCCATCCAGGGTGATTACTGAAAATTACCTGTTTGCCACAGGCTGGCAATTAGGGCTCCCTGTAAGCGACACCAACATTCATTTCCGCCGAGACGAGTGTGGGCGTGTGGCTGGCACTGGGCACGGCAGGCAGCTGCCACGCTCGGTGCTGGTCCCACGGAGCTGAGCACAACACCTCATGTCCCACTCGTGGGGCAGAGCCAGCACATCCCTGTGCTGCCCATGCACCTGCCCGTCCCTGCTGCTGCATCCCTACGTTCCTGGGTGCTCTGGGCCGAGTCACCAGGGAGCCTCTGCACAGCAGAGCCCCGTGTGGTACTCAGGGGGCTGGGGGTGCTGGGACTGCCCCAAAGGAGTCCGGCTGATGCAGCGTGGCTTGGCCTGGCTCTATGGCGCCACATGGCAAAGGTCAGATGAGGATATGACTTGGGAGTACAGGGAGAGAGCGGGGATCCCCACAGTAGCTGCTGGTGGGCATCATGGGGTGCTTGATACCCCAGACAGCCCCAGCGCGGGTGAGTTGTCTTAGCCCTGGTTACATCCGTGTCCCCTGTCCCCACTGCCCTGGCAGCCCACAGAGTCAGCCCCTCGCCATCCCATGGGACTGGAAAGTTTCCTTTTTTGTAAAAATAAAAGCATCACAGTGGAGTCCCCGCTGCCTCTTGAAAGCTGCATTTAAGCTGCTTCCTGCAGCCCCAGGGGACAGCGCTGCGTGGTGACTCAGGCTGCCAGAGCCCAGCCAGCCTCCAGTGCAGATTTCGCCGCTCCCTGGAGAAGGCTCTGCCAGGGACAGGCATCCAGAGCACCCCTACACGTGCTGGGCACATGGGCGGCATCCCCCAAAAGTGCCTTGGGATTTGGGAAATGGCTGGTGATGAGCAGCAGGGCACACAGCTGTGGGTGTGCAGCGGTGATGGGCACTGGGGTGTCCAGTAGTGACAAGCACTTGTTATCCAGCTGTGATGGGCACAGGGAGGTCCAGCTGTGGTGAGAGGTGTATGCCCAGCTGTGATGGGCAATGGACATCCAGCTGTGATGGACACCAGAGTGTCCAGCTGTGGTGAGAGATGCATGTCCAGCTGTGGTGGGCAGCAGTTATCCAGCTGTGCTCTGCGCTGCTCTGCAGTGGCTCCATCCCATCCCAGCCACCTCTTAGCCCCAGGCAATCCCTTTCCCTGTACAACGAGCATCCCGGTGCATTATTTATACAGTCCAGATCGATTGGAAGATGATAACGGCTTCATTAGCATCTGAACATCGTGCCGGCCTCAGTGCCTGACACGACCTTGGCTGCAGGAGTACAAGCCTTTCCCTGTCAGGACCAGCTCCCCGATGTCACCATCATCACCAGACCCAGCCAGGGCTGCTGTGGCAGCCTCAGTGGGGTCCCCACGATGGTACATGCCACCATGGGGACCCCATCCTCGCAGCAAGCAATGAGACACCCCCATGCCAGGGCTCCTCGTGCAGTGCCCGTTGTTTGCGTGGCGCTCGTTAGCAGGGATATAATTAAGAGCAGCTATTTTGGATGCTTCCTTTATCCGGCAGCTCCCAGCGATGCTGCTGCAGGATCCTCCCCCCTGTCTCTGAAATAGGCGCTTGCCTTGAATGTCTTCCCTGTGGATGTTTGCTGCTTGTGGGGTCCTGTTGTGTCTGGGGGGCGCACACGCGGGGGTCTGACTGTCCACGTGAGCTGGGGAGTGAGGAAGCAGCAGGGAAGCTGGGGCTGGAGGGGAGTGGGATCACTGCAGAGCGGTGATGAAAGGGATGAAGAGGAGGATTTGGGGGGGTTCTCCTGGCTCATCTGCTGCCGCCATGCTGGGGAGGGGGCAGCCATGCTTTCCCCTCATTAAGTAGACGTTGATTTAGCGGAGGCTGGAGCCATCTGCTTGAAGCAGCCGCCTGCTCCCTGCCGCGGGGAGCTGGGTGAGGATGTGCTTCGTCAGCGGGGGCTTGGCCGGGAGCCCCCACGCCCCGGCCGGGCATCGATCGCTGCTGGTGCTGCGCTGGCTGCAGACGCAGGGGCTGGCGCATGAGCACGTGAGGGGTGCTGGGAAGGGAGATGAGCCCCCCGAGGAGTCCGACCATGTGGGGCTGTGGCCTTGGACACGTGTGCAGGGAAGGGGCTGGGGCAGCCCCAGTGTGTTCTGGGATTCCTGGAGCAGTGACTGGGCACAGGGGTCTGTCTCCCCACGGCATGTACTGGGATTCCCGGCTGGGCATGGGGGTCTCCACATGGCCATGCACCGCGGTGCCCAGAGCTGTGATTGGGCATGGGGTCTCCTCATGGTGTGCCCCAGGATGCCTGGAGCAGCTGCCAGGCATGGTGCTGGGTGCCAAGGTGACGTGTGGCCGGGCCCTGGGGTTGGGCACAGCGGGTCCCCCATGCACAGGCCCTGCACGTGCCAGCGGCTCGTGCGTCGCCCGCGTCGCGGTGCCCGCTGGGGCCGTGGCTGCTGCGGAGCCGGCGCGTGGCGGAGGAGCCAGGGCCGGCCGGGAGCTCGCTGCACGCAGAGCGCCAGGCTCAACCCAAGCGTGCATTTAGCTCCTGCAATGCCTGTGTTTAAGTGCAGGCATTTCTGGGAGTAGCGGCAGGGCTGCTCCCCGTGGCGGTGTTTACTCTGGCAGACGCTGTTTATGGCTGGTGTCGATGGCAGACGCTGCGGCTCCCGGTGCACGCAGAAGCCGCAGGCGGCAGCCGGACCCGCTGGTGCTGGGTCCCATGTGTGCCCCCCTCCCCTGGGGCCGGCATCGTGGTCTTGCTCCAGGGTGTTTGTGGGGTGCAAACTGCTCTGAGAACCGTGGGGAGCTGGGCCATGAGATACTAGGGCAGCCCTGTGATCCCACATGGCACAACCATCACCTGAGCAGCACAGGGGGAGCCAAGAGGGGACATTGGGGTGTTCCAAGGAGAGTGGTGACACTCAGGTTGTCTGAGCAAAGATATGCCACCCCTGCCACAACACCTGCCTGATGGCATCTGATTCTGCATGGAGAGGGCAGCATGGTGACTTCAGGTGCTCGATCACCCCTCCAGTGATCCCAGCAGAGAGGACAGCCAGGAACACACTGGGTGCCTGCTGGCAGCATGGCCGTGCAGTTCTGCTCTCCTCCCCACTGTGCCCATCTCCTTTTGTAGCCGATATTTTTAATTGGAAGCACTCAGCTCCCTTCTTTCTGCCTCGTTAGTGGAAGAGTTTTCCTTGTACTTCCCAGCCATTAATGAGCTCTCCTGGCTCTTGCTGCCCCCAGACAGGCTGCAAATCCCACTGTGGACCCGGTGACATGTCAGGGCACCCATCCTTCTCTCCTGCTCTGGGAACTGGGGTTATTCTGAGACCCCAGTTGGGCTCCATGCTCCAGCTGCCTTCGGCATGCTGACGGCCACTTCCAGAGCTTTAAAGAAAGTCAAACCACTGCATGGCTGGAAGTCACTGACTAAGCACTTGGCACGGGCAGTGATGGAAGTGCTAAACAGATTTTGGCAGCCGCAGCCTCTCCTGCAGGTGCAGGGAGGAAAAATTTGCCACTACGGTGTGCTGGGGTGATGGTGGTTCGGTGATGCCGAGGGGGCATACGTGCCTGGGGATCGCCAGTGGTGTCACCGCTGCACCCTGCGACCCTGATCCCCAGGCATTGCCCCATCCCAGCCCCTTGCTGGGATGAACCCGTGAGAAAGGCCAGGCACTGCAGACCTGCTGACATCCGTCTGTCCGTCTGCAAGGACCCATTAGCCGGAGCGGGGCCCGTCTCGGGGCTGGAGATTGGAGCCAGTGCTGGGCACGGCGCCGCTCCTGCGCCCACCGGCTCCTTTTGTCCGCTGGCCCTTTGCATCCCTGGGGGCAGCTCGGCCCCTACTCCTGGGAGCTGGTTCTTGGCGCGGGGCAGCAGCGGAAGCGGCGCTGGGCTCCTCTCCACCAGAGCTGAATGCCACCTTTGTTGGGGACGCTGGCGGCAGCACGGGGCTGGCGGGGACCCGCTCGGTCAGCCCCGGTGTCACAGGGGCTCTGCTCACCAGTAATGTCCAGTTCTTCCCAGGGGAACATGGGGATGCTGTGGCAGGGATGGGATTTGGGGGCTTCTGTGGTGTTCCTGTCCCTCCCCATGGTGTCCCCATCCCTCTGTGGACACCCTGAAGTGCCTCTTCTCGTCCCACATGAGGCACTGCACCTGGGAGGAGAGCCTGGGGACCTAGTGGGTGGAGGCTGGTTGCTGTGTCTGACAGAACCTGTCCTCTGCAGTTCTCACCTGTCACACCGGGCTGTGTCAGCATTAGCAAATGTCCTGCAGCTCGGACAGTCAGGCAGCCCTGGAGAGCAGGAGGGAGCCAGCGCTGGGTGCCAGAGCCTCTGGACTGCCCACTCCTGGGCCCATCTGTGCTGCGTGGCCTGGGCAGGGCTGGCTCAGTCCGGCACCACTCCCCAGGCTTGAGGGTCAGGGCTGGACACAGCCACCCTTTCTGCTGCTGGTGCCCTCTGAGCCCTGTTTGTCCATGTGGAGGCTCCTGGGCTGTGGCACAGCCCTTGTCCAATAATTCAGTAAGCACAGGGACACTGACAAGAAGACCTGGTACAGGGAGAGGGAGCAAGGCCATGGCCACGGTGCACAGGGAGTGTCTCTCAGACCCCACATTCCCCTTCCCTGCCTGAAGTCGCCCCTTCCAGCCAGCTTCTCCCAACAAGGGCTTGCCCCTGGCTTTGTCTGCCCATTCTCCCTGCCAGGCCATGCAGCCTTTGGGTCCTCTCCCATGGACTCAGGGCTGTGCCAGAGCTGTGCTCGCTGTGTTGGGCTCAGGGGCTGCTGTGTGGGTCCCCTACTCAGGGCCCTGCTGTGCTGCTCCCACCCTCCTCTTCCTTCTCCTCCTGCTCCGGCTCCCGCTGTGGGAAGAGCAGCTCACTGGAAAGCCTGAGTGGCATTTTTCGGGTAAATCTTATGTAAATCTGGCTCCATCCTTCCTCGTGCTGCTAATTGGATTGCCCCGGCGCGGTTTAATTTCCCAGGAGCGTGGGGAGGGCGGTGCAGGGGGGCTGGG
>VZTJ01005560.1:615-11980 GCA_013397795.1 Orthonyx spaldingii | reverse complement strand
CACCCACCCCCCCGGAAATGACATGAGATGGTATGGAATAACATCTTGGCTCTGGACATACTCTCCCTACTACTGCAAAAAAATAACCCTGTCCTGGCTGAAACCAAGACAAATGGTTAGGGTTGGAAGGGACCTAAAAGGTCATCTAGTTCCAACCCTCCTACCATGGACAGGGATGCCACTCACGAGACCAGGTTTCTCAGGGACCCATCCAACCTGGTCAACTTGTTCCAGTGTCTCACTATCCTCTGGGTACAGAATTTCTTCCTAATATCTAACCTAAACTTCCTGTCTTTCAGTTTAAAACCGTTCTCCCTTGTCCCATTTTTATTTGCCCATGTAAAAATTCACTGTCTCTGTTCTTTATAAGCTCCCTTTAAGTACTGGAAAGCTGTAGTGAGGTCTCCATGTCACCTTCTCTTCTCCATGCTGAATAATTAAAGCTGTCTCTGCCTGTTTTCATGGAAGAGGCGTACCATTCCTCTGGATGTTCAAGGTGATTCAAGATGCTCAAGAAGAAAATGTCAGAATCTTTACAAAATTATTTTGACCACTGCAAACTGCACCTTTACAGAGCAGATGTATCTTGATAGTGATGGAGAAAGTCCCAAAACTAATATAATTAATGAAAAATAATTTTTTGGAAATTCAAATCACACAGTTTAACTTGCTTCCTCCACAACAGTTACTTTCCTTTTGATTACCTACTTCCACATCAATAGCTTTTATTAACTACATTTTAATCTTTGATATCATTTCAGTGTACTATTGACCAGGAAATTACTGATGTATTGCTTGAAGAAAGTGCTGTGTCCTTGGGGTGGAGGGGCAAAAGGTATATTGTTTAGGTTCTTTATATGAAGAGCAGTGAACAGGTTCTGTATTTCCAGAGTACTTCCAGCCTCCCAGATGTGAAGCCAGTGTTGGTTTTCTTTGTTCTTTTTCAGAATTTATATACAGCTATTAGCTGAGATGGGCAGAATGTGCATGCTGGGTGGCACATCTTATCCCGCATCATGTGTCACCTCCAGACTTGCTAGCAAAATGGTCTAGAGCATATAAAAAGCCAACTCATGGATGAATGACAGCTAGATAAAGCTGAACCCAGATGAGTTTGGATTAATTTTGAATTTGTACCTTAGTTTTGTCTCCTATTCTTCATCAATACTAAGCTTTCCCCTGTAGATACTAGACTAATGCTCAGTTCTCCCTGTTCTTATGAGGAAAGCAATCCTCAGCTGTTTATACATGCAACTGCTGCTGGTTGGACTGCAACAATAAGCTGTGTCTGAAGTCCTGTGTGCTTACAAAATTCTAGTGCAAAACACTGAAATGAAAATTCTCAGAAACAAAAGACTTAGACTATTTTTTCACAATATTTCCTGTATTTCTTATCTATTGACAAAATATTTTCTCAGGCATAAAGGTCAATATCAAATCTAGTCAGCTTACGGGAGGATGGTGTCTTCTCAGAAATGATGGAATAGAAAGGAAATGGCAAAGGAAGTCTCCTTTGGGATGGCAAGGTGTAGCAGTGGGCAGACCACCGAGGATCCACTGGTGGTCTGACCATTCATAGCGCTGCTTTGTACCTGTCCCTCCCCTGTTCACCCAGGACTGGCCACATGTCACTGGTCAGTCATTTGCCTATTGGCTCGTCTCTCGCCTTGCCCTCCCCCGACAGAGGGCATAAGAGATCCAGGCGAGAGACAAGCTGGACCACTCTTGCCAGGTTCACCATCTCACAGGTTGTTCTATGCACGATCCTTTTCCCTCCGTGAGGGAAAATAAAGAACGCTGATATATACACAAGTGGTCCGTCTGTCTTTACCGGCGAACAGCCGCCACCGTTCCGCCCTGGACCAGAGCTCCTGGAATAAGGAGCTACTGAGGGCTGGACTCGGTGGACCAGAGGAGTCCAGAGATGAAACAGCAAGATACAGCAAGGAATAGACCATTACAGAGACCATATAAAATTTTGGATCCAGGCTGAGTGTTGTGATTGAAAAAAAGTTGCAACTAGGTAAATTTCAGTTAGTTTGTAGGTCTGTTAAGATTAATTAAAAATCACCATTTTTCTGTGAATAATCTTTACAAATACATTATTTTCTGAAAAGTCACTGAAAAGAAACATGGAATTTTGTAAAATCAAAAGAAATAATTATTTGAAGTTTAGAAAAATAAGCAAGCCAGGAAAAAAAAATTATAGCAACTACTTTGTCATAAGCTAGAAATAAAAACAATAAGAAATTCTTGTCTACAGTTAAAGATTAATGAAAACAATGTTTCTTGTCAAGTTCTTCTGAAAGGCTTAAGAACATGCAAAATATCTTGTATCTCATTACCCAGCATAGTTGCTATTAACAAGTCTGTACACCAAAAAAATGCGCTGTATGTTTCTTTATCTCTGCTGTTCTTTTCTCTGCCTTCTTGGGTATTTGTTTCTTTTGTATCTTCAGGAAAATGGTGAAATACACTCTCATCATTCCATAAACAACTAACTTCACAGAATGGCAGAACTGCAGAATCGTTAGAGTTGGAAGGGCTCTCTGGAGGACATCTTGTCCAACCCCCCTCCAAGGCAGGGTCACCTGCAGCAGGTGACACAGGAACTCATCCAGGTGGGTTTGGAATGTCTCCAGAAAGGAAGACTCCATGACCACCCTGGGCAGTCTGTTCCAGGGCTCTACCACTCTCAATGGAAAGAAGTTTTTCTTCAAGTGGAGGTGGAACTTCTTGTGTTTCAGTTTATGGCCATTACTCCTCATCCTTTTGCTGGGCACCACTAAAAACAGTCTGGCACCATCCTCAACACCTGTTGTAAATGTAATAAAGATTTTAAATGTATTTATTATTCATAATAATTTGCTAACAGCCAACCGTATTAAAGTGTTTGTAATTAATAGACATGCCCAAACTTGCTTGCTGTTTGACCCCCATACACACCTGTGGATTATTTGGATGTTATTTTCATTATCATTTTCATAGTATCTATAATATATAGCATTTTTTAATCTAGAATTGCACATTTGTCACTCATGTTGCCCTATTGCTTTTGTTAGAGCAACCACTGTGTCATAGTGAGAGGATTTCGTTTGTAATTCTACTGCGTTTTAAAGAATGTAACTGTCGCGGCGGCATTGAGTGGTCAGTGGCTGCAACCTTGGCGTTATCAGCACCACATGTAACTGCTGCATTTATTATATGAAGTTCATATCACAGGATTCACAAGCTCTCAGAAGTTAACACCCTCTGCATTTAAGAATATAGGAATATGTGGTACGCTCACATCTCTTACAATACAATAATTACAAATAATTATATAAAGAAAGCTTCATAAATACCTGTTACTATGTTTGTATATATAATTATGAAACAAAGAGAAATCTGTGTCTGTAATAATTTATGAACAAATTAAATTAGCCTGTGCTTGTTATCTAAAAAGTAGAGATTATAACTTTATGATGTAAACTGTCCTCAACTTTTCCTTGGCAGCTCCAGTTCATTAAAACAATGTTTTGGTTGTGATCTATTTGAGTCAATAAGCCTTGGTACCAGTAAAACAGAGTATTCATCTATTCCCCTCAGCAATACTGCAATGCTTATTTATGACTAGTCAGACTGCTGTGCAGAAGGTATAGTTATGCCAATTATACGCTGCCCATTACATGAAATGCCTAATTAAAGTTTCCTGTATTATTATTAGCCTGATTGAAGTGAACTTGCTACCACACTCATAGTCAGGTGCATGCCAAGACATATGCAAGTCCCAGAAAGTGTCTGAAACATATTTGTCTCTGAAACAGTTTGCATTAAGCCACTCTGTAAGCCACAAATCCTAAGAGAAAAGGTAGGTCTGAAATCATTCACACGTAGAAAATAAAATTTTAATGTACTTTCAGGTAGCACAACACAATCTTCTGCTTTCTTGGATTTTGTTGCCAGTTTTCCTAGGTTTCCCCATAAATTAGAAATTTCACGTTGTATTTTTGTTAATATTGTGACTTGGCTGATAGAAAAGCTATTGAAAATTTGTGTTCAATTACTTTACAATTACAATCAATGTAAGCATAAATATGGTTGGACTTGTACCTATGAAAAGGTCAGGACTGGCCCTGTGCAAGTGAAACTGATTCTCCATTGTTATGCACTCTAGAAGTGGACAGTATTTGTGAAGGTGGATTAGTCCAGATACATATCATTAAAGTGGCAGTAAGTGAAAAATTGAGACACTTTTTAATTTTTCTGTATTTTACAAGGGATAAAGAGCTATTTTTAAAAAGTTCTTATTGTTTTAGACTTAAATATTGTACCTTTAAATATAGCTTATATAGCTAGAGGGCCTGATAAGGCCAGAAGAACATCAAGTGAAATAATTTGCCTTTGTTAAGTGAGCATATCCCATTGATTACACACCAATAGTTATGTAATACAAGCAGGGACAATTAAACTCAGTAGATTTAAACTATTTTATTATATTGAACTATATTATGTGGTTTGTGGAATGAACATGACACATTTAGTGTAGTCATAATAATTTTCCAACACACAAGTCATTTAAATGAAGATAGATCTAATAATAGTCAGCAAAAGTGGCTTTCCTAAAGCTCATACTCCATTTCAGTTTCACTGCCTGGAGCATATGAGGGATGGCATTTCAACATCCTTTTTCATGGCCTTTTCAGGAATAAAGTGGCATCTCATTAAGATAATGAGAATATGCTGCAATGAGTAGATTATGGCCATTTCTGGGAGGCTGCAGGTGTGGAGAAGGTGTTCTAACATTTTCTATGCTTCTTACTGAGAAGTTGAAAGGAGTGAAACTTGGCTTTTCTTTACATTTCATGACCACCCTGACAAAAACACACACCTGTCTTCACCATGTGCAAATATTACAGGCAACTTTTTCATGTTTTCATTAATATCTTATAAATACAGGAAAAAGCAAAGAGTGAGCATGAAGACAGCTGAAGGAATTAGAAAAACCTGAAAACCACACTGGGAGCCACACATTCATTGCCCTTTATCCTGAGATCTTGAATAGTAATTCTCCTAGGTTATTTACATGACATTGCTTGGATCACAAAGTAAGGAAGAACACTGGAGTGATGTCTTCATGTCCTGGTTTCAGCCAGGACAGGGTTAATTTTTTGCAATAGGCATGGGGGGGGGTGTGGCCAGGATCCTGATGTTATTTGATGCAACCTCACATCATTGCCAGAGTGGGGGAAGGGACTCTCACTTCAGGGGAGAAGGGCTTTCCTTCAGGTGGAGAAAATGGTGGGAGAGAGCTGATGGGTATTTGTTTGTTTTGGGGGGCTATTTGTATAAATAATTTATTTGTCTTATGTGTTTCATTATTAATATATTTGCTGTTACGCTTCATTTTCTTGTCTCATTGCTGTTTCCAATAAATTGTTCTAATCTGAATCCATGATCTTTACCTTTTGTGTTTCCAGTTGGAGGGAGAAAGGGAAGTGAGTGATGGTTTTAGTGTGAGTACTAAATTGGAGAATACCATTACTAAACCATGACACTCGGTCATTGAAAATCCATAGAAATCTGAAGTTGAGAATAAACAGATTTGAACTTCCAATGAATGGGCATCAGTACTCTAGAGTATCAGCGACAGTTGTGTTAAGACCTACTGGACTTGTGAGCAGTGTGTTAATTGTTTGCAGTATGTTAATTTTTAAAAGGGAAACAGAACCAGGATTCATTTTTTATGTAGCACAAAAACGGGCCATGGAGGAATTGTTTCCAACTGTTCAAGACTTACAAAGGAGGGGAAGTTTTCCAGTAATAAATTTGACTTGTTTTTATCCTTCTATGGGGAAAACCCAAGAATTTCTGAATTCTTGCTCTTTGGTGCATGCACAGACACCAAACTCTAATTGTTCAGGTTATTGTAGCAAGGACATAGATTATCACTATGTACAAAATATAAACTGCTTTTTCATCCTTATCCTCTCCCTTCACAGAACTATGGTTATATATAGCTAAACATTATGCATTTACAAGATGTCTTTAGGAGATGTTGTCTTGAAAAGAAAAGAAATAATAGATAAATCAAAACCTCTTTATAAAAGCAAATGCAAATTTTTTTTCATAATACTTCAGAGGTATTCTTCTCTTGTTGAAAGACACAAGGTTGGTGAATACAAAATGACCTTTCTTTTATGAACCACTGTAATGGGGATTTGAAGCCGAAGGTAGCAATGTTTCATTCAGATTCTTTGTATTAGAGCTAATCTTCACAGAGTTATAGTTTACTTTTTACTTCTGAGGTAGAAGATGTATAGTCCCTTGGGAAAAAAAAATAAATGACTGCAGTCACTTAATAGTTTCCACTTATCCCACTCTAGAAATGCAGATTTTTCTCAAACAATATTTTTCTCACAAGTAATCATGACAGGAGTTACTCTAGGTAAGAGCATATGCTGTCTTTCTATTCACTATGAAGGGGAAAGCAAGGTATGATAATCTTACTTACCTGCTTTGCTATAAAATGACTGTCCCTATAAAGTTAAATCACCTAAGTTGATTGCAATAATTAATTTCATCATGATGGATTCAGTATTTGAATTTCATTAGACTATGCATTATGTATTGTCTAGAACACTCTAAAAATTAAATGTGCAGAGAATGTGTTTTTTTAAAATAAATGTGCCTATATACATGTTTATATCAAGAAGTCATACAGGAAAGAAAATGATACAATTGTTTTTCCTCATGAGTTGAGACAAAATACATCAGTATTTTTCCCTTTAAAATTTTTCTTCTATTTTATTTTTGCTGCATGAAAACACCTTCCATGATGAAGGCTGCTATACCTGATCTATCCCTTTAAGTTGAAAAAGTGAGGTGGAACACTGCAGGAAGAGAATAGGTTTGTACCTAACAGCAGAAGACTGGAATTGAACTTTCAAAAATTTTCAATGCATCTTTGCCTAAATTTGTAATTATTAAAACATACAAATGGTTGCAAAAACTAGATAGCCAAGCATTCATTGCAGTGATATTTTTGTCTACAGATTTTTGCAAGCTACCATAGCACTAGAAACATTTTTACTTGGCTTTAGTAACAGTTGTAGTTCTTAACATCAGGCATAACAGGTGCCAGTTCAATTCAAGGAAATTTTGGGGCTACATCTCACCCGGAGATAAAATAATGTATATAGGGGAAAAGGTGGGTTTTGTAAGGCTATGTCTCCATTAACAAGTAGTTCAAGTTAATAGAAATGGTCTGAGAAACAGTTGGCCCTGAAGACCTGTCAGCCATACTCTAATCATCTTAGCTGTGATACAAAATAGCTCCTGTCCTGTATGCTCCTGGACTCTTATTTTCCAGTTTAGTTTTATACAAAAGAAGTGCATTGAAGCCACTTTCATGCCACTCCACAATGTCCATCAAAGTGTAGCAGGTGGTAGTAAGCACAAGGTTTAATTCCAAAGTGCAGTCCTCAAATTCTCTAAAATGCTAGTATAGATGCATTTTGTTTCAGCTTTTAGTGTGTGCTGACTAGATCTTGTTAATGATGCTCTGTAAAACTGGAACATGTGGGTGTTAATTTACCAGAAAAAAATCTGCTAATCCTTTCATAATTTTATGAGAAGGCAAAGAAAACCCAATGAAATTAAAGGCTCAGTTTTTCCCTATAAAAGGTTAATTTATTGTGTAACTGCCAAAGATATAAAATAACATGCCTTGAAATCTATCCTTATATTTTGCAGATTTAATGAACTTCTCACTGGCAGTCAAATAGAGTCTATAGTCTGTTGCTCCAGTAAACCACACTGTTTGTGAATCTGTGTTTGTGAAAATTCCTATTAACTCATACTTTAAGTGTTGAAACAGCGAACTGTGCTATTTGTGAATGAGACCAGACACAGTGCAACCCACTCTATTTGTGCATCTGAGATCTTATTGAATGTGACCAGAATTTACAGTGCTGAATTTTTCTAATCAGGAATGAAGCCTAGCTGCACCCAGCCTTCTTGATCTCCAAGGTCTAGCTGTAAAGCAAGAGGGTTTGTTTTCGGCCAAATTTCTGTACTCTTAACACAACAGTATGCTTAATCATCTGGGCTCTGAGGATGTCATAAAACTGTTAAAAGTCTTCTGCAGATAAGACATACATGTTCCTAAGACTGATTTTTGCTCCTTCCTCCTTTCTCATACTACTAGATAGCCCCCAACAGCTTGTGTCTTGAATTTTCTGCTTCACTCTAAGCAAAGTAGTATGCCTTCTAAAGACACAGGCAAATGCCAAAAGTTGATTTTTAGATGTGGGATTCTGACTATAAAAGTTCTCAAAATGAACGTGTTCTGATTTCTTGGAAAAAGCTACATCTTTCCAAATTAAATACGAACCTTGGGCTCTGAATGCTTGAATCCGTGCCAGTCCCATTTACTGTGGTGCCTCCAGAGGCCTTGTCTATACCCAGAAAGATTAGCTGGCAATTAAAAGCAAGCAGACAAAACTGCCTAAATCAAGACTAAACATTTCATACTCAGAGGACGAAAACAATAACTTTAATTGAAATCTGTTTGAAACTTTATTTTTTCACAGAGGCTGTCTTGGCAAGCAGACTCAGTAAAAGGTATGTTAAAGAATTATGTTTTCAAGCACAAAATCAAAGGTATATGGTATTGTGTCAACAAAACTGATATGGTTTTCTTGCTGAAAACTTAGCAAAATATTCTCATCAAATAACAAATAAGAGCTTCATAAATATTTATATGGCTTCTTGGTGCAATGTTACAGTTTAAGTGGCAACATTAGTATATACTTTTTCTATTGTTTTCTACTGACTGTATTAGAAACAAGACTACTAGATATACTAAAAATAAGGCATAATGTTGTTTTGATGAACGAGATGTTTCTTCAAAAGAAAACTAAATTTGGTATATTTCCAATTGGTGTTAAATTCCAGCAAACTGGCTAGACTGGCTGCTTTGCTTTGTGTGATGTGGAAGTGATGAGGTTTATCATAACTTTGGAGTATGGCTGATATCAGTAGGGACTGGAACATCTCTTCTATGAGGAGGGGCTGAGAGACCTGGGACTGTTTAGCTGTGATAGAGTGGTTGGAACTAGAATATCTTTTAGGTACCTTCCAACTCAAGACTGTCTATGATTCTCTGGTTCTATGATTCTATGAAGTGTAAGAGCTGGAATTACCTGAGGACACAGACAATATGCAAGGTTTGTTTGCTGCCCCTATGTCACCAATTGTGACATAGTAGAACTTGCTACAAGCTCAAGCAGAAACTGCTGCCTGTGGCTTGAGAACAGGTCACCAGAATGCCAGCATGGATATGCAGCCCTCTCTGAAGGGGTTCATTTTGCTGTTACCACATCAGGGCACTTACAATCATGAGCAATTGCCTATCGTCTCTGGTTGCCTCCTTGCCTGGAATAATTGTCATTTGTGGCTTGATTGCTTTGTTCTGCATCGTGCTTTTTGACACCACACCTGCTCATGGACAAATGAAGACTGTAAAGAAGTTCAGGGAGCCAGGAAAGGTTGAAAGTGGTGTCCATAATGCAATTGCCAACCCAAATACACATCAAGAAGACATTGAATTTGATACAGATGATTTACTAGTCAGGGTGGAGAAGGAGATCAGTCCTGATTCCGATGTGGTGGGTAGCAGGATTTTTATTATTACTATTATTATTACTATTTCATCTTCACCATCATAATTATCAATTGTCATTTGGTTGTTGCTTTTCCACGCTCAATTTAAAGTGGAATTTAACTCGATTTTTAATTCATCTTATATGTAGGACAAGCAAAGGGATACCTTTACAGAAAGCAGTGGAAATTAAGAATATAAGTTGTTTGTAAAAACTATGAGCTGATTTCAAGAAGTACTTAAAGATGTCATATATCAATTATAGATTAAGCCTTTGTAAGTAGCTTTGAAAGAAGAGCTGAAAGAAGAAAGGGAGCTGAAAGATTTTAGACATACATCTTGGAAGACACTAGTCAATTTTAAGTTATGTAATAGATGTTTTATGGTTTTTTGAACTTGAAAGTGTTAAAGGATGGTGAAAAAATAGATATAAGGACAACATGAATTACTTTCACTTGAAAGTCTTTTTTTATTACTTTTTGTTGTTTTGCTATTTTTATCTTTTATTTTAATGATGAAAAATATTCTTTAAAATATTATTACTCAGTAAATAGGAGATCTGAGGTGTTCTACAAGCATTTGAGTTGGGACTAACTCAAAAACTATGCATACCTTTATAGAAATGGTTGATTTTCCCATCAGTATTTCTTCCCTTGGTAACATTCAGAGAGGAAATAATTTTGAAAAAATCAGTATTGTTTTGTCTATGAGCTGTAACTTAGTCCTGTACCAATCAGGAGAAGTTTAGGGCTTGCCTATGCTTTACAGAAAATAATTTGAATAGTGAAGTTTGAATTCAAAATTGGTATTTACATGTCTCTAAATATGAAGGCAGCCCTGACAAGTCAATTTGTGTGTTTAAAAGTAATACATTTATAGCAGATGAAAATACTCAGTGCTAATCTCTTGTATTTCTATGTGTATATATACATATACTTACAAATGTATATCATGTATGTGTATATATATGTCAGAACATGACTTTTTTAGATATAGAATGTAACATTTCTTTAGTGCTTGAGAAAACGGGTTTATCTGCTTCTTCTAGGCATCCTTCCATAAATCTGTTGTATTTTTCATCCTTTTATTCTAATTGTTCTCTGTGTGTTACTAGTTTATGGCTGGGAAAATAAAATATGGTGATGTTTGTATTGTCAATATTTTGCTCAAATTTGTATTGTCAACAGTATGAATATTTTTTTAAAAAAAGGTACTATTTATGTTTATTGAAAAGTTAAAAGTCTACAGTTCTTTTTAGTATAAATTCACTTGGACTTCATCAATCTGGCATCATAAACTGAATCATCTGTTGATCTGGTTCCTTCTTTCTCAGAGTTCCATATAAGTAAAAGAATGCAAATCTGTAAATATATACATATGCATATGTGCATATATATATATATATATATATATAGTAGGTGCTGGGGTCTAGCAGTGCTGATCAATTTTTAAACATCACCTTCTAAAGGCACAAGAGCAGGCAATTCCCAAATGCTGCAAGTCAAGCAGACAAGGCAGAAGGCCGATTTGGCTGAACAGGGATATGTTCTTGAAAATAAAGGAAGGTGTATGTCCAGGAAAAGCAAGGTCAGGTGACATGGGAAGAACACAGAGAACCTGCTTGCCACTGTAGGGAGAAAATTTGTGTGGATAAAGCTCAACTGGAGTTGAAGCTGATCAGAAATATGGGGGACAATAATATATATATATATATACATATAT
>VZTJ01005556.1:339701-362858 GCA_013397795.1 Orthonyx spaldingii | reverse complement strand
TGGGATCCATGGGATGATGGGATGGGATTTGCCCCCTGTCACAGTGTGGGCTCCACTGGAGATGCAGTACCGTCCCAATCCAAGGTTTTAACCCTGTTTTCCCTGGAAAAATTCCGTACTTTTCACCTGAAAAGCTGGCATCATTCCGTGCCCCCAGCCCTGGGATTGTCCATCTGCTCCCGGCGCGGGGGGGCAGGAGCAGCGCGGATCGATGGGGCCGCGATTATGAATTGATTTTTGTTTTTTCCTGGGCAACCGCTCAGTGGCACTGGATGTCCCCTCCCTCCTGTCCCTGCCACTCTCGCTCCCTGCAGGACAAACCAGGAGCGGGAATTTCCCCTCATCAGCTCAGTTTTCACATTTTCTTCCTGCTTTGGGGCAGCACAAACAATTCCCGTGAGTCTCGTGTGGGGACGCCACCCAACACATTCCCAAATCCCCATTAATTAAGGATTCAAGGCCAAATTTTCCAAAATGTGGCTCTGCTGATGGCAGAGATGGCGAACAGGGAGAGCGGGATCGAAGCAGATCCATGGCACTGCCATCCCTCTCTCCCCACATTTCTCCCCTAATGGGGTTTTTATCCCCATTCCGGGATTTTTATTGATTTGGGCACCGCAGGGATTTCATCAGGGATGGTGGGACATGCCCGGTGACAAGGACAAAACGCACCATGGGCGGGGATGTCGCTGCCAGAGGGGACAGCCCGGTGTCCCCAAACCGTGCCAGGGCGGTGGCAGCGGGGGCGGCACCGGAGAGGTCGAATTTTCCCCAAAACCAGTGATCACCCCCAGCTCCTGGTGCAATTATGGGGGAAACAAGGGTTTTAATTGCAGAGATAAAGGCGGGGAGTGACACCCCAGGGTTCCATCAGGAATCCCCCACAGCCGTGTTCATGGAGCAATTCCCAAAATCCGCCTCTCCTAAAGCAGCGCCCGCCGGGAATCGCCCGCTCTGTGCTCTGAGCAGCTTCAAAGCCAAACAAATCCCCTTAAAAAACAAATAAATCCAGGTGCGGAGGGCGCCGGAGCGGCACATTCCCGGCCCTTCTGTCAGGAACGAGCGGGCGCCGATCGGCTCAGGGATCGATAATTCGGGAGTGCAGCCATCGATTCCTGGGCATCGCCTGCGGCGGGGCTGGGGCAGCGCGGCCGCGTGAGCCGGGCCCGGGCACGGCCGGGTGGGGACGGGCAGGGACGGGCAGAACCGGCCGGGCCATGCCAGGGGTCTCTGAGCCAGTCCAGGGATTGTCCGAGTCATTCCAGGGATTCGCCAGGCCATTCCAGGGATTCTCCAGGCCATTCCAGGGATTCTCCAGGCCATTGCAAGGGTTCTCCAGGCTGTTCCAACGGTTCTCCAGGCCATTCCAAGGGTTCTCCAGGCTGTTCCAAGGGTCCTCCAGGCCCAATTAGCTGCTTGGCACAGCCGCCTAATGACCTGCTGGAGCTCGGCCCATCCTGCTTTTCCTTCTCCAAGGGATGTCCCTGTATCCACCCATCCCCGGTGTCCCTTGTTCCCAGCCCTCGGCACCTTCAGCAAACCCTGGGTGCTCCGGATCTGGGCAGGAAAATGGGACAATCCGTGTTCAAGAAGAAAAAAGAGGATTTAAGGTGTAGAGTGGGACCTTGGCCCAAATCATCCCATGGAGGGCTCTGGCGCCCCAAAGCCTCTCATCCCTTGGGGTCATGGATCACCGGGTGAAGCTGGGGGAAACTGAGGCCCAGGGGTGGGTGTGAGGGATTGGCCTCCTCTTCCGGGGCTCGCTGAGTCCTTGGGAAGAGCCCCTTTCGCTCCGTGCCTCAGTTTCCCTCCCCACGGGCATCTCCCCCCGTCTGTGCCATGGGGGCTCCGGGCTGGGCTGAGCAGGACCCGGCAGCTCCGCGGCCGTGAGCGGAGCCCTGTCAGAGCTGATTGTCCTTCATTAATTAACGATCACAGTGATCTCTCCGTGGGGCTGCAGGAAACGCCCAGGAGGGAAAATTCCCCCAAACCCACACGGCCACCCCTCCTCCAACACCTCCCGCTGCCGTCACCTCCCGCTGCTGTCACCTCCTGCTGCTGTCACCTCCCCTCCGCTGCCACCTCTGGGGGTGACAGGTCCCCGATGCCCCGGGCAGGGGCCGTGTGGCGTTTCCCCGGCAGCCGCTTGAGATGCGGAGCCCGTCCCGCTCCCGCCGGGGTCATTTTTCCTCCGCGCTCGGCTGCCCCTTGTCACCCGCGTGTCACCCGCGTGTCACCCGCTCCAGCCCGGCCGCCGCGTCCCCGGGGCCGGGAGGGGACAGAGCCGAGTGCCCTGCGGGGAGCCGGCCCTGGGGACACCGGGAGGGGACAGCGGGGGAGGAGGCGGCGATCCTGGGGGACGCGCGGCGTTCCCGCTGTGCCCGCCCGGCTCCCGGGGCCGCTCAGCGAGGCTGCCCAGGGCCCCCTGCGGTAAAAACCTTCGGTGCCGCATCGGCACCGCCCCGAGCCCGCGGGGACAGCGACAGCGGCGCCGCAGCCGTGTCCCACCCGCCACCCGCGGGTCACTCATCCTGGGGTGGGCACAGGGGGAAATCAGTGTCCCGGGGGGCTCCGCTGCCCTCTCAGCGAGGGAAATTCTCCGAGATGTGGAAATTCAAATCCCCTCACCCCGCTCTGGGTGCAGAAAGGAACATCCCGACCCCAAAAACAGCAACAGGGGAATTCCCGGGGCTGGCAGTGCCCCCAAACCCTCGCAGCCCCACGGGCAGCGCTCTGCAGCTCTGGCTGTTCAGCAGAGGCCCGGGAAAGCCAAAGCTCCCTATCCAGCGGGAGCCCCAGGGCAGGGAAGGGCAGGCAGGAACGATTCCTCTGGCAGGAACACTCCCTCGAGCAGCACTTGGGGCTGAGCGCGCTCTGCGTTCCCGCAATTTCCCCCGTGGGGAAGCCTTTCCCGAGCCCTCGGGAAAACAGATTTCACTCAGCTGAATTCCAGGTCCTTTCCCTGTAATCCTCCAACTCCAGCATTTCTCTGATCATAAATTAGCGATCCTTGCACTCGGCTCGCTCGGAGCTGTTTCTCTCTTCCCCCTCTGCAGGTTTTCCACATCCCACAGAAAGGGAAGATCCAGGCTCCGCGTGGTTATTTTAAAAGACGCCGATCAATCAGAGCTCCCCTCCTCCCGTTTGCATCCTCGGCTCCCCGACACGGCCGCTGCTGCCACCCCAAACCCTCCTGAGCAGAGCATCCCCCCCAAACCAACCCAAATCCCGCTTGGAAAAGCTCAGACTTAGGTCAAAGTAAAAAAAAAAAAAAAATTAAAAACAAAAATGGGGGAACACTGAATTCCCAGCAGGGGAGAGCCTCGTGCCCATCGGGATGCTGGATCTGCTCCCTGGAAGAGCTGGGATTGCAGCATGGGAGAGCCATTCCCATCGGGTTTGTTTCATTTTCCTCGCTTCTCCCCAGTCGATGGGAGATGATCCCCTCGGGAATGATCCTGGAGAGATTTTTCCCTGTGCCCTGGGGCCGGATCCAGGAGCGCCTTGGGCTGGGACCAGCAGCAGGGGGGGAAAACCTTCCCAGTTTTGGGGAGTCACCCCTCTGTGACCCCCGGGAAGTGACACTGCCACAGGGCCACCACCTCCCGCTCCAGGGGCATCCTCCCTCCCAACCCCCCTCAGTCCCATCCCAGCACCCCTGAACCCCTTTTTCCCAAACCCAGGCCCTCGGAGCTGTTCCCTGAGCAGGAATTGGGTTTGCCCAGGGCCCCCCTTCCCGGCAAAACGCGTTCCCCACCCCGGAGCCTTTCCCAGACGTCAGGGCTCCTGTTGACAAGACCTAACGCGTCGCTGCCAAAAATAGCGGTGTGTCGGTCACATCTCCCACCCTGGAGCCTCGCGGGGCACGGATCCCACTCCGGGAGAGAGCCAGGAAAGCCCCGGGGTGCTGCAGGAACCCCCATGCCCTCGGGAGTGCTGCAGGGAGGGGGCTGAGCCTGAGAAATCTGAATTTTTATGGATTATTTTTACACGATCCGAGGGGGAGTGGGATGTGAAAAAAACAAGGAATGTGTTTGCTGCATTTTGCTGCTTTTTTCCCTCCTCCTTTTTATTTCTTTTTTCCAGTGGTGAAGGGGAAAATGGGGAGAAGAAAAGCCCAGGCTGTTCCCCCCTCCTGTTCCCATTCCCATTGTTGAGTTTCCCTGGAGGACCCAGCGCTGTCTGCACTCCGGGGATAATTCATGGACGGCCCTTTCCTCCCCAGCTCCCCCCTAATCAATCCCAGCGCCGGGATCCTCTGGAAAAAAATGGGAAAAGCTCTGGAACTGGAGCTGTCCCGGGGTGGGGGCTGCTGTTAACGACTCCAGCAGCGACCCCAAAGGAGCCCGTTGGGGTTGAGGCAGGGAAATGGGGTTCTGGTCATTCTGGGGGAGCCTGGTCCCCGTTCAGCTGTCGGGGATGGGACAGGGGTGGGACACGAGGATTTGTGTCCCGTGGCAGCGGGGGGAGCCGGCCGAGGGCACAAAGAGCCGGCGGAGCCCGGAGCGGGGCTGGGGCTGTCGGTGACCCCGGTACCGGCCCTGCCCCGCTCCCCGCAGAGCCGGGCCCAGCACCCCCTGCCCGGCCGGGGGAATTCCAGCCGGGAACGAGCCGGGAGCTGTCACCGTCCCCATCCCGGCCTTTCCCATCCTACTGTGGAGCCGGGAGGGAGACAAAGCCACCGGTCCCGAGACAGAGACCTCTGTGATCCCTGTGGGATCTTCCCAGCTTTTCCGGGGCTCAGGGACGCTGAAAACCTCCGTCCTGCTTCCCTGATTCCCGTTTCACATCCCCGACCCGGCGCTGGCTGAGGAGCTGCAAAGGGACACGAGGGGACGGCTCTGTCCCCACGCGGTGGCCGAGGGGGGAAAAGGGAGAAAAATTTGGGTGAGGAGCGGGGAGAGGAGCTCATTTCCCGCTGGGAGTGTGGGCCTGGAGGTGGGAACTCCTGGGCAGGAGGGGATGGAGGGAGCCCATGGGGAGGAGAGGATGGTGGAAAATTCTGGACAGAAGAAGATGGAGGCAGCTCCTGGACAGACACAGAGTCCCCCGGGGATGTCACAGTTGTCCTCAGGGATGTCACAGCTGTCCCCAGGGATGTCACACGCTGTCCCCAGGGATGTCAGAGCTGTCCCAGCTCCTCCTAAACCCTCCCAAGGGAAGGGACGTGCTGGTGCCACATCCCCCAGGCGGCACGGAGGGAGCGGATCCCGCTCTCCAGGGCTCGGAAAATGTGGAGAATTCCCCGTCTGTGCTTTGGTGCCGCTTCCCGAGGCACGGCCGGAGCTGGGAGCGGAGCGGGGAGGGCGGGATGGAGGAGGAGGAGGAGGAGGAGGGGGAGGAAGGCGCCCATATGGAGCCGCTTCTCGCCGCAGGATGCGGAGCTGGCGGGGGCTCGGGAGCGCTGCGGGATCCGAGTGAGCGATCAGTGTGTGACAATCCCGCCCCGCAGAGGGAAGGTGACCTTGAGCGGCACAGGGAGGAGGAGGAGAGAGGCAGCGCCGGGAATGACACCCGGAGATGGCCCCGGGCGAGGGAGGAGGGATGGAGGGGAGGACAGGGATGGGGAGCCCCCTGACAACCCGGGGAGAGCTCTGCGCCCTCCTGGCTGCTCCAGGACAGGATCCCAGTGCTCGAGGAGCTCCTGGGGACAGTCCCTGCCCACGGAGGGGACGGGCAGGGCTGGAAGGGGCAGCGGGAGCAGCAGGGACACGAGGGCGCCATCGATCAGTGCCCAATAATCAATAACCGAGCCCCCAAACAGCTCGGCCCCTTCAGGGCCTCTCCAGGGCCCCTCCTGCCCATCTGCTCCCTCCTCCTGGGGCTGGCAGGGACTCAAAAGCCACCCAAGGCAGAACACCCACCCTGGGTCTCAACTCTCCCCCCAGAGCCGCTCACTGCCCTGGGAGAATTTGGGATTTCTGTAAATCCGGGAGCCCCCGAAGCCATCCCTGCCCTCATCCTCAGCCTCTGCAGCTCCTGTGAACCCTTCCCCTGATAATTCCTGGGCTGTTCCTGATCCCGGCGGGGGTTCCCGGGAGAGCCAAAGCCGCCCCGGGAGGGAGGGGAGCGGGAGAGCGCGGTCCGGAGGGAAGGTCCGGCCTTCCCAGCACTCTGCCTTGCCCTCTAGCGGGACGAACGCGAAGGGTTTGGTTGGGGAAAATTGGCTCATTCCATCCTGCTGGAGCCTGGTTTGCAGAAATCCCAGTTTTTCCCAGAGCAGCGAGGGGCTCTGAGGGGATTTGCTGGGGGACAGTTGGGATTTAGGGGCGTTGTCTTGCCTTGGGTGGCTTTGGGGTCCCCTCGCCCCCAGGGAGGGGGAACAGGATGGGGCAGGGGGGTCCCACCTTTCCCAGAGCTCTGGAGGGGCTGAGGAGGGGCTGGGTTTGGGGATGGGGTGCTGGGGGCTCATCCCATGGGATAAAGGCTGGTGGAAGGTGCTGGAAGGGTGGAAGGGGGTGGGAGAGGACGTGGGGACAGCGGATCTGCAGGCAGAGCTGTCTCAAGGGTGACGCGACAACATCGGCAACAAATCCTGGAATTTTGGACAAAACAGCTCCAAATTCCCTTTTCCAAGGATTTTGGGTCCACAATCCATGCCTGAGCCGGGTTTTGCATGGAGAAGGGGCAAGAGGAGGTGCCCACACTCCGGTGCCTCCGGGTCCCCACGGACGAGGAGCCGGATCCTCTCCCCAGGTTTTCTCCAGCTGCCTTCGGATGCCTCCGCGGGCTCCCAGGATGTGGGCTGAGCTCCGCGGTTTCGGTTCAGGGGTTTGGATTCTCCGGGGATGTGTCATCCCCCTCACGGTGTTCGTTACATGTGGATAAAAATATAAGGGATGAATACATTGCATCGAAAATATCTCACACCACTGGGCAGCTCCTCCTGGCTGCTGAAAGCCGGGATGAGCCGAGGGATTTTAACTCCATCCCAGTGATGTTCCTGCTGCTCCTGGTGCGGGTGTTTGACTCGAGGATCTCCAGGTTTCTCTGCAGTCCCAAAGCCAGGGAGATCCCACCTGGTGTCAGGACAGCTCTCGGTCCCAGTTCTGGGGCTGCAGTGGGTCTGGGATGAGGGGATGGAAGATTCCAGTTGCCCTGTGCTGGGATTTCCCATTTTACCCTCTGGGAGCACAGGGGGACAGTCCAGATGTGCCCAGATGTGACACCTGAATGTGCAACCGACCCACCTGAGGGACCTGGGGACAGCGCAGGGCACAGATCACCCCTGAGGTGGCCGAAGCTTCACCTCCCTGGAGCAATGCAGCTCCTGATCCCTGTCCGGGACACCCTGAGCAGGATCTCGGGATCTTCCCGTGGCTCTGGGAGGGAACGGAGGAGGAAACGGGACACAGGGAAATCCCATCTTTGCAAATTCCCACGGGAGCTGCTGGGCTGGGGCTGGGCGAGGGCTTCCCGCTGCTCTCACTGTCGAGAACAAGACTTTGCGTGCATTCAAAAATCCTCATTTTATTTTGGTTTTATTGCTCCCTGCTGTGTTTGCTGCAGCACCGAGCTCATGCTGGGGTGAAACACCTCCCCTAACCCCACTTTCCATGGAGCAGCAGGTCTGGGACGGGATCTGGGAACGTTGTCCCGCCTCTCCCAGCACCGGGGCTCAGGAGAAGCGGCCCGTGGGCAGCCGGGGCAGGCAGAAGTAGGCGTTGGGGAAGAGGCTGAGGTTGATGGGGTTCCCGTCCAGGCGGATGTCCTCGAGCGCCCGGCGGACCTGCCCGTGGTCCTGGCTGTCACAGAACGTGTCCTCGTGCATCGTCTGGATGTTGTTGTTCTGGAAGGGGCAGGAAAGGGGAAAATCCGGTCAGAGGGATGGGGAGGAGGAAAAGGAGAAAGAGGAGGAAGAGGAGGAGAAGGACTCTGCTAGACCCAGGTACAGGCAAACCCAATCCCACCTGGAGGTGCAGCGAGCGCAGGTTCTCGGGAAGGGGCACCGGGATAAAATCCAGCTGGTTATCGGAGAGATGGAGGAACTGCAGCTGCTTCAGGTCCTGCGGGGAGGAAGGGAGAGATGAACCCCCAAGAGATGAATCCCCTAGAGACAAATCCCCAAGTGATGAACCCCCAAGTGATGAACCCGTTAGAGATAAAACCTCCCTAGAGATAAAATCCCCTAGAGATGAACCCCCAAGAGATGAATCCCCTAGAGACAAATCCCCAAGTGATGAACCCCCAAGTGATGAACCCGTTAGAGATAAAACCTCCCTAGAGATAAAATCCCCTAGAGATGAACCCCCAAGAGATGAACCCCCAAGAGATGAACCCCCAAGAGACGAATCCCCAAGAGATGAACCCCCAAGAGATGACGCCCCTAGGGCCGCCCCTGCTGCCCCCGGCCCTCAGCCCCACCCCGTCTCCCCGGGCGCACCCGGAAGGCCTCGGGGCGCAGCCCGGCGCTGGGGATGCGGTTCAGGCGGGCGTCCAGGCGCACGATGCTGCGGGGCAGCTCGGGCAGCGCCGTCAGGCGGTTCTCGGGCAGCAGCAGCTCCTGCAGGCTGGGCAGCAGCCGGAACGCGTCCACGTCCGCCCACGAGATGGAATTGCTGCTCAGGTCGATGCGCTTCAGCTTCTCTGCGGGGACAGCGGGGGGAAGGAAACAGGGACAGAGCCAGGGCGGTTTATTCCCCTCATTCCCCATCCAAATCCTGCTTTATTCCCTCATCCCGATGATGCCAAAAAGATTTTTGCTTTTTATACATTTTTATTCACACCTCTGTAGACTGCTGTTATACAGATCCTGAACTAACTCTGGTACTTCTTCTGCCCTTACTCTTAGATTTTAGAACAACAACCCAACCTCCCAAGCACATTCCCGAAATTCGGTTTGGTCTTTTTCCAAGTAGGGGATGTACAATAAGGAGTGGGGCAGAGTGGGGCTGACCAAGAGTGGCACAATTGCATCTCCTGTTGGCTGTACCTGTTAAATACAATAATTAATTAACCTTATAAAACTGCAGAAAATCAATTCCAGGTGTGCCCATCCCCATCGGGACAGCGGGGAGCTTCTGATAAATCTCTGCTTTTTGACTTTCCTATTCTAACGCTCCTGGGAGGGGTTTGGTTTTTTTTGGCTGTCGATGACAGGGACGTACCGAGGCCGGTGAAGTCCCCGGCGCGCACGGCCCCGATGCGGTTGAAGCGGGCGTACAGGTACGTGGTGTCCGGGGGCAGTGCCGGGATGTGCTCCAGGTCGGCGTCGTCGCAGTACACGGAGGTGCCGAGGCACAGGCAGAGCAGGCAGCTGGGCAGCCCTGGGGGGCAGAGCCAGCCCTGGGCATGGAGACCACCCCCGACCCCACAAAATACCCCAAAACAGCGGGAAAGGCCCACCCTGCCACAGGGACACAGAGTTCGTGACACCCAGAGCTGTCACAGCCCCCTGACGGCACAAAATACCCAGAACAGCTGGAGGAGTGGCCCACTCTGCCCACACTCTGGGGACACAGAGTTTGTGACACCCAGGGCTGTCACAGCCCCAGCACCATCCAGGGAAGAGCCAGAAACTTCCAGCCAAGGGATCTGCTAATAAAAGTGCTGCTCAGGGCCAAATTCCGCCAGCAGGAGAAGTGGGGTTGGAAAGCTCCCAAATTCAGCTTTTTACACCCAGGGCTCTCCTGGCCCCCTTGATTTTCCCACTGGAGGAAACAGAACTCAAGAAAATGGTTTTGGATCAAGAAAAATCTGTCCCAGCTGCCCCAAGGCCCCAGCACGGGGGGCAGGAGGGGTAAAACCAAGTCCTCCCCCCAGCCCTGATCCCCCTCCTCTCCCCCAGCCCCACCCCGGGCCCCCCCAGGCTCCCCATCCCCTGGAGGGGGAGTTCAAAGCAGCACCAATTTCCCTTCGCCTCCCACTTCATCTGTCCCGGTCTGGAGTGACAGAATAGGAATAAAGACATTCATGCCTCACTCCAGGAATTTAATTGTCACTAATCTAATTGCCACTCTGCCCCACTGTCGCAAAGCCTCTGCTCATTAAAGTGTCGCTGCTTTGCTGGAGCTCGGGGTTTTTTTCCCAGAAATTTCTCTCTCTGCAGCCCTCCTGCCTCACTGTGTGAGCAGACTTAACCTCAAATCCCTGCAAAGAGCTGCTGGCAGCACAAGAATTCCCTCTTTTTTCCCCAAAATTCCACCCCTGGGATGCGGGGATGCATCCCAAGGGACACAACTCACCCTGCCCAGGGATGGGTGCTGGGGGGACAGCGCCAGCACCGCCCGGGGGCCGCGGTTTTGGGGTTCCAGCCGTGGTTTCACCCAGGTCTGGGGGGGTTTTGGGGTCCTTGGGGCGAGGAGCCAAGGTGCCAACCTCGATCTGCAAACACAGCCTGGGTGTGAGGGTGGGGGACGCGTCCCCCTGCGGGTGGGTGGCACTGCTCAGGGGTCACAGGCACTGGGCTGGGATGACTGGAAAGGTGATTCCTTTTTGGAAAGCTCTCCCAGCTCTCCAGGAAACGCCCCATTCCCTCCTTGCCCGGAGGGATGAAGGATTCCTCGTGTCCAGGCGCTGGCAGGGGACAAAGAGCTGGCAGGGGTTTGGCTCGGGCAAAACCTTTCCCGGCGCTGGGAGAGCTGCCAGGGCTGCTGGTGCCAGGGCTGCTCCTCCTGCGGGGCCGCGTCCGGCCCTGGCACCATCCCCTTCTCCCGGGCTGCACCCGGGGGCTCCCCTGCGTCCCCCTCACCTTCGGAGCGAGGTCCCCGTACTCGTAGAGCTCCTCGTAGTTGCTCAGGTCCAGGATCTCCCCGTAGTTATCCAAGGTCAGCTCGTAGTTGTCCAAATCCAGGTTTTCATAGAGGGCCAGGTCAGCCTTGGGCTTCTCCGCCCTCCTCCTCTCCTTGGCTGGGACAGCCCACAGTGTCCCCAGGCACAGGCTGGCCACTCCCAGCCAGCCCAGGGGACACATCCTGCGCCTGGCCGGGGTCCCTGCTCCGGGGGAAGGGGCCTGGAACGGTCACCGAGCGCTGGAAGCAGCGGGGGACGGGATGTGGGACCGGGATGTGGCTGCGCCCCAGTGGGGAACAAGCAGGCCCCAGCCCCGGGGACGTTCCGTGACCCCTTTCTTTTCTGTTCAGCCCATTTCACGCTCGGCTGTGCAGGAGGGGTCCCGCCGGGCTGCCGGTGCTTCCCGGCTTTCCCAGCCCCGGGGAGCGAGTGGGGAGGGGGCCGGGGAGTGGGGAGGGGCTCAGGGTCCTGCTCGGGCCCCTCGGGGCAGTGGCTGGAACTGCCCAGCAGCCGAGGAGAGCCCGCCCCAGGAGCCCCGGAACTGCGGCCCCTCCGACATCCCGGGGGCCCCGAGGCCGCAAGCTCCGTGCGACTCCACGCTGAGCTCGGCGGTTCCCTGCACGGGGACCCCCGGACCCGGCAGCTCCACATCCCAACCCTCCAGGGCCCGTTCCCACAGGAGAATCCCCTCCCTCCGGGCTGCACCCCCGGGACACCCACGGCAGAGCGGGAAGAGGGTCCCGGCCCCCTCCAGCCTCTCCCAACCCGAATCCCAAACCAACCACGCAGCCCTGAGGTATTTCACTCCTTGCTCCCGAATTCCCGCTGTTTGCCCCCAGATCCGCCCTTTCCCAGCGCGCTGAGCCCCCGCCAGCCCCCCACCCTCCCATCCCCCAGCTCCCCCCAGCCCGGGGGGCTCTGTTTGGCTGGAGGAGCCAAACGAAGCCGGCACGGACGTACCCCCTGCCTTCCTCCCCCTCCTCCTCCTCCTCGGCGTGGAGAGCCCCGCTCGGCTGCAGGGGCCGGGGCAGCGCTGCCGGCCTTTAATGTCCGCAGAGGAGGAGGAGGGGGGCTGCTCCCGGGGGTCTGGCCGGGCCGCCGCGAGGGGACAGGCGGGATGCGGCCAATCACACCCGCGGTGCCCCGCTGGGACCCGACATTGTCCCCAGGGCCAGGCGGCCCCGGCGGTGGCTCCGCTCCAGCAGCCCCAGCCGGGCTGGAAGGGGCGGTGTGGGGAGGGGGCGGAGGGGACGCGCGGTGCTCCCGCCCTGGGGTCCCCACGGGGGACGGGGACAGGCTCTGGGGACAGAGCCAACGCCACCCCCGCCCCAGGCGGTGCCACCACCGAGGGGTTCCCAGGTGTCCCCAAAGCACCCGGGGGTACCTGGGTCCCAGTGACCAGCCCAGCCCAGGGTTTGGGGGGGGCTGGACAGACCCCCCGCCGGCCGATGGGTGGGGCCATTCAGCTCACCCACACCAATTCCCCTCCCGGGGGGGTCAACACCCCCAACCTTCACACTCTGGGGTGGTTTTGGGGTTTTTGGGGAGGGGGAGCCGGTGTGGGTGCAGGAGGGTCAGCACTGCTCCCCTCATTGGGGTTGGGTGGGAAACACCCCCCACACCCCTGTGTGCCCCCCCCGCTGGGTTTGGGGCACCCCTTGGTACCCCCACAGGGCTCAGCTCGGGGGGCCACGACCCTCCCGGGGGTGTCACCGCCAGGGCCGCGTCCCGCGGGGCTGGGACAGCCCGGGAGGGGCGGGGGGAGTGCGGCGGCCCCCCCGGGCAGCCTCGTGCCCACCCACGGCCGCGAAATGTTCCCGTCGCCACCGGCGCACCGCCCCCCACGCACCCACCCACCCACGGAGCGCCCATCTGCTCGCGGGGCGCCCGGGGACACCCCCGCAGCCCCCAGCCCCCGGCCCGCGGCGTGTCCCCTCCCCAGGCCCCGCTCAGCACGGAGCGGCCGCTAATCTTCGTTAAGCCCCTCATTAGGCGGCTCGGTGGCCGCCGTGACGGAGGCGATGTGGCAGCTGGGGCGGCGTCAGCGCGGTCGGGGGGGCTGCTGCGGTGACAAAGGCTGGGCTGGCCCGGGGTCCCGGGGGGTGAAGGGTCCCCAAGGGCAGTGGGGTCCTCGGGGTCTTTCCTTTCCTGTCCCGGGCCAGTCGATGGCGTCCTGTCCTTGTCCCCACAGCAGCAGCCTCCCCTTGTCCCCCCTCAGCATTCCCCTCGTCCCGGCCGTCCCTCGGGGCTCCAGCCCCTCCCCGGCACTGGGAACAGCAGCGGAGGAGCCCCCGCCCCTCTCAGCCCCACTAACGAGGGGGTTCCAGCCCCCCCACGACCCCACAGGAGCAGCTCCCCACCCTCACAGCCCCGGTCCCCCTCCCACGGGGGCACCGAGGGTTTGCAGGGAGCAGGAGCTGGTTTGGGGTGCTCAGCTCCCACGGGAGATGGGTCTGACTTCTCCAGGGACGGAAAACACCCCTGGGAGGGGGGGAATCGCACCCCGGTTACGAAACTCCGGGACTCTGAGGGTGGGCGGGTGCCTGCGCCTGCTCTGAGCGCCGCAAACACCCAGAAACCCCCCCGGGAGCAGCCCCTGCCGCATCCCACACCCTCACACCTCCCCTGCCCGTCCTCCCTCTGCCTCGGGATTCACGTGGGGAGAGCAGCAGCAGCAGCAGGAGCGGCTCTGGGGACGCGGCGGGGACGGGCAGAAGGAGCAGCCGCTGCCTCCACCCACCCCGAGAGTGAGGGGACACGCGCGGCCCCAGCCTGGGATGGATCCTGGAACTCTGTGATGGATCCCGGAGCCCGCGATGGATCCCGGAGCCCTGTGATGGATCCCTGAGCCACACGATGGATCCCAGACCCCGCGATGGATTCCAGACCCTGTGATGGATCCCAGCTCCCACTGGGGCGGGGAGAGGTCCTGGGGTCCTCCCTGCTGCTCCCACCGGGAAAGCACCCCGGGAGGTTTGTAGGGCTTCCCCGGTGCCGTGGGGGCAGCTCATGGGTGTCACACCCACCCCGACGTTCAGTGTCACCTTCTGCCAGCGCAACAGCGGCGCCCACGGCCCTGGGAGCTGCAGGGATCTGCTTTAGGCTCTCCTAATTAGCAGGGATGCTCGTTAGGGCAGGCACAGGGGACACGGACCTGGCTGGCACCACCCTGCGGGTGTCACACCGGCTTTGACACCGCACCTGTGAGCCCAACCCATCCAACCCTGGTTTGGGGTCAGGGGACCTAAAATCCCACCCCATTCCATGGCAGGGACACTTCTGCTATCCCAGGGTGCTCCAGCCCGGCCTTGGACACTTCCAGGGATGGAGCAGACATGGATTCTCTGGGAATTCCATCCCAGCCCTCCCCACCCTCCCAGCCATGAATTCCTTTCCAAATTCAGCATCACTCCAGCCAAGCACAAACCCCAAACACCCCCGAGACCAGAAACGCCCCAAAATGTTGGAAAAGTTGTGCCCAGGCGAGGAAATTTTGCTCCTGGATGAAGCAGCGCCTGAGGAAGGCGAGGATGGATCAGGAGAGGCTCGGGGTCCCTTGTGAATGATTTTATTTCACTGCTGCAGGGAGTGGGAGTGAAAACCCCATAAAGCCGCGCTCGGCGGGAGGGACACGTGGCTCTGGGAATATCTGTACATTCTACCAGTCTATATACACATCATACATAAATACATCCAGGGCGTCCGGCCGGGTTCAGGGCTCAAACCTGTCCCACCCCACAAAGCCAACTGCAGGGAGAGCTGGAAAGGAGATTTTGTCGTCAGGAAAAAACCCTTAATTAGCACAAGGTTTTAATTAATGGAAAAGGGGAGCATCCCTGTGCCATCCCCAGGCAGAAGGACACGGTGCCCGTCCGTGGCCATCCCGGGAAGGGTCAGTTCTGCTGGCTGAACACAAAGGAGGTTTCTTTGGTTTATTTAATGCTCCTTGCAGTTGGATTTTGATTTTTTTTTTCTCCCTCTCTAATGCTCGGCCTTTAAATCCAAATCCTGAGACTCGGGAAGAAAAGAAGAGAATAATCCCCCCTAAACCCGGACACCCTATAAATGCAGGTACAGCTATCAAAGGGGGAAGCGATACATGTGAGGGTGGGGAAGAGAAGAGACAAAAATGGCTCTTCCAAAGGGTAATTCCTCCCTTTTCTTTTCCCTTCCTTTTATTTCTAATAAAAAAAGGCCAAACCCAGCCACGTGTGATTGGCTCCAGAGAGAAACTGAGCCATGGATGTGGCCCTGAATCCTCAGATCTCAGTGGGGAGGATGCAGGATGCTGGAATGGGACTGTGATCCCATGGATGTGGCCCTTGATTCCAGATTTTACAGGGAAGTATTCAGGATTTTGGGATGGGGCTGTGGCCCCATGGAGGTGTCCCTTGATCTCAGATTTTACAGGGAAGGATGCAGGATGCTGGGATGGGGCTGTGGCCCCACGGATTGGTGCTGGGGTGGGGATTTGGAGCCGGGAAGGGGCGGGTCCTGCCGAGGGGGGTGTGGGACGGTGCGGCCCGCACAGGGCGCAGGATCCGGGACAGGACACGGTCCCTGCTCCATCCCGGCCGATCCACAGCTCCGGGAGGGATGAGATCCTCCTCCTGCAGGGAAATGTGGGGCCAAAGCCCCCCGGAGGGCCCAGGTGACAGGAACGTGTCCCCATCCCCCGGGAGGAGCCTCTGCCACCACCTGCGGCTCCCGCTGCCCCGGACCCGTCCTCCCTCCGC
The DNA here is from genome assembly GCA_013397795.1 of Orthonyx spaldingii. Classification (NCBI taxonomy): domain Eukaryota; kingdom Metazoa; phylum Chordata; class Aves; order Passeriformes; family Orthonychidae; genus Orthonyx; species Orthonyx spaldingii. The sequence goes on along the minus strand of VZTJ01005556.1, from coordinate 347,391 downwards.
TCCCGCGGGTCCCACCCAGCTGCATCCCTCCCTCCACGCCAGCCCAGCCCAGCCCCGCTCCCCAGTCCCCGGGAACCGCTCCCAGGACACCCCCTGGAGCAGGGACACGCCCCGAGCCCGGCAGCTCCATCCGCACCGAACCCAAGCCCGGAGCTCTGCTGGGTGGGCACGGGAGGGACGGAGCCGGCTCCGGGCTGGGCCTGGCGACAAGGACAGGGAGCTGTGACCGGGGGTGGCAGCTGGGACACGGCGCTGTCCTGCAGAGGGCGGTCCCCAAGGAGCCAGGGGTGACCCTGCAGGGGGGAGAGGGAGCGGGGAGAGGGCTGGAGGCGGGGAGTGAGCGGGGGAGGGGGGAGAGAGGGTCCCACGTGTCAGACGCCGCCGGGGGGAAATGTCCGAGCAAAGCCGGGCCCGGAGCGGCAGCGCTGGACTAAAACACCACGGACTGCAGCAGGCGGAAACACAGCATCAGGTCCAGCGGGATGGGCGGCTTCAGGAGGTTCCCGTCCAGCCGCAGGTAGCGCAGCCGGGGGACACCGTCCAGGTCGGAGGGCGACAGGTCCTGGATGGACACGAGCGAGGTGGGGCAGATCTGGGTGCCGTTGATTTCTGCGGGGAGAGCAGGAACGGCGGGGGCGGGTGAGGGNGCGGGCGGGGATGCTTGAGCCTCCCTCTTTATTGACCCCCAAACTGGGGGTGTTTTCCTGCCAAAACGGACAATCCCGACCTGTTCCCGAAGCCCCAGTGAGAGGAAAAATCTGGCTTTTGATCAGGAGCGAAGTAGGTCACGTTCCTGCGGAGCACGGGAGGGATGCGGTGCATTCCAGGGAGAGCAGGGCTCATCCCGCTCCCGGGACCTGCAGAGCCAGCCCCCAGCTTCCCAAAAAACCATCAGGGAATCCCGCTCCAGCCCCGTCCCGCCGGAGTTCGCGTCAGCACCCGGCTCGTTGCTCGCCTCTGGAGTTCCACGTGTCCCCGCCCAGCCGGGGCTGCGCTACGGAAAATGAACCCCGGGATTCTGATGTCAGCACCCGGCTCCAGGGACGGGAACCTTCTGAAAACTGGGAAAAACGGGCGAGGAAAAGCTGGGTCAGGGCGTGCGCAGGATTCCTTCCCATGGAAAACCCCGGCAGGACCTGGATACCGGGGATGTGGGAAGGAGTCACCACCTTCATCCCAAGACTTCCCCAGCTCAAATTTGGTGGTGCTTGATTAAAATTCAGATTAACGAGCTTTGGAGCCAGATGTGATCCCAGCAGGGTCCTGGGGCTCTAACAGCAGAAACATCTGGGGAGACCAGGAATCCTGGAATCCAGAAATCCTGGAATGGTTTGGGTTGGAAGGACCTTAAAGATCACCCGGTGCCACCCCCACCATGGGCAGGGTCACCTTCCCTTATCACAGGGTGCTCCAACCTGGCCTTGGACACTTCCAGGGATGGAGCAGCCACAGCTTCTCTGGGAATTCCATCCCAGCCTCTCCCCACCCTCCCAGGGAACAATTCCTTCCCAATCTCCCATCCATCTCTGCCCTCTGGCAGTGGAAGCCATTCCCTGTGTCCTGTCCCTCCAGCCCTTGTCCCAAATCCCTCTCCAGCTCTCCTGGAGCCCCTTTAGGCCCTGGAAATGCAGAAGGGTTCTGTCTCCTCCTCTGTGCTCGCTCTGTTTCCACATTTCCCAGGCTCCTCTCCCATGGAATTGCTGCTGGATTTCCCTGGAATTGAGTGAAACAGCCCTGCCTCCACAGCAGCCTTGTTCTCCCCGTTCCTTCCCCGCATGGCTCCGCTCGGGAGCAGAGCCGGGATATTTCCGCACCATCCCGAGCCCTGTGTTTGGCAGCTGTTCCTAAAATACTCGCCCAGGCTCTCCTCGTTAAATATCCCAATTTTTGCCAGGAAAGGAGCCCTTCCAAGGGAAGGAAGGAAACAACCGGGAGAAGTCCTGCAGCACCAGGGAGGATGTCTCTGCTCCTCCCCTTCCTGCCAGATACTCTTGTAGCTCCCATCTCTTCCCACCGGGTGAGAAACGACCTTTCCAAGGTTTTTCTCCCCAAAAAGCCTCCCCAGACCCCTGCGCGTGGCCGGTGGGACTCACTCTCGATGGAGTTGTTGTTCAGGTAGAGGTGCTCCAGCTTGGGGCTTATGAAGGGCACGTTGGTGAGCTTGTTGTGGGCCAGGTGCAGCACCAGCAGGTTGGTGAGGTTGAAGGAGTTTTTGGGCAGCCCCTTATCCGAGATCTGGTTGTAGTTGAGCCGGATGAAAGCCAGGTTGGGAAACTCCTTGAAATAATCGCTGGGGATGTCCTCGATGTTGTTCCTGTCCAGGAAGAGCTGGTGGATGGCGCTGGGCACACCGGGGGGCATCTTCCTCAGGATGTTGTGGGCCAGGTTGAGCTGCATGAGGTTCTTGAGCCCCTTGAAGGTGTTCTTGTTGAAGACGCCGTCGCTCAGCTTGTTGTGGTGCAGGTCCAGCAGCACCAGGTTCTCCAGCTTGTTGAAGACGCCGGCGGGGATCTTGGAGATCTGGTTCCGGCTGAGCCGCAGCTGCTCCAGGTTGGGCGGGAGGAAGGCGGGCACCTCCTTCAGCTGGTTCCTCTCCATGTAGAGGAAGATGAGGTTTTCCAGCTTCTCCAGCACCTTCCTGTCCACCTTGCGGATGCGGTTGTTGTCCAGGTTGACCCACTTGAGGCCGGTGGCGTTGCGGAAGGACTCCTCGGGCAGGTCGGCGATGAAGTTGTTCTGCAGGTACAGGTAGTGGATGCGGGGCGGGATCAGCGGCACCGTGCGCAGGTTGCGGCTGTCGCAGTACAGCGCCGACGGGAAGTCTGGCGGGCAGTAGCACTCCCGGGGGCAGTCGGGGAAGACGGAGGGGGGGCCCGGAGGGAGGGGAGGGGGCAGCTCCGTGGGCTCCACGGGCTCCTCGAAGGGCGCGGGCGGCCGCGTGGGCCTGCGGGGGGGTTTGCGGCGCTGCCCGCTCGCCGCCGGCACCAGCGCCAGCACCAGCGGGAGAAGCAAGGCCAGGGCCGCCCTCATGGTCCGGGTGTTCTCCTGAGGGGACACAAGGAGAGGGCATTGGGAAGGGCCGGGGGGAGGAGTCGAGGATTTATCCCTCGTCCCTGTCACCTGCCTTCCTCTCTCCTGGCCTTTGGAAGTCGTCTTCAGATCCAACCCCTCTCCAGAGCAGCAGTCACTGAGCTCCCCATCCCTGCCTCACCGTTATCCATGGGATCCCTGTCTCTGCCCCACTGCTATCCCTGAGATCCCTCTCCCTGCCTCACCATCATCCATGGAATTCCCCTCCCTTGCCCATCATTGTCCATGGGATTCTTCTCCCTATCTCACCACTATCCTCGGGATTCCTTCTTGCCTCACCATTATCCATGGAATTCCTCTCCCTTGTTCATCATTATCCATGGGATCCCTCTCCCTGCCTCACCATTATCCATGGAATGTACTGGGAATTTTTTAATTCAGGTTTGTTTTCATTTTGCCACCCTGGGCCCTCCCCAGAGAACCCTCCCATCCTCTCTTGCCGAAGGATGGATCAGCCCTTCAGACACCCTGATGGGTTGGGCTTCGTTTGGCACTCGAGCCAGCAAATCAATGATCCAGCAGGAAATTGGCTGCGGAAAAGCGTCGGGAATCCGGCAGCAGTTAAGGGGACAGGAGAGATGGATGGGCCTGGGATGAGGCCGGGAAGAGGAACGGCCCCTTTGCCAGGCCTGGGATGGCCCAGTCCCAGTCCCCACATTCCGGGTCTGGTGGCCGGAGAACGGGGAAAACCCTGACAGGGATCTGCTGCTTGTGCAGCTCCTTCCCATTCCCTCAGCATCCCATTCCCTCAGCATCCCCTTCCTTCAGCATCCCATTCCTGCAGCATCCCATTCCCTCAGCATCCCCTTCCTTCAGCATCCCATTCCCTCAGCATCCCATTCCCTCAGCATCCCACTCCTTCCCCGCCACAGCACACGGGTCTCGCTCCACGCTGTCCCAGAGATTTCCATGGGGTCCCAGAGCTTTCCATGGGGTCCCACAACTTTCCATGGGGTTTTGTCTCCGCTCCAGAACCTGGATTTTAGTCCCCACAAACACCCGAGGAAGACTGAGGTCTGGGTTTGGCCCCGTGCGGAGGGGAGGGAGCATCTGGGAGGTGACATTCCAGCTGGGAGGTGGTGTTCCAGCTGGGAGGTGATGTTCCAGCTGGGAGGGGACATTCCAGCTGGGAGGTGACATTCCAGCTGGGAGGTGATGTTCCAGCTGGGAGGTGATCTTCCATCCAGGACACAACATTCCAGCCGGGACTCGCTGTAATCCAGGTGTTGGATCCACTCCTGGGCTTGGCTCAGGCCGCCCAGCGAGGTCCCAGCGGGGAGGGGACAGGGCAGCCCTGTCACCCCGCCGTGGCAGGAGCTGGCTGAGCCGGCCCCGTGCCCTCCCCAGGAGGATTTGACACCGCAGATGTTTGGGGACGCGGCACAGAGCGGGAACAGCCACCAGAGCCAGGGATCCAGGCCGGAGAGGGACAACACCCTGTGGAGTTCTGTCAGCACAGCTGGGAAGTGTCGGGAGGCCCCTTTCATCCACCCCCCATCCCCGTGGGGACTGTCCCACCCCCACGGCACTGCCACCACCCTTCCCGGATGCCATCCCCAGCCTGGGGAGAGCAGAACCCCCTTCCAAGCAAACTGCAGGAAAGCGGTGACATTCCCAAAAAAACAGGGATCAACAAGCCTGAGGCCACCACAAGCATCACAATCACCTCCAACCCGCTGGAAGATCCCAAGCCAGCTCTCCCTGGAGCTGGAACATTTGGGAGCCTGTTCTCCATCCAGTTGGATTTGCTGGTGTGAATGCCAGGAGCTGAATTCCCAAATCCCGCCCCTGATCCCGGAGGAGCAGCGAGCGGAGCCCCAGGACAGCCAAGCCCCCCCCGAGCTCTGCCGTCGCTCCCGAGGGACGGGACAGCTCCAACTCCAGCTGCCCACGAGGGATCCAATCCGTGCCACTGGAACAAAGTTAGGTCATGGAGCAACGGAGGCGTTCAGGAAACCGACAGCCTGGCATGGAAAAAAGGCTCAATTCATGGCTAAAACCAGTCCTGACACCTCCTGAGCCGCCGAGCTCGGCCTGGCTGCGAGGCCAAGGCACCCAGCACATCCCAGGGTTTTTCCCAGAAGGAGGCAGCTGCTCCCTCACCCATCCCTCTTACAATGGACAAAAAAACCCTGCGCAACAGCTGGAAATTCCAGCCGCGAGTGCCGCTGGGGTTTGCTTTCCACATCGTTTCTCTTCCCTGCATCCCAGTAACCCCCAGCTCCCCGCGGCGCTGGCTGCCAGCCCCGGGACGGGCGCCAAGGGCAGGGAGGAGCCGCCACCCCAGGGCGAGAGGGAGCTGCGCAGAGGTCGCCGGGGGGGAGGAAGACGGGGCAGAGGTCCCCGCGCTGTCCCTCGGGTGCCTCCTGCAGCAGCGAGGGGACAGGGAGCAGCTGGATCCGGATATTTGTCCAAGACTCAGCTCCCGGCAGAGGCATAAAGGGAATTTTAGCTCTGGGAGAGGCAGGGAAAGCCTGGATGGCCAGAGCAGGGCCCCTTCCCAGCTCGTTGTTCGCTCCTCTCGCACTTTCCCCCAATTTCCACCATCCCTGGTGGGGGAAAAGCCCCTTCCCAGCCTGGGAACGGGAATGTGAGAGGAGAACAAGGAGAGCGAGATAAAAATCACCACAAGGATCGGGCAAAGCTCCTTCCTCAGCTTCCCGTGTGTCCGACACCGCTCGTGGCTCTGCGAGAGCCCGACCCAGCGGGGAGCTCGTTCTCCGGCGGCTCTGGAGCGCTGGGAATGGCGGAAAAGGGGGAGAGCAGCCCGGCTGTCACCCGGGTATCGCCGGGGTCCCCTGGGGAGCGCAGCCCTGATGCAACAACCCCCGGTTGTCGCCCTTTCCCAGCCCCTTCCCAGGGAGCAGGGGCCGGTCTGGAGCCGGGCCGCGGCCGCGGGGCTCGGTCCTGCCGCGTTCCCTCTGGGCCGGCGCTGTGTCCGTGCGGGGATGGGTGACACGGTCTGGGGCTCTCTGGGCTCAGCCAGGACACGGCGACAACAGCACGGGGCTCCCACAGTGCCCGGGAGCGTCCCCGCAGTGCTCGGGAGCGTTCCCGAGTGCCCAGGCTCGTCCCCGCGGTGCCCAGGCTCGTCCCCGCAGCCTCCCCCCGGCTCTGCTCGCTGCTCCTGGTCAGGGCCCGTGGGAAGGCGGTGCTGGCCGGGAGCGACTCCCGCTGCCTCCTCCGTGTCGGCGATTCCTCCCTCCGTGCGTGTCCCGACCCTTCCCAGCGCCTCCCGTCTCGGATCGCGCTGCCGCACGCAGCGGGAACGGCTGGACTGGGACAAAAGCGAATCCCGGCAGGAGCCGCTGCCAAAGCGCCGCCGGCCCGGACCCCACACGCGCCCCGCTCCCCCCGCAGCCGCCGCCTCGCCCCTAAGGCTGGGAAGCGGCTCCGACGCCTCCTTCCCTCCTCTCCAGCCTCTTCCAAGGGCAGAGGAAACCCCCCAGGCCGCGCTTTTCTCTCTCCCCGGCTGGAAGTGCCGATCCCTCGCTCCCAGGGGAGCAGGGACAGCATTCCCGCGTTCCCGGGCTGTCCCAGGCAAGGGCTCCGCGCCTCCCGAACATTCCCTGGGACGCCGCAGGAGGCAGGGTCGGGACCGCAGATCCCAGGGAAGTTTCCAAACCCTCACGCGCCAGGGGAATGAATTCCCATGTTTCGCTTTGGAGCTGCTTTTCCCTAAACCTCCCCAAGGGCGGGGAAGGGCAGCTTTGGGATGAGCCTCTTCCAAGCAGCAAAACCCCTTTTTCCCCGGATTTCGGGGATCATTTCCCGGTTGTTCCTCCCACCGCCTCCTGCCCGAGCGGGGACAAAGAGCCGGCTCCAGACGGGACCCCCGCTCTGGGGGGCGCGGGGAGGGGGCTGCAGCTCCCCGCCCATCTGGAGCTGAGCTGGCTCCGGGCAGGAAAAGTGGGATCACAGCCCTGGGAATGCTCGGTGCGATCTGGGCAGGAAAGAAGGGCTTTACCAGCTACATTTCGGGCAGAAAACCAGAGCGTTGGAAGTGGCCCTGGAGCTGTGGGGCTGCTCGCTCCCACCTCGCTCCAGTCCTCTCCGAAATTCCCTGTTCCCAGTCTGGCACTGGGAGATGGGAGCAGCCCCCCAGAGCCCCCCCCAACCCCGTCCGGCTTCTCAACCCCTGTCCCAGGCAGGACAAGGTGACCCGATGTCCCCGGAGGCTGCTGGTGGCATTCCTGGCTCCGGAGGGGTCCCTTTCCCTCAGCCTCTCCCTCTCCTTGCTTGCTCTCCCCCCTGCTTCCCAAGGCGGGGAATTGCCCCGGGCACGGCTGGTGCTGTGCGGCCCCCCCGGCTCCCCCAGTTCTGCCCCCGACGCCCCCAGTTTGGGCTCTGCAGCCTCCCAGTTCCCCCAGTGTCCTGCAGAGCCCAGCGTGCTGGGATTTGGGGTTTGGGGTGCGGGGGGACACACAAAGGGCACCTCAGTGACCCCCAGAAGGCGCCTGGCAGTGGCCGCAGTGCTGTCACACCCCCGGGACTCCCCTGTGGCCCCACAGCCCCCCCAAATCACCCCCCCTCACCCCACGGCGAGAGGAGCTCCTGCAAGGGGCGCAGAGGGGAAGAACAAAGACTCCAGAGCTGCGGG
>VZTJ01005556.1:305673-330085 GCA_013397795.1 Orthonyx spaldingii | reverse complement strand
AGGAGAGGGGAGAAGGTGCCCCCTGTTTGTTCTCCAGCACCGGGGCTTTGCTGGAGGAATCCGTCCCGCTGGAACGGCCGCGTTGTGCTTGGAGGAAATGAGACAGCGCTGCTTTAACAGGAAATCAAAACACAGCGAATAAAGAGAAAGCGAGACACAGGCCTGGAAAAAAGCGGAGCCATCCAGCTGTGTCTGGCCAGCAGCCCCGGCACTGCCAGCAGCCCCGGCGGCCGCGGTGCCCTCGGCCATCCCCACATCCCAACAGGAACATCCCAAAGATCTCCTTCAGCTCCTTGTGGAGTCACCTCCCTCCCTGTCCCGTCCCCTCCTTCTGCACATGTGGGGTGGCAGGGGCTGCTGGGAGGGNATGGATGGATGGATGGATGGATGGATGGATGGATGGATGGATGGATGGATGGATGGATGGATGGATGGATGGATGGATGGATGGATGGATGGATGGATGGATGGATGGATGGATGGATGGATGGATGGATGGATGGATGGATGGACGGGTGAATGGATGGATGGATGGATGGACGGACGGACGGACGGATGGATGGATGGGTGAATGGATGGATGGATGGATGGACGGACGGATGGGTGACCACATCAGTAGATCCAGCTCCAAGGAAAGTCACTGATGCTCCACACCCAACTTCCCTGACATTTCCAACAAGGAGCAATTCCACACCCACCCGGAGCATTGGTTCTGGAAACCCCCCCAGAGTTCCACAGGGCTGGGATGAACATGGACACAGCCCAGCAGGGAAAGCCAGATGTGTCCGAACCCTCCTGGTGCCCTGGAAGCCAAAGCCAGAGCGAGGGATCAATCCAGGGACGTTTCCACGCCCCAGCCGTGTCCTGGCTGTCCCTGGGAGCCGCACCCCGGGCTCCAGCCATGCAGGGGGGGCTGGGAGCTGGAATCTCGGCCTGGAATTCCCTAAAAACCTGGGCTGTGCCGTGTCTTTGTCATCCCTGTGCCCATTCCCGCATCCACCCTGGAGCTCCAGCAGCTCCCGGCAGCGGCTCCAAGAGCAGATAAGCCTTTGAACGTGCTCCTCAGAGGCGACCTGCTGGGATTTCTGGAGCTGCAGATCTCCCAGACAACCCCGCTCGGAAGCGTTTAATTGGGAGGGTTGGGAAGGAGCGAGGAGGGAGCCCGGGAAGGGGGGGAAGCTGGATGAGAGCTGGGAGCACAGGGACTTGGGCTTTTGGGTCGCCCCAGTCATGCTGCAGAGCCGGGGTGGGGCAGCGCCACAAATCCCCCGGGATCATGTTCGGGAAAAGTTGGGAGAAGGAGGGCAGGAACAGAAACCTGGAAGGAGATTCCGAGTAATTTCTGCAGCCGTTTTCCCAACAAAAAGCCCCTTCAGCCGCGCGAGCGGCCGCGGCCAAGGGCAACATTTGCGCCTCTGGAGCTGCAGGAAACGCGGTGATTTTCCAGCACATTCCCTGCCCCGCTCGGGGGGAGAGGCAGTGGCCGGGGGGGCTCCGGGGCTGTGGGATCGGGAAAAGCTTTCCCTGGATCAGAGGGATCAACGCCAGCTCTGAAAGCCCCCCCCCCCATCCCCTCCTGATGATCTTGGAGGCGTTTTCCAAGTGAAATCTTGCTGGGATTCCTTTCTCCCGACTGTGGGACAACGGGAGTGTCCCCAACCCCCAAAATCCCACGGGACATCCCTGCCGGGAGCACGGGGACACGAGTGGGGCCCCATCCTTGTGTCCACTCCAGGGAGAGTGTGGAAGCTGCTGCCCAACTCCTGCAGGGCCGGAATTGGGGTCCCCAGGGGTCCCCTCGCACCTTTGGGTGCCGTCCCGGAGGTGCTGAGCCCGGGCTGGGGGGACAGGGGGGCCCCCATGCCCCGGCCACGTCACCCCGCAGCTGCTTCCAGGCCCAGCGTGCGCGTAATTAGTACCAGGCCTCGTTAGGCTGCTCACTAATTAACCCCGCACGGCTGCGCTTTTCCCGGCCAGCCCCCACCCCTTCCCTGCTCGTGGATTTGCGAAATGCCAAGGAAAATGCTGGAAACTCCCCCAGGGAGTGTGAGGAGCCCCCCTGATCAAACCAGCGCTGTCCCTGGCACCACCCAGGGGTGAAACTTTTATGGAAGCCAAAACCGAGGAAAATCTTCCCACCTGTCCCCAGGGGCAGCGGGAGGGAGGGAGGGAGGGAGGGAGGGAAGGCCCCTGCCGGGATTTTGGGGGCTGATTCCCAATCCAGCACCCGGGGCCGGTGCTTGCTCCTGGCTCCCTGTGAAACGCCCCTGGATGGAGACATTTACTCAGGATTCCCCGGTATTTAACAGGAAAAGGTCGGGAAAAGCAAAAAGCCGCTGTTATTTCCCAGAGGCAAAACTCGTGGAGAGGATCCTGCAGGGGTTTCCTCCGGCAGCTCCACAGCAAAGGAGAATTTTCCCCCTTTAAAACACCCAGAGAAAAAAAATCCACCAAAAAATAAAAATATTGCCAAAGGGAACAACCGGGATGTGTTGCTGGAATACCCCGGAGCCATCAGCGGGGCTGGGATGCTCCTGGAGCATCGCCGGGAGCCGCTGGCATCATCCCCATCCCTCCCCGTCCCTCCGCAGCCCTCGGGGGCGTTCCGTGAGCGGATTAATTACATTTTACACGCGGCGCTCAGCGCGGGGCTGGGTGTGAGCGTGAATTATTCATCCCTCCAATAACACGGCTGATTTATTAATGAAAAGGTCAGACTCCCTGGAAGCGGAGAATTGTTGGAAAACCGCGTTGGGATGGGAGGGTTCGCTGCCGGAGCGGGCGGCGGGGACAGGGACGAGGCGGTGGGAGCTGCCCTGTTCCTTGCAGCCCAAAAAAACCCCGGAGCCGCACGTTCCCGCTGCAGGCGGCGCGGAAAAGTGGGAATTTCGGAGCGTGGAGAGGGAGAGGGAGAGGGAGAGGGGCGGCTGCCTCCTCCCGGCAGCGAGAACCTGGGGAGCCGAGCAGACCCAGAGCTTCCACACCAGCGGCATCCCGGGCTCGCAGGGAAGCGATCCCTCCCCGCGGCGCCGGCAGGGAGCGGCGGCAGCTCCCGAATTCAGTGGGGAAGGAGGGGAATCCCGGGAGCAGGAGCGGCTTTCCCGGAGGTTATTCCTGGGGGGGTTCGCAGCCCACCCAGCTCTGAGCCCCGCGTTTGGGTTGGCCCCGATTTGGGCATCCCCTTCCCTTTCCTTGTCTTTCCAGAGGGAGCTAAGGCGGGCAGGGAGGAATTATTGGAATATTTCCAGGGTTTCCACAGCCCGGGGCTGTCCCGTGTCCCTGAGGCGGGGCTGGGACAGCGGAGGGAGCGCACAGAGCACCCCAAACCCAGCCCCGGGCCGGGCCCAGCCCTTCCCTCGCTCCCGGGGCAGCTGGGGCCGCGTGTCTGGCTCGGAGGGTTCCCTCCGGCTTTGAAGGGAGAGAGAAAACCGAGCCCAGGAGCCAGGGAGAGGCCCCCGGCCACAACGTGCTTGCTCCGTTGTGCAATTCCGGAGGGAAGGATGGAGAGGGGAAAGGGGGAGAGAACCCCCGGGGGGCTCTGGGGGCTGCGATGGAGCCGAGGCACAAACCCTGAGCAGGTGGAGGGGGCAAGGCCGAGTTGTTGGAACTGGTTTCGGGGGAAAAAAGGGCTTTTCCAGATGCTTCTGCCGGTGGGATGAGGCCGGGAAGAGGCTGCGGGCGGGGTTTGCCGTGGATTCCCGCGGGTTCCCTTGGAGCGGAGCGTGGGGACATCGCCCACAGAGCCAGCGGGGCCGGACTAGGAGCTGAGCCCCAAAACCAGCTTTTCCCAGCCCCCGAGGGCTGCAGGAGCCAGCGGAGCCTCGCTGGAGGCGCTGGGATCAGACACGCGCAGCCCGGGAGAGGCGGAAATCCAGGGAAAACTGGACGGGAATTTATCACAGCCCCGGGGCAGGGCTCAGCCCCGCTCCCGAGGAACCGGCCGGGATGGGCGAGCAGAGCTCTGCCCGCCGCGGGCTGCAGGCCGGGGCAGTGGAATGTCCCCTGGGATGGCCCCGACCCGCGACAGCGACAGCGACAGGGGTGACCCGGCCGCGGGGACAGCCCCGGGCAGCGCAGGAGGGGCCGGATCCCGGGCGGGGCCGCTGCCCCATCGCCCCCTCACCGCGGGCTCCGTGCCCCGCCGCTCCCAGGCTCCTCACTCGCCCCAACTCCGCCTTGTTCCCTGGGCGGGGATGGAGCCCCGGGCGCGCAGAGCTCTGCCCGTGGGGACGCTGCCTCCCAGCCCCAAAGCCCGTTCCTGGAGCTGGAGCTCCCGGCAGCAGCTCAGCCGGCAGCGGGGGCTGCTTTCCCCCGCCAGCAGCCGAGAGATTTCCAAGCATCCGCACGCGGGGCTGTCGGGAAGGAGCCGCTTTGATCATCGCTAATTATCGCTCACGGGCTGACAGCCCCCGCCCGGGCCTGCGGCACCCGGCCCGCCCCCAGCCCGGCTGCGGCTGCCCGCGGAGCCCGCTCCAGCCTCTCCCAGCTCCACGGGGCCCAGGGATGGTCCCACACATCCCAGAGCCCGCCCCCAGCCCGGCTGTGGCTGCCCACGGACCCCCAGTCCAGCCCATCCCAGCTCCATGGGGCCCAGGGAATGAGGGAATGATCCCACAAATTCCAACTCCCACCCTCAGCCCGGCTGCTCCAGCCCATCCCAGTTCCAGCAGGACCCAGGGAATGATCCCACAAACCCCAACTCCCACCCCCAGCCTGGCTGCTCCAGCGCATCCCAGCTCCATGGGACCCAGGGAATGATCCCACACATCCCATCACCCCCCCTCCGAGGGGAAAGAGCACCAGGGATGTGCCCCAGAGCCCGGGCGTGGCACAGAGGGACCCCTAAAGCTCAGGGGACAGCTCCACCCTGTGCCACCCCCTCCCGGATGCTCTCTGGATCCCCAAAATCGCTGCCAGGACCCCCCCAGCTCCCCCAGACCCCTCGATTCAGCTGCAGCAGCAGCGGCAGCGCCCGCCCACGCCCCGCTCCTTCCTCCTGTTTATCTCCGAGGAGCTTTATTTTTTTTCCTCTTAAAAAAATCCCCCGGATCCTCTGCCTTCCTCCCAGAGGAGTTTCGCAGCTCGGGAGGAGTCGCAGCAGGGCACGGAGGGCAGAGGAGGCAGCGGGGGCCTGGCAGGGCTCAGTTGTGCCCCGAGAGGCTCCGGGCACTGGGATTTTTGGGAAGCCAGGTGGCAGGAGCAGGCAGGAATGCTGATGGCTTTCCCAGGCAGCTGATGTTTCTCTTTTCCATTTTTTTTTTTTTTTCTTTGTTTCATATTTTGGATGATTTGGAGACACAAACAGCCCGTTTGGGAGGGCAGCTCAGGGCCACGACCTTCCTGGAGCCGGAGGGATCCTGGGGGATCCAGGAAGGGCAGCTCAAAGCACTGATTATAATTAATTTACCTCTGTAAGGATTTAATTTATCCTGCATGGATTTATGTTTGTCCTATATGGATTTAAATTTGTCTTACAGGGATTTTATTTGTCCTATAAGGATTTTATTTGTCCTGTAGGGATTTATTTGTCCCATAGGGATTTTTATTTGTCCCATAGGGATTTATTTGTCTTATATCAATTTATATTTGTTCTATATGGATTTGTTTGTCCTATAGGGATTTAATTTGTCCTACAGGGATTTGAATTTGATTCCCAGTTTGTCCCCAGCCCTGTTTCTGGGAGGTTTGGGTACCAAACTCATGGAGGAGGAGGAGGTCTCAAGGCTGGAGAGGAGAGCCCCGAGGCTTGGGAACAGGGTTGGGGACACGTTTGGGGACAGCACTGGGCAGGACGGCTCCAGGGCTCTGCTTGGAGGGGACACGATGTGGGATTTTCCCCATCCAGAGCCTCACTCCTGCCTTCATTCCCGGTGGGAATGAACCTGCTTCCTCCTGCTGTTTGTCCAGGGGAGGCTGCGGAGCGGAGCCGGGCATTCCAAGGGCCTCGGAAAACGGGGATGGGGGACTCTGAGCATGGAAACGCCGTGGGTTTCCCCCTGCTCCTTGCAGGCAACGCCTGGAGGCCTTCGGGGCCTCGATATCCTGAGGGGAGAGGCAGCTGCGACCTGGAATCGTGGAGCAATTCCTGCTGGAAAACATCCTGGAGCATCCCGGGATCCAGCAAGGGACAGGGAGGTGCTGCCGCAACCCATCCGGGGATGGAGCTCCGGGCTCGGGGTCGGGACACCCATCCCAGGCTCCTGTGCCCACAAACGGGGCCGGGGTGGGGTCAGCACCCTGCTGGGATCGGCCCTGGCACCCCTGGAGAACCCACAGAGCCCCGGGAACATCCGCACCCCGACCCCGGGAACATCCACAGCCCGACCCCGGGAACATCTGCACCCCACAGGGCCCCGGGAACATCCACATCCCACAGGGCCCCGGGAACAGCCGCACCCCCACCCTGGGCACGGGCAGGGAGCCGTGACCCCGACGGGGCTCGGTGGCCTCTGCAGCTCCCTGCCGTCCTCCCGGCGGGATTTGCCCCTGGATAATCCCGGGCAGGCTCCCCCGGCTGCTGTGCTCAGCCCCGGCTCCCAGCCGTGTTTGTCGGCGTAACCACGGAGGTGTCGGAGCAGGCCAGGGCCGGGAGGAGCGTTGGGATGAGGAAACGCTTCAGAGTTTCCAGCTCTGCTCCAAATTAATCCCTTAACCTTTTCCAAGCCCTTTTCTCCAGTGGCTGCGAGGAGCTCTGACCCTCTTTGTGCCGAGCCGGCCTCTCCCGGCACTGGAGACGGGGATTTAGGGAACCCAGAGCCTTGGATCTGCAGGGAAGGGGGTGGAGCCCACACTCCGCGGGTATCCAGAGGCACTTCCGTGGGGCTGGGAGCAGGGAGTGGGCTGCCAGGACATTCCTGGGGCTGGGAAGTTGGGAATGGGCTGCAAGGACCTCCCTGGGGCTGGGCCCTGTCAGCACTGAGCCCACCCCACAATATCCCGCAGACCCCGAGACACCAGGCAGGAATCCCGTGAGATTCCCAGCCTGGAATTACAGCAGGATGGGGAAAACGCTGCCCCAACCTTTCCCAGCCTTTCCCAGTGCCCAGCCAGGGACAGGAAGGGACAATGCGGGATTTGCCCCATGCCAGGGAAACTGTAGAGCCCCTTCCATGGAAATCTGGTGATTCCAGGAGCCCCGGGATCATCCGGGGCTGCCAGATGGGACCCAGAGGCCGGAGCAGCCCCGGTCAGAGTTTCCAGCAGCGCTGCAGTGCTCGCTCGGCTGTTGCTCGGTCTCCGGGTGACGACTCCCTCCAGATTCCCTCAAATCTCCATCCAAGAATGTTGTTTGGGCTGAAGAATGCGCGGCTGCGAAGGGAAAAGGGAAAAGGGAGGCTCGGGGTGAGCCGGGAGGTCGGGGCAGGGCTGGCTCGGCTCTTCCCCGCTGACCTCCCCGCCCCTGCAGGGGCTGGCCAGATGTGGGGCCTGGTCCCTCCACCCCAAAGGGATCCATGATCCCTGAATCCCCTCAGGATCCCCTTTCCCTGCCCCTCTTCCCTCTTCTGCTCATGCTGTGTCCTTGGGGAGCTTGTCCTGGGCAGTGCCGGGGGGATCCGAGGTGATGGAAACCCACAGGGACATTCCTCAGGCACAGAGAGTTCCACGGGGCCCTGCAGACACCAGATCTCTCTCCAGGGAATGGTTGGAGAGAGAGGAGGATTCCCTGCATGGATGGAGGGATCCAGAGGCACCTGGAGGGAGGAAGATGGGGAAAATGAGGGTTCCCTGCATGGATGGAATGATCAGAGCCCCAGAAATCTCCCTGCATTTCACACGGTCTGGAAGGAGCCAGGACTAGCAGAAAAAGGAATTTTAGGTTGCAAACACCCAGGCAAACCACACAAACCTGGGAGCCACCAGCTCCAGGCACTGGAAGTTCCAGAGCCTCTGGCTGTAGCTCAAGCCTTGGAGCACGGAAGGGCTCTGGGTCGTGGTTCCACTGCCCCCTCCCCGCTCAGGCGATGTCCAAAACCTTCCCCTGACCCTGCCTGAGCAAGGCTGGTGGTGCCAATGGATTCCTTGGCTCCTCCTTGGGAATTTTGACACTGGAATCTCTTAAAAGGGCAGTCGGGACCTTCAGACCCTCAGGGATTTTTCTCTAGGGACACAAATGTTCAATCCCCAGCACTGGTGACTCCAGGGAAAAACAGCAGGAGTGGGAGCACAGAGCAGCCAAGGCTGGAACTCCTTGGGAGCGTGGAAGGAGCAGAAATTTCCGTGAGTGAAAAGCAGGGAAGCTGCCGGGGGAACGGGGTCCGACAGCGGCTGTGGGTGATGCTCCGGGTGGGTTCAATCCTCCCTCCACCCAGGCGGGACTCAGCCTCGGCCGGAGCAGCACGGAAATGTTTTGTTGCTTTGTTTTGCTGGGAAGCGTCCGGGCCCCGCATCCCAATAAATCCCTGTCCCTCCGCGGGGAAGGCAGCGCTGCCGGCTCCCGGGACTGGCGGATTAAAGGCAAAGCCGGGCCAGATTCGGTGGTTTCAGACACAAAGCTCCGAAGGATTTGATCAAAACAGCTGGAAAAATCCCAACCCAAACAATCCCTGCTCTGTTTGGGTTGGAAAACCAAAGCAAACCAGGCCCGGGATCCTGGAATGACCACTCGGGATGGGATTGTGCCGTGATAAAGGACTGTGAGATTCCAGGAAGCTGGGACGGCACATTCCCAGCTCCTGTCACCAGCTCCGGGCTTCCTTTGAGTGGCCAGCAACAGGGAATTGGTGTTTCCAGGCAAAGATGTGGAAAAAGTTTCATGGAAGTCACTTGGGAAGCACGAGGAGCTGGGATGAAAGGAGCGGGAGCAACGAGGTCTTATCAACACCCAACTCCTGCCAAGAGAGTCCTGCCAGGAGCTTCGGGACATGTGGGATAACTGGAGCATGAGATCCCAGGCTGGATGGAGAAAAAAAGGGAAAAGCCACATGGGCGTCTTCCGATGGAAAATTTTCACTTCCCTGAGACAGTCCCGGTCTGGCCAGGATGAGGTTGGACAGAAGGCCCTGGATTCTGTGGGGGACAGACGGACAGAGCTCCAGTGCGCCGATATCCCCGGGTTTGGGCCGGGAGAGGGGCTGTGGCCGCAGGGAACGGCTCCACTCGGAGCCATCTCCTGCAGGGAGGGTTCCCCGGCATTCCCTGGAAGCCACCACGGTGGGTTCCTCCTCCAAAGGGAGCAGATCCTGGATACTTCACACTTCCAGAAGCTGGAATTCCTTATCTACCCTGGCTGGGGACTCTCTGCTCTCCAGAAAAACCTCCAGGCAGTGAAACCCTTGGAGCTGCTGGCCGGAGACGGGAGGGAGCAGCAGATGGTCCTGGCTTCCACTGCCCTCACACCAATTTCCCGGGAATTCAGGGATCTAACTCATCCATCCTTTCCATCTCCCCAGAGCCTCCAGCCCCTCCCTTCCCTGTGGGATCCCTTCTCCAGCTGCCACTGCGATGCTCGCAGGGGACAAAGAGTTACCAAAAAAAAAAAAATTCCCCCAACCTCCCTTTCCTGGCGTTTCCCCCCCTCTCCCTGTCCTCTTTTCCCACTCTCTCCACATCCTCCCTCCCTGCAGACGGGCTGTGCTTTCCAGGCACATTTCTGTTCCCAAATATTCGGGATTTCTGGCCAAGTCCCCGGTGTACAGCGTGTCCCTCCAAGCCCGGCCACCGAGCTCCCCTCACATCCCTGCTCCTCCTCCTCCTCCTTTTCCCGGCGGGATCAGCATCCCCGCAGGGCTCCCCCGGGGACGATGTTTTGGCTGGGAATTTTCTATGGAAAAGAAGGAGAAATGGAGCCCGGAGGGGGAGATGGCACCTGCTGAGCTCTGCTAAGTAATTCCAGGCTCCTGGGAGGATCCGGGAGCATGGCTGGAGCTGGGCAAGGGACGGTCAGGGCTCCTCCTTTCCTCTCCTTGTGGGAGGAAATGCTTGGAGGGGCCGGGAAGAGCCAAAGGGCTCAGAGAGCCACGGTGGGGATCAGGGGACAGGAATGGGGGAGCTGGGACAGCTTTGCAGGGCGAGGCTGGCACTGGGACGAGACTGGGGACACTGGGATGAGCCCAAGCCCTCTCCCAACCATGGGTCAGCCTCAGGACACGCTCCCCTTCCCTGTCCCCCCATTCCCAGCCTGGCTCAGCCTCGGGGGTTGGATGGGACCCCCCAGTCCCGGGGGGATGGATGGGACCCCCCAGTCCCAGCTGGATTTTCCCAGCCTGCAGAAACGCCAGCTTGGCATCCCCGTGCTGCCAAGCCGAAGACAAATTCCCGCTGTCACAGTGGCCCCTTTGGTAGGGAGTTTATTTACCTTGGATGCTGCCGCCTTATCGTTCATGGAAATGTTTATCCCAAATATTTAACGGCAGCACTGCACAAACTGAGGCTTCCTGGGGAGCAGTCGGAGCAGGACCGACGTCTCCCCTCCTGGCAGTGGAAAAGTTACAGATAATTCCCCGTTTTCCCCCAATAATCCCATCCTCAGCACCTCCAAAATCCGATATTCCCTAATCTGGCCAGAGGCCTCCTCACGGCTCCCTGATGAGAAACGCAGGAGAGCCCTGAAAAACAACATCCCAGTGCCGCTAAGTCGTTAAACAGAGGGAGCCTGGAAAGTGCCAACACTCCTGTGAGAAAAGACGGGAGAGAGAGAGAGGGAGAGGCAGAGGGAGGAAAGAAATCGCAGGTTATTTATAACGCCAGGCAGCATCAGGGGCTCTCCAGTCGCTCCTGCAAAGCTGCGGCTGCTGCCGGGAGGTCACTCCCGCACCCCCGGCGAGCCCGCGCCCCGCCAGCACAGGCTGTGCTCCGGGATCGGGGCGGGCACCCGGCGCTGCGGTCGGGGCACTCCCATGCTGCTGGGCACACGGCGCAGCCCCGAGCAGCCTTTGCACAGGAGGAGCTCACCTTGGTAAGTCCAGCTCGGCGCTTTTCAGGGATTTTTTTTTTATTATTATTGTTATTGGTTTGGTTTTTGACGCCTGATTTCCACAGCGGAGCCCCGGCGCGGCGGCTGCCGCGGGAAGCGCGTGGCAGCGCCAGGGGTGGCACAGCTGGAGAGACGGAGCTGCCGCGCTGCCAGGGAGGCACTGCCCACCTCCCCTGCCCACCTCTCCCGGTGCCCATCTCCCTTCCTGCCCACTCCTCCTGCTGCTCCTCTCTCCTGCCCACCTCTCCTCATGCCCATCTCCCTTTCCACCCACTGCTTCTCCCTGCCTCCCCTCCTGCCCACTTTTCCTGCTGCCCACCTCCCCTCCTGCCCCTCTGCCATCTCCGTGCCCGCTTCTCGGGGATCTGGACACCTTCCCTGATGTCCACCCAGAGCGGTCAGTGTCCCCCTGCCCATCCCACAGCGGGGACTGCTGGGACAGGCTTTGGGTCACCAAGGGCTTGAAGGGGGGCACTGGGAAAGGCAGGGGGACCCCAGGGATGGGGCTTTGCCCCCGGGATGGGGTTTTGCCCCCAAGGATGGGTTTTTTCTCCCAGGGATGGTTTTTTTCCCCCAGGGATGGGGTTTTGCCCCAGGGATGGGGTTTTGCCCCCAGGGATGGGGTTTTGCCCCCAGGGATGGGGTTTTGCCCCAGAAGGGCCCCCAGGAAGGGGCTGCCAAGAGCGGGGGGAAGCCGCAGGCTCTGGTATGAGAGCAGGCACAGAGCCCTGGAGCAGCAGCAGGAGGAGGAGGAGAAACTCCTGTGCCCCTGCCAAGCTCCCCGTGGCACTCAGCATCCCGCAGGATCCCGTCCTGAGCACACAGAGTGGGATGAGCGGAGAAAAGGAGAAATCCAGGCAGCCAGGCCCGGCCAGCCCTGCCTCAATCCCTCTTTTTTTCCCATGCCAGGGTGTCCCGGTGCAGGGCAGGGCGCTCTGTGCCCTCTGTGCGTGCCAGGCCAGGCGTCCCCTCCCTGCTGCGGGCTGGGGACACGGCCAGGGGCCACCAGGTGACCTCAGGGCCGAGGAAAAGGGGGACACTGGTCTGTGCTGGTCTGTGCTGGTCCCTGCTGTCCCCGCCGGAGCAGAGCTGGCAGTGACACCCTCCCAGCCACGTATGTCGGATCCTCTCCCGCTCCCAGCAGCGGAATTCCTGGAGGGGTTTCAAACTGCCTGGCTGCAGGAACACCCCGTGTGCTCATTTGTCCCGGGACGAGGAGCCGGGATGGCTCCAGAGCTGGAATCCTCCCGCTGCAGCCCCACCTGGGCATGGCAGCAGGCGGCCCCGGGTTGCAGGGATGGGTTTGGTCATTCCCTGCTCTCCTCTGGATCCCAGCCCTGGTGGCTGCACCCAGGATCCATCCAGGGCTGGAGATGTCCCCTCTCCCGGGTCACACTGAGGGGCCGGAGGGTGCTGCCCCTTCTCCTGCCTGGGGAAATCGAAGCTTGGGAATTGTTTCAGCTCAAAAATCAAGGAGAATTTGTTTACCGGGATCTGCATCCTGCGTTTTCGTGGGGGAAGGGAGAGCTGGATGAAACCCACAGCGATTCCTGTCACCAGCGAGCGGAGCATAAATAGCTCCTTCAAAGGATGCCTCGAGCTCCTTCAAAGGATGCCTCGAGCTCCCAAAATCACCCTGATCTGGCAGCTTCCCCTCGCAGCCAGAGAATCCAAATCCCTTCTCCAAGGGAATCCAAATTCCTCCTGCTCCCTCCCAAGCAGAGCCAACCCCGGCAGCCTCGGAGCAGAGCTTGTGTGACCTCACACAAGTCCCTGTGTCCCCAGGCCCCATCCTGCACGCAGAAACTGTAACAGAATTAGCCAGAAATCAGGACTGCGCAAGCAAATCTCTACTGAGGGTGGAGGTTTCTCCCAAATCTCCTCTGGGGACAGAGATTCCTCCAAAGTCTCCACTGTTTTTTGCCAAATCTCCGCCAGGGAATGGAGGTTTCTCCAAGGTGAGCAGGGGGAAGATCAGGTCACTGCACACAGGGGACATGGCACAGCCACAGCTTTTTGGGTGGAATTCCCTCATCTCTCCTGCTTTCCCAGCTCTGCCGCACCCACATCCCACTCCGGGATCCCCAGGATGGATCCCCAGATTGGATCCCAAGTTTGTATCCCAAGGGTGGATCTTCAGGCCAGATCACCAGGATGGATCCCCAGGTTGGATCCCCAGGATGGATCCCCAGGCCAGACCCCCAGGATGGATCCCCAGCCCAGATCCCCAGGTTGGATCCCAAGGATGGATCCCCAGGGTGGATCCCCAGCCCAGCTCCCCAGCCCGGCTCCCCAGCCTGGCTCCCAGCTCACCCTGCCCCGCTGTGTCCCCGCAGGTCCCCCCAGCGCCATGCCTTGGGCCACCACCCTCATCCTGGTCCTGGCCGGGCTCTGCGGGGCCTCGCTGGCGCAGTACAACGAGGAGGAGGACCTGGCATGGCTCCAGTACTACCTGCGGCAGTCCCGCGTGGCCTCCTACAACTACGTGCCCTACTACGAGGAGGAGAGCCCCCCGTACGCCTACTCCTACCCCTCGGGGCCCGACAGCGAGCCCGAGCCCGAGCCCGAGCCGCAGCAGGGCTCGCCCTGGCGCTGTCCCCAGGAGTGTGACTGTCCCCCCAACTTCTCGTCGGCCATGTACTGCGACACGCGCGGCCTGCGGTACCTCCCGTTCGTGCCCTCGCGCATGAAGTACGTCTACTTCCAGAACAACCTCATCGCCTCCATCCAGGAGGGAGCGTTTGACAACGCCACGGAGCTGGAGTGGCTGGCGCTGCACAACAACCAGATCAGCAGCGAGAGGATGGGGAAGAGGGTTTTCGGGAAGCTGCAGCGCCTGGAGAGGCTGTACATGAACAACAACAACCTGACCAGGCTGCCCAGCCCCCTGCCGCGCTCGCTGCGCGAGCTCCACCTCTCCTACAACCACATCTCCAAGGTGCCTCCCAACGCCCTGGAGGGGCTGGAGAACCTCACGGCGCTGTACCTCAGCCACAACTTCATCTTCGAGATGGGCGCGTCCCTCAAAGGGCTCAAGTCGCTGATCCTCGCGGACCTGAGCTACAACAACCTCCGGAAGGTCCCCGACGGGCTCCCGCCGTCCCTGGAGCAGCTCTACCTGGAGTACAACTACATCAACGCCATCCCCGACGATTATTTCCAGGTGTCCCCCCGGCTGCTCTACGTGAGGATGTCCCACAACAGCCTGACCACCCAGGGGCTCTCCAGCAACACCTTCAACAGCAGCAGCATCCTGGAGCTGGACCTGTCCTACAACCGGCTCCAGAAGATCCCGCGGGTCAACACCAACCTGGAGAACCTCTACCTGCAGGGGAACCAGATCAACGGTGAGCAGGGCCCGGGAATGGGGGTGAAAGACCCACGGGAAACCGCCTGGGGTGGGGGTTTGAGCAGGAATTTGGGGTTCCTGAGGACTCCAAGCGGCCCTGAGCAAGGCAGGGTGGGAGCTGTTTGTCCCAGCCCAGAGTGCTCCTGTGGGGTCCCTGCACTGGATTTTGGGGTGTTTTTCAGGAGCCTGAGCACCTCCTGGGGTTGGAGGTGGCAGAAAGCAGGGGAAGAACCACCTGGGGAGGGGTCTGTGGGTTCAGGAGGGGTCACAGCAAGGGTCAGGCCTGGGGGGTCCCCACAGCCACACTGGGGACACAGGACCCCCTGGGACAGGGACATTCCCTGGGGCCAGCACAGCCCCTCTGCCCCCTCCACATCCCCATCCCCGTCCCCAGAGCCCCCCAGGGGTCCCAGGCTGCAGCGGAGGGGTCCGTCCTTCCCACAGGGACAGGCAGGAGCTCTCAGCGCTCCGATCCCGATCTCCTGCCAGGCCTGACATTCCCTCCCCTCAATACACAAATAAATAAAGGGAACAGATTGTTCTGGGGCTGCTATTTATAAAAACGGGATGGAAAAATAAACCCCCGAGCAAAACCTCCTGGAGAAGGCCGGCCTTGCTCCCCTCACCTGCCGGACCCTGAGGGCAGGACCCTCCTGGGGCAGCACTGGGATTGGGATGGGGATGGGGATGGGGATGGGGATGGGGATGGGGATGGGAAGGTGTCAGTGCAGCCATCAGCTGTTGCAGGGAAAACACAGAACCCCGCAGCGGGGAGCTGCCAGCAGCACAGACACGGGAACAGATTCCCAAATGTTTGCTTTCCAAAGCCGGAGCTGCCGCCGTCTGCCCACAAACACCGCGGAGCCACCGCCAGCTCCTCCTCCTCCTCCTCTTCCTCCTCCTCCTCCCGCTGCGGGTCCTGCTGACCTTCCCAGCACCCCCAGGATCACGATGCGGCTCCAGGAGCGCAGTTCCAACCCCTCTGGAGCATCCAGACCGGGGTTGTGCCCCTCCGCCCCACGCAGGGTCCCCTCTGTGGGTGCAGCCCCCCAAAACGCGGCGTGGCTCCCCCAGCACCCCGCTGCCTTTTCCAGCAGCAGCCCGGCCTGGAGCTCTGCTGCCCTCTAGGCCCAGATCCTGCGGGGAAAAATAAATAAATGTATTTCGGAGTTTGTTCCATCTCCCGCTTCCAAACCCAGCCTGGGCTGGGCTGGAATTTCCCTGCCTGGCGCTGGCAGCAGAGGAGCGGAGAGGGGACGGCTGCGATGGGGACAGGGACATCCCTTGCCCTGGACACACTGCCCGGGGTCCCACGGGGGCCAGAGGGGGCAGGGGATGGAGGCTGCAGCACAGGGAGCCTCCAAAAGAGGCTGGAAAGGCAAATCCTGGTGGAAAGCGACATTTTCCATCCGACTCCACCCTCCGAGCTCCCCATCCAGGCTGGGCAGGGGAGCCAAGGGCGCTGCTTCCAAACCCTTGGACAGACACAAATCCTCCTGCTCCTTCTGGGAGCACCTGGAGCCCTTTTACCTGAGGGGTTGAGTTCAAATCCATGGGAAAAATCAGTGAATTTGGGCTGCTCCCATTTTTTCCCTGCCTGCCTCGACATAAAGCAGCTCTCGGAGGTCGCTCCCTCAGGCAGAGCATTTCCTACCGAAAATCAGCCCATTTGGGAAAGTTGTCAGAGGCTCAGCTCCATCTCCTCTCCTCCCCAGAGTTCTCCATCAGCAGCTTCTGCTCCGTGGTGGATGTGGTGAACTACTCGCGGCTGCAGGTGCTGCGGCTGGACGGGAACGCCATCAAGCGCAACGCGGTGCCCCCGGACGCGCCGCTCTGCCTGCGCCGCGCCACCGTCATCGAGATCTGAGCGGCCCCGGACTTGTGTCCCCGTTCCCGGGGACTCCTCGTTCCCGCTTCTCCTCCGACTCGGCTTCGCAGCAGAGCAGTCACAGGCTGCTCCCACGTGCGCCCAGGTTTCCCGAAATTCTCCCTCCTCCCGCACAGGGTGGGAGAGATCCCAACGCTGACCCCTCTGTGACCCCGCCACAGCCACCCCACAGAGCCCCGTGCCCGCGGGCACCTCCTGCCCTGGGCTGGGGTGGGACACGGCAGGAACAGGGCTCATCCCACCTTGGAAATCTGGCCCTGAGCATCCGATCCCGATCCCAGAACCGGATCTGAGCCCCCTGGGCCTGGGCCAGGAGCATCCAAGGACCTGGGAGCTGCAGGAGTGAAGGGTTAAAGATCTCCATGCTGGAGGATCCCTCAGTGTGGGATGAGGAGGAGCAAATCCACTCCTTCCCTTCCTTTTCCCCCTTTTCCATCAGCCTGCTGCTCCGGAATTAACGGAGAGAGACCCTAAAGGAGAGGAACCTTCCCTGGGGTCAGAGGAAACTCCCTGAGGAGCAGCCTGGGCACGGGAGGGGTCTCAAATCTTCCTCCCAAACGCCTGGATCAGGGCAAGATGGGGAAATTCCTGGTGCTGTCACCCCCAGTGCTGTCACCCCTGGTGTTGTCACCCCCGGCTCCCTGAGCTCCCTCCCTGCCCAGGCCCCCGGGGTATCCCAAGTAAAACCCCCAAAATGATCACAGAACCACGTTGGAATTCCCTAAAAATCCCAAATTCCCCAACTCGGACCCTCAGCCAGCAGAGCTTGAGGACCGAAGGGGCAGCTGAGCTTTGGGGGTGACCTGCCCAAGTGGTCACCCGGGCCCTCCGCGTTGTTCCTGCATGCAAAGAGCATTAAAAAACCCCAAACCCTGTAATTCCAGCAGCATGAACTGTACACCCCAAAGCCGTCAATAAAGCCCGTCCCGTCCCTGCACCCAGCGCGTCCCGGGAGCCGCGGCGGGGCCGCTCCGGGCGCCGCAGCCGCTCCCCCGCCCCGGACGCGTTTCCAGCCATAATCCGGGCTGGAATTGCCGTCTAGCGGCTGCGCCGGGCACGGCACGGAGCTTCCCGCGGAGCCGCCGCATCCCGCTGGAAGGACATTCCCAGCAGGGAAATATCCATGGAAAAGCGGCGGCGAGGAGAGGGAGGGAGCGAGGGAGGGATGGGGGCAGCACGGGGGAGTTTTTCTGGAGGTTTTCCTGGTCCCCCAGGCTTCGACCCCGAAGGGTTTTTAACAGCTGAGCTGGGGGATGCTTTTAAAAATAGGAAAAAAAAAAAATAGGAGTTTGACATGGACAGGAGCAGAGAGTGCCATTTCACAGGCTGGGAGCAGCCCGGGAAGCAGAGCCTGCAGGATCTGTGGGATGCAGGGGTTGGGCTTCCAAAAAAACTCCAATCCCTGGCTGGGACAGCCCCAAAGTTCCCCCCAAGCTCCTGGGGAAGCCAGGTGGGAAAGGCAGGAAGATCCCGCTCCATCCTTTGGGACACCCCTGACCCATTCCCGGGTGGCGCAGGGACCTTCACACCCTCAGCACACCCTCATCCCAACTCCCAAACCCCATCCCAGAGCCCCAAACCCCCCCGGAGGCACCAGCCGAGGGGACCCCTCACTCAGGGTCCCCGCACACCCCGGGAATGTCCCTGGGTGCCCACAGAGGCTCCTCTCCGGGCCGCAGGGGTGGCCCTGCCCGAAGTGACACCCCCGCGGAGCAGTGCCGGGTTTGGGAGCCGCTCCCAGGGGTGCCCGCCACAGTCGGGATTTGCTGGGTCCCCTCTCCCCTCAGGTTTGTGCCCCAGGACATCCACCCTCCTTCCCAAAATCCGGCCTGCGGGAGCCAAAGGGGTTGGGAGGGGGTTTGGGGAGCCCCAATCCATCATTTCAGGGGCAGCGGGAAGGAGGGGCCGGAGGGAGCAAACAAAACCCAGGAGCTGCAGCTCCAAGGCTGCTCCAGCCGCTGCGTGATCCAGGCAGGGCTTGGGATTCCTGATTTCCAGCGGGGGGAAGGGGAGGGGGCAGAGGGTCGGGGCACCCCCCTGCCCTGCTCCCCCGTCCCCAAAACCCAGGGACAGCCCCCATTGGTCCCAGGGCGCCCAATCTCTGCCTTGTTGTGGTGGGAATAGCGGGGAACGGGGGCTCGGCTCCCCCTCTTCATCCCCTTCCTCCTCCTCCTCCTCCTCCTGCTGTTGCCGGGAGGAGCTGCGGGGTCCGGGGGGCCCCCGCATCCCACCGGGGAGGAGGAGGAGGAAGAGGAGGAGGAGGGAGGAGTGCAGGGCTTTGTCCAGACCCACAGAGCAGGAAAAGGGAGGAGGGGAAACCCCAAACCAACCCAAACAACCAAACCCCAGCGCGCTGGAGGGGGTTTTGGTCATTTCTGGGCTGTGGGGCTCTCGCAAGGACTCTCCTGGGGTGGGGGATGTCACTGGGTGCCCCATGGGACCAGCAGGATTTCTCCAGAAACCCCCAGAATTTCCCTGAACCCCACAGATTTTCCCCTGAAAACCCCAAATTCCATCTCTTATTTCTTTCCCTTTTTTCCCCCCTAATTCTCCTCCTCCTCCTCTTGCTTTTTTTTTTTTTTCCTTCCCCCTTTGCAGCCTCCCTCCCTCAGCTCCAACACTTCCCAGACTGTTTGTAAACATTCCCTTTAGGATGTTTCCTCAGGAAGTGCAAATTTCTGTTGGGAAACAACCCCTCCAAATATTTCCCTTCAGAGAAGCACAAAATAAAAAGCAGCGAGGCAGCAGGAGATGGGATCCTCCCAGAACTTCCAGAGGGATCCAGGGTGGGCAGAACCCCCCCAGGACACCGCCCCTGTCCCCAAACCACGGCGATGTTGGCAGTCAGGGAATTGTCACCGGTGTCACATCCTCTGCTGTGCCCTTTGCCCGATTCTTTCCGGGCTGAACCCAAAACCTCTCCTGGCCGGAGGAGGCTCGGGAACAAAGGGACAAGGGGTGGGGCAGGTCCCGCCGCCGCCGCCGTGCCGGGGGTGGGTGGGGCCGGCAATTAAAGCTGATTATTAATATATTATAATAATAATTTAAAATTATAAAAAATATAATTAATAATAATCAGCTCTCGGGGTCCGGCCACAGCAGCTGGGAGGAGATCAGGAAACTGCGGGGGCAGCGGGAGAAGATTCCCGGGAGGGGAGACCCCACTTCTGGAAGGACCTGAGGCTTGGAGGGATGGGAGTCCTGCCCTCAGCTCCGAAATGCAGTTGGGATTTTGGGATTTTGGGGTTTGGGGGATTTGGGGTCTCTCTGCTCTGGGATGAGGCGCAGCTCCCCGCTCTGAGATCCCAAACACTTTGTGGGGCCCATGGGGACTGTCCTGCTCCCCACACCCCCCCCAAGCAGCGTTTTGGGCGTCGGGGGAGAGATTTGGGCAGGAAATTCCCGATCTGTTCAGCTCCATTCTTGCCTCCCCTTTTGTTCCCGGCCATCTGTCCCGCTCGCCCCACGCTCCCTCTGCACGTGCCATAAATATCAAGCCGGGCTTTGTGTCTGCCCCGAAAGGCAGCGTGGCCCCCCTGAAGCCCCCTGACGCGCTGGGGGCTGGCGCGGCCCCGGGGGGCACTGAGGGGTCTCTGTTTGGGGCACAGGCCCAGCCTCGCCCTTCTCCCCCCTCCGGCTGCCCCGGGAGGATTTGGGGTGGGGCTGAGGGGGGAGCTGCCCTGACACCACAACCGTCCGTGGGATCCGTGAGCGTGGCCTTGGGGGGGAGCTGAACCTGTCACCAAGATGGAAAAAAGGGAAAAATGGGAATTCTTAGGGGTGGAGAATGGGAATGTTGGGGCACGGTTGCCCCCCAGAACCTGTGTTGACCACCCAGAGGGGGATTTGTGGGGCAGATCCTCAACAAAGATTGTGAAGGGGGATGAGCTCCGAGGGAGTCCCAGAGCCGCGGCTCATCCCGATCCGGATTTTCCATCCCGATCAGCCGGGGCAGCAGCTCCGCTCCAGCGCCGGCCTTGCCCTTCCCCGGTTTATCCGGTGCCACAAGGGGAACAAACTCCCCGCTCCGAGCGGAAAGGAGCCTCGCCCTCCACCTGGCCCGTTCCCTCAGCCCGTTCCCGGTGACATTTCCTGGATGTCCCCCGGCAGCGACACTGGAGCGGCCCCATCCCTGCGGTTCCAGCACGGGGATCCCCTTGCAGGGGGGATGGGGCCGCTACCAGGGCGTTTGGATACCCCCAAACATCCCGGAGCGATCCTGGGGTGCAGCCCCCGGTGTCTCCCCAAATCCTCCTCCCTTCGCCTTTCAGAGCCGGCCAGGACAGGGGCTGGCGGGGATTTGGGGATTCTCCGGAGCTTTAGGGCACGGGGGAGAGGCAGAAGGGACACAGAGCTCCTCAAAGGCCACCTGTGGAGTTTGGATGCGGCCCACGGGACCTTCCTGGGTGTCACCGGTGTGGGGACACGGCGGAGGGGGGAGCTCCCTGAGCCCTCTGGTGCTCCTGGAGGTGGGAATGGGCTCCGTGGGACACTCCGGGCTCATCCCAGCCCCGGCTCCAGGCTGGGCCCAGAGATGTGGCCCAGGGGGAGGAGAGCAGGGCCTCAAAGCCCCGAACAAGCCCCGACAGCTGCGGAGACCCCCAGGCCCGGCTGGGACCTGCCCCGGGCTCCGCGCTCCCAGACCCGGCTCCAGGGAGAGGAAACGGCCCCGGGCTGGGAACGCAGCTCTGGCTGCTCCCTCCATCCACCCCACAGCCCGGGGCCTGCGGTCTGCCCACAGCCTGGGCCCGGGCCGTGGGCTCTGTCGGGGTGGGGACACAGCATCCCCTGGGGACAGGGACATGGTGTCCCTTGGGAATGGGGGCACAGCATTCCCTGGGGACAGGGACATGGTGTCCCTTGGGAATGGGGGCACAGCATTCCCTGGGGACAGGGACATGGTGTCCCTTGGGAATGGGGACACAGCATCCCCTGGGGACAGGGACATGGTGTCCCTTGGGAATGGGGGCACAGCATTCCCTGGGGACAGGGACATGCTGTCTGTCCCTTGGGGACAGGGATACAGCACCTCTTGGAGATGTGGGAACGGCATCCCTTGGGAACGGGGACACCGCACCCCTGGGGACAGGGCACAGCGTCCCTCAGGGCTGACCGGGCACCGCTGTCACTCCAAGGCCACGCAGCACCGGCAGCTGGGACCAGGACACGTCCGGGCACCTCCCCGGGGCCGAGCACGGCTGGGATGAGGGGACTCAGTGCCGAGAGCCGCCTCAAACAACAACAATTCCCATTTTAATCAAGAATAAAAATCCTCCGCCACCCCCCGCGGGAGCGGCGGCTCTGCCCTGACCCGTGCGGCGCTGAGGCCTCTCTCCCCCGGCTCCCTGGGAAACAAAAGGTGCAAAGTTTAGCGGTGCGTGAAAGGAGAAACAAAACCGCGGCCCCGGCCCGGCCCCGGCGGGTCCCCCCGCCCCGGCAGACAGATGGTAACAGTTGTTCCCGCACACCAGTTGCTCGCTGCCGCCAACAAGCGCCTTTTATCCCCTCGGGTCATAAATGGGAGCGCTGGAGCCGGTCCGGCCCCGAGCAGCCGCCGCGGAGCGGCCGGGTGGGGATGGGATGGGATGGGATGGGATGGGATGGGATGGGATGGGAATGGGGCCGGCTCTCCCCAAGGGATGCTGTGGGAAACACGACAGCAGCTGAAGGGGTTTCTGTCCCCCTGCCCATCTGGGCCAGCCCCGGGCGGTAGTCGGGACCCCCGGGACCCCCGAGGTGACACCCCGGCAGCGGGGAGATGTGGGGGTCACCTCAGGGCAGGGCGGGGTGTCCCTCTCCGGACCCCAACTGGTCCCGGTGGAGCTGGGGTTAACCCCCCCGGGGTGTCCCCATCGCCAACCGCTCCCGGGGCTGGGAGGCAGCAGCAGCCGCCCCCTCTGTTCTTTGGGAACCCCCACTCCACTTTGGGGACCCCTTGGGGACCCTTTTCCTCTCTCTATTCCATTTTAAACAACTAGAACCCGCACAGCTCTCACCCCGCGGGTGCTCCTGCCCCAAACCCGGCGGGGAGCGGAGCCGGGCTCGGGGCTGGAGCTGCCGGCGGCTCCTGGGATGGTCCGGGGGGGAATTGTTCCCTTTCCAGCCGGCGCTGGGCGCAGCCGCGGCCCCATCTGCCGCTGGAGCCTCTCCAAGCGCCGCCGGTGCCGGCGGGGGAGGCGAGTGGGCGAGCGGCGGGCGCTGCTTCTGCCCGTGACCTTTCGGGGAGGAAGAGGGTTTTTTTCCATCAGGGGGCTCGGTTTTAGCAAGGATGGGGAAGGGCGGGCGGTGCTTTCCCCCGGTGCCGGATTTTGGGGTGCTGGCGGGGTGTGAGGAGGCTGGGACGGGCGAAAGGAGAGGGGAGGGGTCGCGGCTGCGGAGGGGTCAGGGTCTGGCCCGGACTTCGCTCAGGTGCGGGTGGAGGGCGGGGAGCCGGATCGGGGTGGAACAGAGAGGAATGTCCCGCAGGAGCCAGGAATCGCTGCGCCGTCCCTGGAAAAATCCAACAGGAGCCCAGATGCCCCCCAGAGCCCACCCCGGTGCTCCCCAGAGCCCGTCCCGGTGCCCCCCAGAGCCCACCCCGGTGCCACCCCAGAGCCCTTCCCGGTGCCACCCCAGAGCCCATCCCGGTGCCCCGGGGCTCGGTTCGGGCTGGGCTCAGCCCCGTGGGCTCGGCACCGGCAGCAGACGCCGGGAAGGCCGGAATTTGCGGTGCCAGCTCCGCCCGGCGGTGCCGGAGAGCTCCAGCCCCGAGCGCCGCGGGCTGGGCACGGCACCGAGCCCTCCGAAACCCACAAACCACCCCTCGATGCCGGCCACGCGTCCGCGGGGCTCCTGGAGCTCTGGCAGGGCCTGGGGAGCTCCTCCGGGCTCCGGAGCGCGGCGGGGACGGGGCTGGGCCGCTCTCCCCGGCCAGGACCGGCCCCGGCCGAGCCCCGAACGCCCCCGGGCCCCGCGGGCGAGAATCGAGGGCGGGAAGCGCCTGGGGGAGCGCGGGGTGCGGGAGGAGGCTCCGGGCGCTCGGGTTCGCTCCTGTCCCTCCTGCAGCCCAAAGCGCGGTGACATCGCCGGCCCCGCTCGTTTTCCTCCTTCCTGAGCCACTCGGAGGGGACCGGGGTCTCTTCCCAGCTCCAGGGAAAGCGTCTCGAGGCGGGGGTGGACTCCGGGAGGGATCGGGGTGAGGTTTGGGGTGGGAAGGGCAGAAATCGGCTCGAACGAGCACTTTCACACCCTGAGCACTGCCGGGGTAACTCAGAACCGAGAAACGCCCGATTTCTGTGCCAGGGACCTCAAAAAGAGGGGCACAGACCTCCAAAAATCAAATAAATGTAGAATAAATCGAGGAAAACCCTCCCAGAGCCAGGGGATCCTGGGTTTTAGGTAGGATTCACACACAGAGGGATGGATTCTGGATTGAAATCCTGGATTTCCCGGGTTCCTCTCTCCAGGCGGATCCCGGGAAGGGGTTGGAAGCCCAGGCGGCTCTGCCGGGCTCGGGGCTGAGCTCCCAGCCAGGACACGTCAAAGGCAAAGGCTCCTTTATGCAACACCCGGATCTCCGATTACAGCCCTGACCCAGCTCCTGGAACCAGACGCTTCCCTGCCCTGCCTGGATGAAAAAAAAAGATCCCAACAAAAACCCAGCAGCGGGAAGCAAATCCAGATTTCAACAGGTGCAGCGCGGATTTTGCTGCTTTCAGGCTTTTCCAGAGCTGCTCCGGGCACTCCAGGGGTGTCCGTGCCCCCCACATTCCCTGAGGGGAATCCTGTGGGTCTTAGAAGGCCTGGGAAGGGCTAAAAGAGGTGGACTCCCAGCACCCAGCCCAGGTATCGCGATCCTGCCAGAACAAAAATGACGGGGAAATTAAAAATAGCAGCTCCGTCAGCGCTCCAGGGGCGGGGAGGGCTCGGGCTGTGCTGACTCCTCGCCCTCTCCGCGGTGTCAGAGCCGTATTTTTATCTGCGCTGGGAGCAACCCAAATTTCAGCAGCCCCGAACGGCAGCCGCGGGTCAGGGCACGCCGGGCAGGGGCCGCCCCAGCCTGGGAACGGGCCGGGAGCCAGGGAAGAGCTCCGGGCTGGAGCGGGAGCCGGAGGGAGGAGGAAAAGGCTCCATCACCTGACCCGCGGAGCCTTTGAAGCCGGGTGACTCCGCAGGTAATCGGCGCCCGAGCCCGCCCCAGCCCGGTTGCACAAGAGGCAGCGGAGATAATTTGGGTGCGTTTGCGGAAATTAATGAAGGACTGAGCTCAAAAAAAAAAAAAAAA
>VZTJ01005556.1:263665-305566 GCA_013397795.1 Orthonyx spaldingii | reverse complement strand
AAAAAGGAGCGGCTCTGAGCCAGCACCCAAACCCGCCCACAAATTGTTTTCCTGGCCGAGGACGGGAGCAGGAGGGGAGGAGCTGTTTGGAACCGAGGGGGTCAGGGCTGGGCACCCTCCCCGCCCCAGGAATGGTCCCAGGGCGCCTGGCAGGTGAATGAATCCCTCCCCAACTCCATAAAAGGGGAGCTTCTGGCCCAAACCAGCTCAAGCTGACCGAGCCGAGGTCCTCGCAAGAGCTGTGGGGGCACAGGGGGTGCCCAGTGTGGGGAGGGGTCGCAGCTCCGCGCTTTTCACGCTCCCAAAACAGAACCTGCCGTGAGTCAGCCCCGGCTGCCCGGACGGTGACAGGGCCCAGCATCCTCCCCCTCCCTGCCCCAGGGCTCCAGTCCCTGATCCCTCACCTTTGGGGCAGGGAGGCTTCACCAGGAACTGTCCTGAACCCCCTCTTTCCACGACTCCCTAAAAACACTCCGAGCACTGGGGGGTCCTGGCCGGGTCTGTGACACCCCGGGCCTGGCAGGACACGGCACTTCCACTCTCCAGCCCGGAACAAAGCCCCCGAGCCCTGCCAGGGAGGAGGGCAGGACACCCACAGCCTTCCCTGAGTCACCCGAGCCATTCCCGGCCGGAATTCCTGGAGTTCGGAGGGCCAGGCTGGGAGTCAGCCCTGACTCAGCAGCTCTTCGCTGACCCCGGTGGGTGACACAGCCGGAAATTCGCTGTCACCCCGCTCCAGCCGAGCCCACGGCGCTCCCAGTGCGGGGTTTGGGCTGAAATCCCGACCCCAAACCCTCTCCATGAGCACGGAGCAGCTCCCAGGAACGAGGCAGGCTGGGTTACAATGCTACATTTTTATTAAAGTAACAAAAAGCATCCAATCTGTACACTCTGGGTATAAAACACTACTGTACATCAGGAACCAGCCACTCCCTCCTGCCATTCCTCACAGAATTCCGACCATTTCCACCAAATACAAACAAAACAAAAAAAAAGAAAAAAAAAAGCAGGTCCCGTTCAACAGTCCAGCTTGGTTAAAAAAAAAAAAAAATAACAATGACAGAAACCCCCTCAAAGACATTGTCTCAAAATCCACATTGCCCGGGCCAGCATCAGGCTTGAGGCAAAAGGCAACAGAGCACACGAATTCACAGCTTTTTGTGTCACCAGCTACGAGAGAGAAGTGGATTCTACCCAAATTTGGTTGGTTTTGAAGCTTAAAAAAAAAGGCACCGTGAACATGAGGCTTCTCCACCCCCAGGGGTGAGGAGATGATGCTGTTTTGGTTCTGGGGAATTCCTTTGGTGGGAAACTCCTGGAAACCCTCTCTGGGGAGAGGGAGGGGATAAAGACAGGTGTCACCCTTCGAGGCTGCTTTGATCCTGCCCAAATTCCACCCCAAAGCTCCTCCTGGGGGCAGCTCCCATCTTGGGCTTCTCCACGTCAGGCAGGTTAAGTGAGGACTCCCAAAAAAACCCAAAGCACTGAGATCCCTTTTCCTGGAAAAGGGAATTTGCGTTTTTGGACGTTTTCAGGCACTCCCCTCTGGGTGAGGTCACCTATTGCACAAGTTCACCCTGGGAAAGGCCCCCAGTGCTTCCTTTCTGCTTTGCTGACGTGAGACATTCAAGTGAAGAGGGAAGTGATGCAACTACAGACTCTGCTCTGGCTCCTCAAGCACAAACAACAACCTGACGTTTGAAAAAAAAACAAACCAGGATTTGAGAATCAAGGCTGATTTTCCAGTTCTGGACTTGATGGTTTGGAGCTTGCAAAAAAAAAAAATCTGAATTTTTAGTGGTCAGGGCTGGGTTGTTGGGCTGGATTATTGAATTCATTAAAGAACCAGATGGGAGCTTCCTTCCTCTCCCAGAGCGCCCAGGATTTGGAAATATATTGCACAAATGTCTGAGAACTTGAATCATCACGGGCTGGGCGAGAACAGCTCTGGTTTTGCCAGGTCAGGAAAAGGGGAAGGTTCAGCGAGAGAAAAATCCAGGAAGTTTTGCTACAGCCAAGCACGTCCAGGCCCCAGTCTTTTCCCAGGACCCCTGGGAGAGCTCCAGGGGTTGGTGAAAAGGCAATACCCCAGGAAAGGCTCCTTCCCAGCAGGCAGGGGGAGTTTAGGGCCTTCGATCCCACCAAGTTTGGGGTTTAAAGGCCAAATCCCGAACAACACCAGGGCAGAGCCTCCCCTGAATCCTGGGAGTGCAAAAGGAGCTTTGCTGGGACAGGCAGAGCACAGGAACAGGAATTAAATTGTGCAAAAAGCTTTGTACCAAAGAGATGAGACCCAAATCCCTTTTCCGAGGGGGCAGGGGAGGGGGACAGGGAAGTGCTGTGGCTTTAAAGGCAACCCCAGGGCACCAAAACTTCTGAAACCCCACACAGAGCGGGGAGAGCGCCCCAAAAACTGCTGGTTTGAGGAGAAACGGCAGCACAAAGGAGGTGCCACACACCAACCTCCGCAGCACGAGGAGCAGCTTCGGCTCCTGGGGACAAGGGACACGGAGAGGAGGTGGCAGAGTCGGGATCAGGGCAGCCCCAGGGCACAGAGAGGCCACCAGGGCAGGGCTGGGACGGTCTGAGCCCCACGGAGCAGAAAAGCTTTGGAATTCCCAGCTGGCCCGGGGCTGGAGCACCCGGCTCCATGGGGGTGACAGCAGGGACTGGCAGCAGCAGCCCTGCAGTGCCACCCCAGCACCGCAGGGTCACCCTGGGGACACTCCCAGCCCATCTCTGCCCTGCCCCAGGCCCCTTCCAGGACAAGTGGAGGGGCTCGGGACAGGCCCTGTGCTAGCAGCGGGGCAGAGCAGAGCTGCAGCACTCCCAGAGAGATCCCAGTGTCCCCAGGGTCACCCAGCCCCCAGGCAAGGCTCCCCCAACATCAAATCCAGGCCCCAGGGAGGTCAGAGCAGCTGGGGAGGGGAAAAACAGCACCTCCATCCCTTCTCCAGCACTGCTGCAACACCTGGAGATGCAGCAATAGCGGTGGGGAGCAGGATGGTGACAAGGTGCCATCGCAACCACACTCCCCAGCCCAGCTTTGCCCCCTCATCCCCCATTCCAAGATACTCCAGTGAGCAAAGCCAGCCCCAAAATTGCCATCCAACACTACATTAGGTAGATCTCAGCTTCACAATTAAAAAAAAAAAAAACTCACAAGCTTGCAACAGCTTTAGAAAAGGCACCTGGGGCACCGCCCTCGGGTCAGAACGGCGCCCGATATTTTAATTTTGGATTTTCTGGAGGTTTTTTTTAAAAAATATAAATAGCTCTTCATCTTAAAAATAGATCCTCAGCTTGAGGTATTACAGTAGCCTGTGTCTTGGCAGTGTAAGGACAAAGAGGAGATTTTTTTGGGTTTTGTTTTCGGTTGTTTGTTTTGTTTAGCTGGAGACAGTCATGATGTAGTTTTTGGAAGGGCTGGTGCGGCCCAGCATCATCTGGTTCTTGCAGGTGAGCATCCCGTAGGTGCTGGGGGCTTTGGCGGCCGCCTCGTACAAGACGCAGATGGAGCCGTCCTCGCCGATGCGGTACGAGACCTCGTAGGGGTCCACCCACAGCGTCAGCTCACTGGGCAGCAGCTGGTACAGCTGCGGGAGGCTCAGTCCGATCTGCCGCGCCGCCTTGCTGATGATGGGGTCCATTTTGTGGTTGATGCGGATGCAGCGGTAGCCGGAGCCTTTGAAGGGTTTCTCGGGGAACCAGTGGTGTTTGTAGTGCTCTGGGGGGAAGGAAGAGCGGTGAGCAGGGCAGCGGTGCTCGGTGCTGCTGCCGGCCCACTCCCGCTCCCCAGGGCTCGGCTCTTCACTGCTCCAAAGCGCAGCTCTTTAGCCCCAAAACCCCCGGCAGGACAATGCCAGGGCTGCGGGGGCAGCAGCGGGGTGGCCGGGGCAGATACGGTATCGCCCACCCCAACCCCGCAGCGCCAGCCAGGCCGTTCCCGGGCTCGGGAGCACTTTGCTACCCCTTATCACAAACCAGCCGTCCCTCCCCGGGGCTGATAACAGCTCCGGGCTGCGCCGGGCGGGAGGGACCCCTGAACCGCCCAGATCCTGCCGAGCCCGCGGGCAGGGAGCGCCGGGCTCCGGTGGCACCACGGGGATGGGGCGCACGGGGGGCTTGGGACCGCCGGTGTCACCACCGGGGTCGTCCGTGGGGTCTGCGCAGCCCCGGAGCGAGGCGGCTGCACCCCGGACCCCACGGGGACACGGGAGGGGTCCCGTCACCCCCAGGGGCACTCGGGTGGGCGCCCGAGCACACAAAGGCACAAAGAGGCACCGAGAACGGCACGGCCGGGTGGCACCGGAGAGCCCCGGGGCGTGCCCGACCCGAGGGGACACTGCGGGTGTCCAGGGAGCGACACCGGGTCCTGGAAGGAACACGGGGGGTAATGGCGAGGGACATCGGGACCCGGGAGCGACACGGGGGACACCCGGGAAGGGACACCAGGTCCTGGAAGGAACACAGGGGGCACTCGGGAGGGACACCAGCGGGCACCCGGTCCCGAGGGCTACAGGAAGAGTCCGGACTCGAGTGGGCTCTGCCGCCGCGCTTCTCCCTCCCCGAAACTCACCTGTGAGCGCCTCCCGCAGCGCCCCGCTGAACACCTGCAGCTGCTGCTCGCTGACGCAGCCCCGCGTCCGCAGCAGGCCGGACACGAAGCCCACGGCGGCGGCGATCTCGGGCACCATGTCGGCGCGGGGCCCGCGGCGGGGGCCGTGGCTGTGGCGGTGGCTCATCCCGGCGGGACACGGCGGGACACGGCGCTGGCACCGCGGCCTCCCGGCAGCTCCGAACGCTCGGGCTCCGCCGCCGCCTGCGCGGCCTTATATGGCCTGCGCCCGTGACGTCACGGCGCGGCGGCGGCGCTCCATTGGCTGGGCCGCATGCAAATGAGGGAATGCAAATGTAGTATGCTAATGAGGCTGAGCTCGGCGCGCGGGAGCGGTGACGTCACAGCGGGAGGGGGCCGGTTACCGGGGGGGTTCGGGGGCACCGGGAGGGGGGACAGAGGGACAGAGGGACAGAGGGACAGAGGGACAGAGGGACAGAGGGACAGAGGGACAGAGGGACAGAGGGACAGAGGGACAGAGGGACAGAGGGACAGAGGGACAGAGGGACAGAGGGACAGAGGGACAGAGGGACAGAGGGACAGAGGGACAGAGGGACAGAGGGACAGAGGGACAGAGGGACAGAGGGACAGAGGGACAGAGGGACAGAGGGACAGAGGGACAGAGGGACAGAGGGACAGAGGGACAGAGGGACAGAGGGACAGAGGGACAGGGATACAGGGACAGGGACAGAGAGACAGGGACACAGGGGCAGGGACAGGGATAGGCACAGGGACACAAGGACAGGGCAGGGACACAGGGACAGGACGGGGACACAGGGACAGGGACAGAGAGACAGGAATACAGGGACAGGACACAGGGACAGGGACACACCCAGCCCGCCAGGCCCCCTGGGCAAGGCCCCCTTACAGGGACCGGGGCTCCTGGGCAGCTTTGGTGCTCAAAGTACCCCCCCAGGGGCACGGGGGCAGAGCCGTCCTGAGCATGGAACCATCGGGGGTGGGAAGGGACCTTAGAGCTGATCCAGTGCCACCCCCTGCCATGGCAGGGACACGTCCCACTGTCCCAGGGTGCTCCAACCCGGCCTTGGGCACTTCAAGGGATCCAGGGGCAGCCACAGCTTCTCTGGACACCCTGTGCCAGGGCCTCCCCACCCTCCCAGGGAACAATTCCTTCCCAATATCCCATCTAAACCTTCCCTCTTTCCATTTGGAGCCATCCCCCTTGTCCTGGCACTCCATCCTGTTTCCCAAGTCCCTCTCCAGGTTCTTTGGAGCCTCCTGGAAGAGGCTCTAAGCTCTCCCATCCAGAAACCTCCTCCAGATGCCAAATCAGCCCAGCTGCCCTTTGCCATCCTATTGAAACCCCCCTGCACAGCGGGGTCTCTCCCCAGCAGTGTTTCCATCACCAAACTTCCCTCTTGGAGACACATCCATATCCCTTGGACAACACCAAACCCTTCCCAGAGACCTGTGAAGAAGGGAGAACTTTCCAAGTGTCCCATGCAGGAGCTGAGGGGTGACACTGCCATAACCGCCCTCATCTCCCTGCCTGAGGAGGGTTTGAGGTGAGGGCTGAGACCTTCCAGCCAAAATCCAGGCTGGAGGAAGCGCAGGGGGCAGGGGGAGGTGGTGGCAGCGCCGAGGACGGGTCCCATCCTGGGGAATCAGGGGGGACAAGCCAAGACAAGAACAGATGGAGCAGAACACGCCGTCCTCAGGTGCTTCCATCCAGCCCAGCAGGAGGGAGAGGAGAAGCGCTGATGCTGTGGGAGATGAAGGAGCACCTGGAAGCCACCGCAGTGCCGGGAGCTGGCCCAGCTGGCCCAGCCACGCTGCCCAGGGAGCTCCTGCTGAAACTGGCCCCGAGCTAAGGAGCAGTGGGAGGCCAAGCTCTTTGCTTTGATCAACCCTGAGAGAGTTCCTATCAACCCAGGACGAGATCCTGGATGAATATTCCCTGGCAGAGAACCGGGATTGTCCCAAGCCATTGTCTGGCAGCCTCCTCCTGCACCGGGGGAGGACCTGAAGCCACAGCTCGGCTGTGATCCCCAGGAAAACGCCCTCTCCGCCCGTGGCTGGGGCCTCATTTGGCATCTCCACAAGCGCTGGGAGCAGCTGGGATGAGCCAGGGCAGGGAAGGAGCTCCCGGGGCTCTGCCGTGCCCGCGGAGCTGCCCCGTGGCCCTTCCCACAGTGCCGCTCCAGGCGCTGGCGCAGCATTCCCGAGCAGGAGCTGCTGTGGCTGCTGGCACGGGGCCTGCCAGCACATCCCACCTCCCTGGGGCTCCTCCTGAGCCCCTCGGGGTCCTGTCCCACTGGGAAATCATTATGGACTTGCTGAGAGCATCCCCCACCCCTGCCCCCAAAAGTGGGGATGGCATCAAGGATTTCCAGTCCCTCCTTTTGCAGGTCTCAGATTCCCAATTGTTTTTCAGGATTCTGGGGTCTGATAGGATTTTTTGAGGCCTTTTGCTTCCAGTCTGCAGCTGGTTTTACTCCCACTCTGCACACGGGATTTCCCACCCGAAGCACGAGCCGAGGGCTGTGCAGCAACTGGAACAGGAATCGGGAATGAGACAGGAATCAAGGGAAGGAAAAATGGCTTGGAAGTCGTGGAAGAAGAGGATACAATGGCTCCTGCCCAGGCAGGGCTCTGCACTGACCCCATTTTGTGCCCTGGGCAGCTCCAAAGTGCAGCAGGCCCTGGGTAGGGTCAGGCTTGCAAGGAGACAGAGCCAAGGGGTCCCCAAATCCTCCCCTCCCCGCTCCATCTGCCACCCCATTTATCCCCAGAGCAGAAGAAATCAAGCAAATCTCTTGCTATAAACCAGATTTGCCTTTGTAAGCTTGGAAATAAACCCAAGGATTAAAGTCTAAGGACTTTTTTTCTCTTTTTTTTTTCTTAAGTCAGCAACACACATGAAAGAGGCCGGTGAGAGCCAGAGCTGCGGGAGGGGTTGGTTATTCCAGAGGCCCCTGGAAGAGGCTGGATAAACACCCAGCGTGTCCAAGCACAGCTCCAGAGCTTTGAACACACCTGTGCTGCCAGGAAGCCACGCTCGGGGCGTGTGGGGCAGCAGGAAATCCACTGGGAATCCAGCAAAGCCATCCCGGTGGGAGCAAAGCAATCCCTGTGCAAAAACAGCCGGAAAAGCCAAATTAAAAAATAACCCCGCGAGTTTTTTCGCTCAAGAGGCTGAGAAGCTGGGAGAAGGGCTGGTTTCTGCCAGCCTAAGGAATATTGGGATGGAATCATCCAGCCCTGAGTCACTGGACTGGAGCAGGAGGTCTCCTGCAGCCTGCCCAGAATAGCTCTAATAACCAGGGCTATTAATTGGCCATTAGGGGTAACTGTGCTCGTTAGGTGCTGAGGAGGATGAGCCAACCCAGCCCAGCAGGTTCCCCTGGTCCCCCCAGGACTGGGGAAGAGGTGGCACCATTGCCCAAATTCACAGCTTCCATTTACTCCTAATCACCCCCTCTGCTCCCGGTGTGCGTGGGGTGTGGTGGGACCCAGCGATCCCAAAGCAGCTTGGCCCCGTTAAGCCCTTCCAATAGGAGATTTCCTGTGGAGCTCAAGGCCCTCTAAGCGGGTTATGTGCCCCTAATTTCTGGCCCTGTTACAAGGCCGGAATTTTTAAGGCAGAGCGTGAGGCTTGATGCACCCTTGTAAAGTGCTCGGAGGAGTTACAGAGCAAACCAACCATCAGAGAATAAAATTCAGTTTAAAAAGAGAACTGGGGTTAGTTGAGGCTGTTCTGGCTGGGTTAGTTTTCCACCCTGCGTTTAGCTGAGAGCATTTCGATTTCAATTTAAAAAAAAAAAAAACAACAACCCAAACTCAATAAATTTCTGCCCAGGGATTGGCCAGGCTGGAGCTGGAACTGGTCTGACAGGAACCAGCAGTTCAGATAGGCTCCCAAGCACTCCTGTTTATCCAAATGAGGCTCCAAACCAGTCGAGCTGGAAATTTTACAACAAAAAAAAGGGGGAACATTTGGCTTTCAATCAAGGGTTAAAACCTGAGCTGCTCACAGGGACTGAGGCTTTGCAAGTCAGCAGCTCGGGGTGTTTTATGTTCACCTAAAAGGCAGCAGTTCCCACGCCACACTTGGACTCACTGTGGGTTTTTTGGGGGTGACGACACCCTGAAGTCTGCAGTTTATAGGGCATGAGGCACAAAACCCCAATTCCAAGCTGCCCTGGAATCCCAGCAGCACCAGCTGCCCGTCCCAGGGGACTCTACACCCACTGTCACCAGCAGGAACACAGCCCCCAGAATTCAGAATTAACATTCAAATCCTGCTCATCAGCCGTGTCCCCCTTGCCAAATCAGCTGTCACCTCTTCCAGCCGGGTCCCTGCAGCCACCCCAGCCTTTGGGGAGGATTTGAAGGTCATCTCTGTCGATTTGAGCAGCCAAGGGCTGGTTTTGTTTAAGTTTAGGGGGGGAAAAATCGCTGGGAACGGTCCAGAACCGTAAAAATAATGGATGTACTGGCTCGGCTTAAATCTCATTATGTGGCTGTGCCGGAGGAGGGACAGACAACTGTGCCGGCAGTGCCAGCAGCCACCTGGTTGGTGACACCAGTTAAGCACAATCAGTGGGAGTTTAAGGGAAAAAAGCCCGGGGGTAAGCCGGGTTTAAGAAGTTTAATCACAGCTGTAATTGGTAACCCGGCCCTGACCCCAGGAACGGGCCTGGCAGGCAGGGTAAACAAGAAGGCAGCGCTTGAAGCCCAGCCTACATCAGGGCTCATCAGGCCTTTCAAAACACGGTTGTGAAATGAGTGAACCGTGTGAAAAGGCAGCACAGGGACACCAAACCCGAGCCGGGACTGCTCCGTGTCCCGCAGCACGTCTGGATCCCCCTCGCTGCGGGAATTCCGGGCTCCTCAGAGCTTATCACCCCACCTCTGCTCCTCCACCCCGATTTCGGAGGATTCTGCCAGCCCCATCCTTTGTTTGTCGCCCGTAAGCAGAGCCCTGGGGACTTTGGGATGTGCGGACAGGACATGCCAGGACACATCTGGGGCATGTCCAGGCAGCTTCTCTCGGCCCATAAAGGAGCTTAAAATATTCCCCTGGGCTCCTGGGTGGATTTGCGTGGCTGGGGGCTGGATTTCCACACAGCGTTTCCACACAGGAGATTTTGGACCACAGAGGTCCCTCAGAGCCACCTTTCATACAACAACCTCCCTCTGCTCCACTTTCCTTCCTCCCTAGCTCATTCATTCCTCCTTCATTCCCTCACGGAAAACAACCTGTCTGACCCACTGCC
Organism: Orthonyx spaldingii; assembly: GCA_013397795.1. Lineage (NCBI taxonomy): Eukaryota > Metazoa > Chordata > Aves > Passeriformes > Orthonychidae > Orthonyx > Orthonyx spaldingii. Next base: position 295,708 of record VZTJ01005556.1, on the reverse strand, counting down.
AACGTCCCATCTGCTCTGGTGTATTTCGGGAAGCAACCATTGCTTTTTCTTCACCCTCCCGAGGACTTTGGCCCTCGTTTTCCGCCGCTGCTGAGTTCTCAGGGCACTCAGGGGTTTCTTCCTCAGTCTCAGCTTCCTGCTGACGTCGTGTTGGGCAAGAGGAATTTGTTGAGAGCTCAACATTTTCGGAGAGGAAGCCTCAGAGTTGTGTTCCTCCCGAAGCTGCCTCGGCGGGGAAGGTGTGGAGATGACCTCAGAGATGGTTTCCTGTTCTCTGCACTTGGTTTATTGTTCTTTTTCCACATCCTCTCTGCACGAGGCCACCTCCACCCACCGCTGTCCTTGTCACCGGGGAGAGAGGGGACACCGAGGAGCAGCGCTGGGGACGGAGCTGTTTGCACAGCCAGCTCCAGGGAAAGTTGGCAGCTGGAAAAGCTGGAGCAGCCTCATTGGTTTAGAAGATAAAAGGGCTCCAGAGCCCTGGAAACAGAGCAGGGGGAAGGGACGGAGGTGAGACGTGCCCTGGTGCTGCCCCACCCCAAACCCTGTGGCCTTGGCGATAAAATCTCCCCCAGCCCAGGGTAAACAGCACGTGGGGGCACAGCTGGGCACAGGCAAATTGCCCCTCGGTAATTCCCCCTTATCGGGGTGTGGCTGCCGAGCCAGGCCTTGCTCTTTCCCCTCTGGAAACTCCCAGGATAAACACTGACTCCAGTCAAAACAGCCGCTCCTCCCCTGCGCACCTGGGACAGGTAAAGGCACCGCTGGCTCTGGTGGCAGAGGCGGGGGTGACACCAAATCCTCGTCACCACCACACGGACACCCGCAGATGGGAATCCGTGAGGATTTAGGGGCCAGCGCAGGTCCAGAGTGGAGAAAACCGAGCCTGGGAGATGCCATGTCCTGTTCCAAGCCATAAAACACGGGCAGGACACAGCGCCGGTGCTGCCCAGTGGGATAAGAGGCCAAAATTCCTCCCATCTCCCCAAATTTTTCAGGCCAAACCTCCCTCCTTGGGTCTGTCTCACACCTTTCCTTCTAAGGCAGGCTGGAGGGATCGATTTAAGGATTTCCCCCTTCCCCGATGACACGCAGCTACGAAAAAGGGATTTTTCTTTTCTTAGAAACGAGAAGTGAAAAAAAAAAAACAAAAAAAACAAAGCAAAAAAACAACCCCAGACCTCTTTGGCTGAAACCACAAGACAGGAATTTATTTTTTTTTTTTAGGTGCTGAGAATGTGTCTGGGCTGCCAAGGTGCAGCTCAGCCAGGCTGTGAGGAGCTGCCAAGGCAGCACATTGCCCGAAATCTGCGTTTCTTTGCTGGTTTCTTTGCTCGGGGAGCACGGGGAGAGGGGGACGTGTGGTGCAGCTCCATGGCAACCCCAACCACCGGCACAAAAACAAGGCCAAGAGCACCAAAGCCTCCGTGGCTGGAGCAGCTGGGGAGGGAACTTCCTGACCCTGCAGCCTCAGCTGGGCTTGAATGTGTTTTGTAAAGGGCTGTGAAAAGCAGTTTATTCTCCCCATTTTGGAGAGGGAGAGCAGGAGATGGTCACAGATTAAAGGGATTTTTATTGAAGCGCCACAGACCTGAGCTGCTGCCACAGGCCTGTCCTTGGCTGCGGGGTTTTGTGGGATCCACGGTGTCCAAATGGGATTTTTCTGGGATGTTCTGTGCTTTCCCACAAGGCTGAAGGGATCAAGGCTGTCCCAGCTGCAGCAGGTGCTGATAAGGAGAGGAGAAGGCTCCAGGCTCCAGATTTGGGGCAGTTCATGACAATCAGACCCATCCAGGGCTGATTCCAGACCTCATTCCCTCCCCAGGCTCTGCATCCATCCACATGGATCCACCTTCCCCTCATCTCCCTGCCCACGAGCCCCTTCTTACTCCACAGCCTGGACTAAGTCAGGAATAATCCAAAGCTCTGCCCAATCCACCCCTCTCCCTGTGCCCCCAAATCCATGGGGGACTTTTGTCCTGGGGACCGTCCGGGCTCCAGCGTGGGAGGGAAAAGGGACACTGGGAGAAGGTCCTGGGGGTTCTTCTCAGGCTACACCCACAAAATATGAAAGAGGCCACAGCTTCCCAGGGCCCAGCCAGGCTCCCAGGCCCTGCAAGCAGCAATTAGGGCACAAAGGCGGCCCAGATAAAGCAGGGAACACCCAGGCCGGGCTTAGATCCGGGCGGTGCCTCTTCCCAAGCTGATCCCCGCTCCCAGAGGTCCCTCCTGGGTGGCACTGGGGGACTCTGTGGGACAGCTCCGGGCTCTTCCCAAGGAGTCCTTGCCCTTCCCTGGCAAAGGTGGAGGGTTGGGTTTGCTGGGGTGGTGCAGCTGGGCAGGGGCAGGGTGAACCACAGGGATCCACCCTCCAGAGCTTTGGAAAACTCCTGGGAAGAATCCACAACTCCACCACGTTCTCCCAGAGCTGCTCCGCAGGGAATTCCGAGGGCTGGGTGAGCACCGGAGCAAGGACAGGCTGAGCATCAGCCCCCAAATGTTCCTGTCTCTCTGAGGAGGAAGAAAATGTGGTTTTCTCCCCAAAGTCCCACTGAAAAGTTGTGTCACTCCAGAAAATCCGGGAGGCCGGGGCAGGAATGTGGCCTCGGAGCTGGAGCTGGGTGTGACAGCCAGGGAGGGAGGTGTGAAGCTGTTAAAGAAGGGGTCATTTACTCAAAAATATGGGGTTGGATCCCACACAATCCTCTGGGTTTGGAGCCCAAATTTCGGGTCAGAGCCACAGGGATCACTCCCAGGAGCAGCTCCCTGTTCGGATTTCAGCGTTTCCACACTTTGGCGGAGGCTCTGGGGGCATTTTTTCCACTCAGGAAATTCAGAGAGCTGTGATTTTATCTGTGTGCAGCTGAGGAGGGGAGATGGGGGCCGAATCCTGAGCCATTTTCGGGTCAGGCCTTGGGGCCTGTCCAAGGTTTGGATCCATCGCTCAGCTTCTGCTCAGAGCTTGGGTCTGGCTCCATGAACACCCAGGATCTCCGTGTGGGAGCGGGTTGGGAATGAACCAGGAACACCTAAAACTGCTGGAGCTAAACAAAACTTCAGTATCCTGAGAACAGCCTCAATATCCTGGGAACAGCCTCAATATCCTGGGAACAGCCTCCTCCAGGAGACTGCCTTGAGGAGAGCCGGGATGTGCTGGCCAAAGACCTGGACACTGCCAGGACAGAGGTGACCCTGAGCTCATCCCAGGATGCTTCATCCACCAAAATCTCCTTGGAGTGATCGTCCCCCACCCCCAGCTCATACAGTAATGGATGCTTTGGGGAGCCCAGTTGTCCCCCAGTTGTCTCCCAGTCACCAGGAATGGCAGGGACAGTCCCATTCCAGCTCTGTCCCTGTCTCCCGAAGCCTGGGATCTCTCGGCACCTCTGGAATTTGAGCAGACACCAGGAAACAAATGGGGTGGCTCAGCCAGGCCAAGGACAGCTGGAAATCCAGAGCATGGACACTGCACCCTGTGAGGTGATAGAGGGAAAGCTGTGAGAAGGAAATGTGGAAAAACTTGGAGGGTGGGATTGTCCCGAGTGGAGAAGCTCCCCGGATGGAGGAAAAACAACGTCTTTGCTCACACGGATCTGTTGGGCACAGCAGCCCCTGGAGTCACAGCGGGACTCTCCAGAGGCTCTGGCAGCGGGGATTTACAGCCACATTCCTCAGGAAACAAAAGGAGGTTTGGAAAAACAGCGCCAACAGTAACTCACCCTTCCCTGGGCTGAGGCTGCGCCGAGGGAGTTGCACTCTGGAAAAACCTTCTCTGGGATGGGAATGCACAGCAGGGCAGGGGCAGAGGTGGCGGGCAGGGATGGAGCCCCTCTGTCCCTCCAGGACGTGTCCTGCTGCTTCCCTCCATCCCAGCCCCAACCTGCTCACCCCGAATTCCCAGGACACCCCAAGGCCTGGAAACCTGGAATGTCTTTGACCCAGCTCCCCCCAAAATCAGCCCAAAAATTAGGGAACTACTTCTCCCCGTTTCCCAGGAGGCGAACTGAGTCCCAGGGGAGCAGGTTTGGGATGGAGCCAGGGGTTTGAGTGAAATATTCCCCCAAAAATCAGATTCCCAACCACTGGGTCACACATTCCCAGCAAATCCAGCACCTGGTGAGCCCCTGGGACTGCTTCCCCTGGCCAGGCTCAGGCCTGGATGTGAAATCCATGATTTGGAAAGTCACTGTTCAGGGTTAAATTGCAGTGTCTTGGATCAGCAGCATTTGGGAGCCTGAATCTCAGCACTGGGGATATTACGGCAGGATAAAACAGGAATTACAGCTCCCAGGGACAGGATAAAACAGGAACTACAGCTCCCAGGCTTCTGCCACTTCTGCTGGTTTCCCATTTTGGGGACATCCATCCAGGTTTTCCACCCTGTGGAGGCTCCAAAGCTGCCTAGATCCCTGCTGCCCATCCCAAGGTGTGCAGCCAGGCTGAAATCCCTTATCCCAATGACATTCCTCCCATTTTCCTTGGAAAACTCGCTCCATAGGGCTGATCCAGCTCTGTGGCTGCTAAAACTCAGTGATTCTTCATTTCCTGAGGCACTTGGAGGTTCTGTTCCCACTCTGGAAGCACCTGGGGACTTGGGAACCTGGAAAATGCATTTTCAAGGAGGGGAAGGAGCTGGGAATGTAAGGCAAGCCCTGCTGGAAAGAGGCTGAGCCTGGGAAGGTCAAACATTGCACAAGAGGGGAAGGGAGGGAGAAATCCATTTTCCCTGGAGCCACAAGCCATGGGAAAGCACAGCCCGGGCCTGTTTGCCTGTGGTTCCCAGCCGGGATCAGGGACACTCGGGATGGGAAGGGCCCAGCGGAGCAGGGAAAACCCCCGGGACTGCTCCAAGGCTCTCCCCTCCCTCCTGTCCCCGCAGCCCTTCCCGAGATAACCGGGCCGGATCGGCCTCACGGCCGTGCCCTTGGAACCTGCGGAGGCTGGAAGAGTAAACAGACCTTAAAAGGGTCTCAGATTCCAGCTTCCCACTCCCTCCTCCTCCTCCTCCTCAGGAGAGCTCCTGAGTTGAGCAGCTCTCGCAGGGGCCAAGGCAACCCAAGGCCTCTGGAGCACAAAAAGCTGCTAAAAATAACTTCCACCCCCTCACCCTGCCGGATCCAGAGCCCGGGAGGGCCTTGCTTGGCCTCTGGCCACGTTTGGTGGCCATAAATGGGTTTTTTTCCCTCTTTCCAGCAAGGCTGCGCCGTGCTCCAAGCGCTCTGCTCCGCCGTCAGGAATTCCAGCTCCGAGCTCCTCAAATCTCCCCCTGCTTGAGGCTTTTGTTGCTCCCCTGTGAGGGGTGAGGCTTTAATTTAGGGAAGGTTATGGCTGAGGAAAAGACTGGGAATGGGAACGGGTCCTGCTGATCCATGGGAAGGCCTGAAATGTGGGAGTCAGCTGAGGGTGGCAGGGAATGAGGAATAACCCCAAATTTCCCTTTGTGCTGTTGCTCTTTTGGGGTGGGGAGAGGGTAGAGAAAAAACACTGGGATTTTAGGGATTTTAGAAGCCATTAAATTCCCTGATTTTCCCCGTGGACACCTGGATGTGGAGCAGAGGGAGCGGGCGATGCTCAGAATTTCCTCACGCCACAGCTGGGTGCCCTTCGCTCCCCCTGCTCCAAGCACAGCCAGAAAGGCTTTTCCTTCCTCCTGATGCAATTTTTCCCAACCCACACTCGGGATTTTGCCCTTCCCGGTGCTCAGGTGACTCTGGATCAGGTGTTGGCGTTCAATGACGGCCAGAGAGGGGCTCACATTTCCCCGGGTGAGGCCGGAGCCACTCCAGATTTAGAGCTGGGGTGAGGATCTGAGTGGCCTCAGGAATTCTGCTGCTGAACACAGGTCACTCCTCAGGCAGGGAAGGGACAAAATGCCTTGGAGGCACCTGGAAAAGGCTGGGTGAAAACAGGGAGCTGCCTTTTGTCTCCCAAGAGCAGGATCTAAGGGAAGGATCCTTCTGCTGCAAACAAAACACTTCAGGGAGGTTTTTCCCTTTTTTTGGGAAGGTTTCTCAGAGCCAGGCTGGAATTTCTCATCCAAAGCGAGGGAGGGAGGACAAAATGAGCCTCAGATTGTGCCCGGTAAGGTGACAGCTCCAAGTCCATCCCTTCTCTGGTGTGCCCCACCTGGACTGCGATCGATCCCATTGGGAGCCTCAGGTTTAATTTGCTTCAGAGCTGAAACAAGAGACAAAATTCCTTTTTTTTTTTAACAAGAAGGAAAGGCAAAATTGGAGATTTGGAGTTGTTCTTCTCCAGCCCTATTCCAGCAGCAGCAGCACAACAGCGTCCACTTCAAAGGTGTCACCTGAGACACACCTGAGCTGAGGCCTCGAGCAGGAAAATCATCTGCAGGGCCACCTTGGGCTCCTGAAATGCCCCTGGGTGTGCTAAAAATTGCCCCCAATTACTCTGTGGGCGGCTAAAATTCGGCATAATCGCCTTAATTACACCTAATGACACTTGGGCTATGCAAAGAAAGGCATCACACGTGGGATAAAAAAGGCTCTGACCACATCTGGCCCAACGTGAGAAGCTCCTGCTGGACCCACTCTGCCTCCTGCTCCTTCCCCTGCCCAGCAGGTTCCCAGCTCCCAGATAAGATGAAAGCCCTGGGTGTGAGCCTCACTTTTGGCACTCCTGGATCCCTCCAGTTTGGGATTAAAGGGATTTTCCAGCCAGGCAGCATCTCCCAGTGTCACTGTCCTTCAGCTGGGGCTGTCCCAGGTGGGGCAACTCCTCCTCCTGGCCCTGTGACCTGATTTTTTTCCACTGATTTCTTTGTTTTCCGCTGATTTCTTTATTTTTAAGAGCAGGGCCTGCCTTATCTCCCTGCCACCCACATGAAAGGAGGGACTTTGCAGCCACGTCAGGGCTGCAGGGGAGGGCAGGCAGGACGTGTGCCAGGGAAAAGGTTCTCTGCCATGGATTTGGGGTTTGCCCAGGAGCTGAGGAGGAGTCAGGTGGGGATTTGACTTCAGCCTGGCTGACAGGCTTGTTGTAAAGTGTTCAGATTTCCAAATATTTGTGCATTTATATAAAATTTGTTTGGGATAACACACCACTGTCAGCGTGCTCTGGTTTTATCCCCCTTTTTAAATCCCCCTTTAATTTTTATCCCCCTTTATTTTTTACCCCCTTTTAAAAATCCCCCTTTATTTTTTAATCTCTATTTTTTTGTCCCTCTTTATTTTTAATCCCCCTTTTTTTACCCCCCCCCTTTCCTACCCCCCTTTTCTTACCCCTCATTTTTTACCCCTCTTTTTTTATCCCCCTTTTTTTAAATCCCCCTTTCCCAGGCTTTTGAAATCCCCAATTCTCCTTTACTCCTCCACCTCTTTTCCTCCACAAACCTTTTGAACCCCCCCAAAAGCACCCCAGTTCTGCCTCGGGACACAAAACTCCCAAATCCTGCGGGAGCCAAAGGATCCTTCCCGTTTCCAAAGGGGACACAGCTGCCTTGGAGAGGCTGGAATTTAAAAGTGACCCTGGCGAGGAATTCCACCCAAATTAATGCTCAGCAGCAAAACGCTTCCCAAAGAGAAAGGAAAATATTGTGCTGAGCTGGGGGGGGGAAAGAGGCCTGGAGTGTGTTTATCCCGGGAATTGCTGGAGCTCTGAGTGCTGAGTTCCTGATGGAGCCCAGCTGTTCCCCAAGCCCAAAGAAGGGCCGCGCTTCCCCGGCCGGGGCTGGCGTGGCCCCACGGACGTCAGCGGGAGCAGCAGGAGCTGCCAGGGCCCGCTCCCAGCGAGTGACGTGGGAGCCAAACCCTCCCACGGAGGCCGCGGGGCTGCGGAGCGCGGCCTCGCTTCCAAAGATGGAGATTCCGCCGGGATCCGGGCGCTGGGGGAGCCTCTGGAGGCCCCGGAGTGCCAGGGGTTCTGCTGGGGGGGATTGGCCTGGCTCTGCAGGGCTGGCGGCACAGTGAAGGGGGCCCGGCGAGAGGAACACCAGGGGTGCCTGGAGGAGGGGCTGAATCCAGCCTGGAATTGCCAGTGAGGAAACAGGTCCTGTTCCGTGTCCTGGCCACGTGTCCCATGGCACCCAGCTCGCTTCCCTGCGGCTGAAATGAAGGGCCAGGAAACCCAAGGGAAGCCCCTTCCCTGAGTCTGATCCATGAGGGGAAATGTTGCCTGTTCCAAGAAATTATTATGGAAAAATTTCCACTTCCACTTCCTGCTCTCCCCCCAAACCCCGGGAGGCTCCCTGGATGCTCCCAGAGCAGCCCCAGGAGAGGCCCCACAGTGAAAACCAGGAATTGCAGACAAAACCCAGGGCAGTTCCCCCTCTCCGGCTTCCCCGCTCCCACAAACGCTGATCCCAGCCGGATTCACACACCCCAATCCCGCTGCTCCCAGCACAGCCCCGAGTGCCAGCGGTAATTGGCAGTTTCTTTGAGGAATTTCACTTTTATTTCCTTTCAAGTCCTCGGCCTCCAGGGTTTTCTCTCCTGGCTGCAATATTCCAGAGGTTTTTTGCTGAATCTGCTCCAGGTGACACCAGGAATCCCAGACTGAGCTGGCTTGGAAGGGACCCAAAGGTCCTGGGACAGGAAGCTCCTGTATCCGTGAACTCACAGAATGAAACCTTTGGATCCTTTCCAGATCCTTCTCCAGTTCCATTCTCTGTGCTCTCCAGCACCTCAGAGTCTTGAGGGGCCCAGCACTGAGCACAGGATTGGAACTGTGGAATTTTGTGGCCCCATAAACTCCTCACACCCTGAGAAGCCATAATCCCCCAACCCTCATCTTCAGAATATTCCCAGTTTCTGGCTTCATTCCTTAATTCTCATGAAGGTTTTTAGGCTCTCCCTCCTCTGCTGACCTAACCACTGGTGAGGGAACGGGATATTCTGTCCCAAAAAACCTTGAGTGGGGAAAAAAGGGTGGGAGATAAACCCCATCCAGCAGGATTTGGAAGGAAAATTGCTGTTTCCAAACAAGGCCACGTGGCTGCTGCAGCGTGGGGACAGAGATAATGTCCCTGCCCAGAATTAAGGTCACATTTACCCCGCTCAGGAAAGCTGAACTGGGGGCTCAGCCTGACTCCGGACCTATTTTAAGCCCGGGAAGGTTGAAGGGCACCTGCTCCAGCAGGCAATGTTTTATTTAAAGCCTATTTGGTTGCTCAAGCCGGGCCCAAAACATTATTAAATTATTTAAAATCCTTTATTTTAACGCAGCAGGAATTTGTGGATGGGAATGAGAGGAGTTCACACTCTAGGGAGGGGGGGATGTGGTGATCCACACCTGGTTCTAGGCCCCTTTATTTTATTTTGTTTTCCTGGGGTTTCTTTGCGGCGTGGATGTTGGAAATGCGGGATCAGCTGGGTTGTCTCAGCAACAGTTGCCTCGATGCTGCTGTAAATGTTTAATGGGAAGCTTATCTGCCTTCCCTGCCCAGATGGCTCCGGTTCGGGAGCTCGGGAACACGGACTAATCGGGAATGGGCAGATGTTGGCTCACCAGAAGCAGGTTTAAGCTGTAATTAGATGAGCTGGGATGGGGCTGTGGGGGCCGAGCATCCTCGGGAGGGTTCAGGGGGACAAGGGAGGCACTTCCTGACATCCTGGTGAGGTCTAAAACTCAAAAAAACCGGGATGAAATGCAGGATACTGTCCCCACATCCCTGTGTTTGGGGATGGATGAACCCCCAGCTCTCCCCGTTTGTCTCAGTTCCCAGTCCAGGGCATCTGGTGCTTCCCTGGCAGTGATGGGGATCATCGGGGTCAGATGGATGAGGAAAACAGGTCCTGCTCCATGGTGGGAGCTGCCACTTGGAATTCTGGCTGAGAGGAGCTCGAGATCTGCCCGGTGCTGATATTTTTTCCTGAAAACAGCTGATATTAGTTCAGGCTGGGAGACGCGTTACCAATCCTAAATGGATTTGGGGAGATTACACACTTTAATAAATCCAATTTTTAAAAGATCAGGCTAGATATATATATATATATATAAATATTTCATTCAACATAAGGCCCATAAAAAGAAAATAAAGAGAAATCCAGAGCAGCTGAAACGAAGCTCCAATTATCCATGAGATATTTCCTGAGCCAAAGCAACACCCATGTGCCTGCTCATTTCATGTGAATCCAGCATTTCTGGAGTCCTTTTTCCCACCTGTGCTGGGCATGGATATATTTATGTGCAGGGAAGGGATTTGGGAATCTCTCTGAAGGCCTGGAAAGGCAGGAAATCATGTAGGGATTGATTTGGGGATAGGTGGAAGGATCTGCAGCTCTTCTGGAGTTCACCACCACAGGGAAAGGCGAGAAGAGCTCCAGGGAACGTCAGGGAGATGCCTGCAGAGCAGAGTCAAGGGTTATTTGGGGAACAGGACAGTCAGAGATCGAGTGGGAGCCTCTCACAACATCAGAGAGGCTCGAGGTTTGTTTACAGAGCCTGATGACAGCAGCTCAGCGCCCAGGGAAAATGAGCAATGATGAAAGATGCGCTGGAAGGGAGGAACAGACAATGGGAGATGGCAGCCCTGCATGGAATCCTCATGGAAAAACTCTTCTGAGCGCTCCTAAAACACCCCTGGGGACAAGAGGTGAACAAACCACGCTGGAGAAGTGGCAGGGGGGGAATGGCTGCAGCATTTCGTAATCAGGGTGAGTCAGAGCTGGTATTTCTGGGAATGTGCATGCGGGAGGGAGGCAGGAATCTCCCCTGGGAGCAGGGACTGGTATCTGACAATCAGCACTTCTTCAAGAGCTGTGGGGAGAAGGGAAATGCCAGGGGAAGATGGTGTGAAGGGGAGCAGAGGAGTGAGGAGCTGGGATTGGGGAAAAGAGCTGGAAAACAGAGCCCTTTGCACCGACCTGAGGAGAGAGGAGTGTTCCTGGCTGTCCCAAACAGCAGCAATGCCCTGAACCTTGTGGATCTCCTGACCAAGACCTTTGGGAGGAGGGAATTTGAGGAGTTTTCTTGCCATGAACCTGACCCAAACCAGCTGCCAGATATTTGCTGTGCTGATGGAGAGACTGTGTGGGGCTGGAATTCCCATCCCTGGAGGTGTCCAAGGAACGCCTGGAGGTGTCCAAGGAACTCCTGGGCTGGTGACAAGGTGGGGATCGGGCACAGCTTGGACTCGATGGTCCTGGAGGGATTGTCCAGCCTCTGGGATTTTGGGATTCTGTGCTACACCTCAGATAATGATGCTGGACCTTCATCCAGGGCTTCCCACAGCGTGGATCTCACGGCAGCCGCGTCGTGAAAATGCACTGAACGATCCCTTTGGAAGAACAGGAAGAAATTCGGAGCAGGCCAGCTCCCAAATCCCTCTCCTGAGGCAGCTGAGCAGATGCCAGCCCTGCCGGCATCCCCGTTCCCTCCTTCCCTGTTCCAGCAGCTCCAGCAGCTCCATGTGCGCACAGGGAAGGATGGACACGCGCAGGGATGGCGCGGCGGTGCTAAAAAATTCCTCTTCACCTCAGATCTCGATTTGTGGCTAAACAAAGGGGAACAACAACTCAGCTTTCTGGCCTGCGACCACTTTTCTTCTCGAAATGTTGCCAGAAGACTCCTGGAAAAGCCCTCCAGCCCCATGTCTGGGAGAAGAGCAGGCAACATTGACACCTGCTGTCGGGAATTTTAATAGCCACGCGCTCCACGATTCCCGTAGAGCCAACAGCATGAAAACAGACCAAAAAAAAAAAGTTGAAACAAGGAGGATTGTGTGCAGAAAGCTTTATTTAATCACATTATCGCATGCAATTGGATCCGAGGGATGGATTGGTGGAAAAGGGTTGGGATCACTGGGGCCAGTTGCAGCAGGAGCAGGCGGGGTCGAAGACCAGCCCCTGCTCACAGCTCTGCACGAAGGCCTGGCCGTTCAGGCAGCTGATGAAGTTCCTGTTGTTGTCGGGGTCAGCGTAGATCCCGTTGGGTTTCCCGGCGCAGAAGCCGCTGCCGCCGGAGCCGCCGGAGCCGCTGGTGGTGGTGGGAGCCTCAGTGATGGGAGGCAGGGGCTCAGTGGGGGGAACACAGTCTGCAGTTCAAGCAGGAGAAGGGTTATTTTCATGTTCCCAGTGTTTCATCCCTCCCATTCTCCATAGGGAGCTTGGGAGTCTCTGCCAAGGAGCTGCTCCCACTCTCCTGGAGCCACTCACCGCCGTTCTGCAGCCCCAGCCCCTTCTTCAGAGTGGAGATCAGGGGGTATTTGCCTTCCTTGCAGAAATCGCCGGTGAAGTCATCCATGTCCAGGGCCCAGACCATGGCACCTCCAAAGTTGTTCTTCTTCAGCCAATCCACCTGTTGGGTGCCAAGGAGAAATCCCGGTGAGCCCCAGGAACTGACCCCAAGGAAGGTTCCAGCTCAGCCCAGCCCAGCCCCGCTGCCCCCAGACCTTGATGCCAAAGCTCTTCACGTTGTCGTAGCCGACCCATTCACTGCCCTTGTAGGCGTAGGGAACATCCTGGGGTTCATCCCAGGCCTGGGTGGCTCCGGAGCTCAGGAGAGTGCAGATCTGAGGAGAAGGACACAGGAATGTTATCCACAGAAAGGGAAAAGCCCAGGCTCTGCCGTTGCCTTGGCTTTATCCTCTGGTTTTGCGCCATTTCTCTGGCCCCTGAGTATATAACTTCTTCCTAGTGATTCCATGGATAATGCTGCGTCTGAGCCATGCTGAAAACTCCATAGGAGCTTCCTGACAAATTCCTTCAAATGATTTGAGAAAGGAATGTGATGGGAGCATCCATACCTCGTAGTAAGCCAGTGTTCCACCCTCCCTGGTGTAGGGTCCAGCGGGGCCAGGGCCGGATGCTGGTGCTCCAACAGATGTGTCGGACGGGTTCTGCAGGGTGAAGCTCTTTCCGTAGGTTGGGAATCCCACAAGGAGCTTCTCAGCTGGGGCACCATTGCTCTTCCAGTAATTCATGGCATATTCCTGTAAAAACCAATCCTGCTCAAGTCTTTGCCAGGATTTGTTGGATGAATTCCTCAAAACCTCCTTGGGGGAGCCACCAGGGATCTGAGACCTGTGAGTGTCCCACCAAGACACTCACAACGTTGAAGTATTTGTAGTCCCCGGTGTCAGCAGGGCCGGCGAACAGGGGGCTGTTCTCGCCAGTGTTCCTCTCCCAGGAGCCGTGGAAGTCGTAGGTCATCACGTGGATGTAATCCAGGTACCTGTGGGGAACAGGGGCTGTGTCCTGACCTGAGGGTGGCCGTCACCCCCACAGCCCCGGCCACCCACAGCCCCTCTTGCTGCATTCGGGGCTCCCTCAGGGGCTCTTTCACCTCAGCACTTCCAGGAATTTCACCTTCCAGGAATTTCAGCACTTCCTGAAATTCCACCAGGGACCCCAAGTTTGCCACTCACTTGCCAATCTCAGCAATCTCGTAGCCAGCCTGGATGGTGGAAAGTCCGGCAGCAACAGCAGCAGTGACCATGAGCCGGGGCTGGTTGGTCTGTTTAGCTTCCTGCTCAAAGGCTGCCAGCAGTTCCTGAGGGATTCAAGGGACAGGAATCACCTGGGGGCTCAGGGCTGAGGTTTCGAATCTACCCAGAGCTCACAGGCCATGAACAAAGCCCACCTTAACCAGGACGGTGAAGAGCCCCTTGTCCTGGGCGGGGCTGCCCCTGGAGCCGGGGTATTCCCAGTCCAGGTCCAGCCCATCAAACTGGTACTGGCGCAGGAATTTGATGACGGACTTGATGAAGGTCTGGCGGTTCTGGGGTGTGGAGACCATGGTGGTGAACCTGGGGAAGCAGAGCAGGAGAGAGTTGGGGTTTCCATGGAGCCTCTTCCTCCTCTCCTTCCTTTTCCACGCTGCCGTTTAGGGCAGGACATGGTTTGAACTCACTTGGCTGTGCCGNGTATTCCCAGTCCAGGTCCAGCCCATCAAACTGGTACTGGCGCAGGAATTTGATGACGGACTTGATGAAGGTCTGGCGGTTCTGGGGTGTGGAGACCATGGTGGTGAACCTGGGGAAGCAGAGCAGGAGAGAGTTGGGGTTTCCATGGAGCCTCTTCCTCCTCTCCTTCCTTTTCCACGCTGCCGTTTAGGGCAGGACATGGTTTGAACTCACTTGGCTGTGCCGAAATTCCATCCTCCAATGGCCAGCAGGGTCTTCAGATCTTTGTTCCTGCAAGGGAAGAGGCAAGAACCGGAGTTACTGCATGTTCACAGCATCCTGGTCTGCTGTCCCCACGCTCAGGGGACGGCGCTGTCCCCCTGCCCTGCCCTGTCCATGTCTGTCCCTCTTCTCTCGGCCTCCCTCACCCAGAGCTGCTGTCACCGGGCTGAGACTGAAGCACAGGGCAGGAGCTGGGAGGGAGAAGCCGCCCTGCCCAGGGCTCCCAGCACTCACTGGTTCTTGAGGCCGTTGAAGGACTTGTACAGGGTCTCGTCGTTCCATTCGTAGGTGGTGATTTCGTTGTTGTTCATGCCGGCGAAGGCGTAGATCAGGTGGTTGCACAGGCAGGGGTCGACATTTTCGGGGGTGAACTTGCCCAGGCCAGGCCGGTACTGGGCCCAGTTGGTGAAGTAGCAGGTGAGCACATAGGCAGTGCCTGCGGGAGACACGGGGCACGGAGCGGCCTCAGAGCCTGGCACAGCCCAGCCCCTGCAGGCACAGCCTCCCCGGGAGCGCCCGGCACGGGGCTGGGCACGGGCTCCCTGTGCGGGGCAGGAGCTCGGGGACAGGGCAGCAGCGCCGGGCACCCCTCGGACACCGCTGGGCTCCCGGCACAGCCCTGGGGCCGGCGCCTTCCTCCTCTGGCCCGGCCACGGCTCGGTCCCGGAGCCTCTGGTGCCCCTGGGCTCCTGGCTGGGGCTCTGTGCCCCGCACGGGCCCGTCCTGCCCGGGAGGCAGCGGGGAGGTGGCAGGGAGCTCTCGGGGCAGCTCTGTTAGGGCAGCAGCACCTACCGAGGTGGGCGTTCAGCAGCAGGGCCAGACCTGGCAGGGCAAAGGAAACAACAAAGGGTCACCGCTTGCTCTTAGAAATGCAAAGGTCTTGGGCAAGACTCTGTTCCCAAGCTGAGGCAGAGGAGACTTGTCAAATGATTTCAGGTAAAAGCATAGAAAAGAAACCACGCAAATGGCAAAGCAGTAATTTGATTTTTAGATTTCTGTTTAAAAGCACATTTCAATTCCAGCCCGCAATGATCTCTGTCCATGCTCAAAGCAGAACTGATCCCCAACAGCAGCAGCAGTAAAGAAAAGAAGTTTCCCTCCCCAAAGGAAATTGTGAAATCTTTAGCAGAAAAGAGAGAGCAGCATTTTTACCCCTCCAGCCCCCTGTACAAGCAGCAGAGCAGCAGTGCCAGAGCCACCAGCCCTGCCAGGAAGGCAGAGAGCCCCAGTTTGCAGCAGCACTCACCGGTGAGCAGAGTGAGCTTGGCCATCTTGGACCAGGACTGATGTGCTCAGGCTCTCTCCCACTTTTATACCCTGCTCCTCTCTCCTGCCAGTCTTACATCAACAGCGATGGATAAACATTACGAAATTTGGCAAAGATCCCCATCACCAAACTGACACCAGGACAATGGGCCTGAGCCCTCCAGCTGGAGGGGTCACTGGTGTGGGGCTGTGCCATGTCCTGGTGCTGCAACAGCAGATAAAGAACGGGATTAGATTTCTTCGATCGTTCAAATGTTGTTTTTAACAACGGCTTTGTGTCCCCGCTGGCGACCGTGCGGGGCCCGATGGCTGAAGTGTGTGACCTTGTGCTGTCCTTGAGCCCTTCCCCGGGGGTGGCACTGCCAAACCCAAGCTTTGGGCTGTGCCAGGGCTGGGTGTCCTTGCTGGGGCCGTCCCAAGGCAGGACTGAGCGGGGCTCTGGCTCCCAGCACTGGGGGTGCTGAGGCCGGGGGGTCTGGGCTCCCTCGCTGTGGGCAGCGCTGGACAGAGGGACCTTGGTGCTCTGAGCGCTCTCTTGTCCCACTGAGCTGGGGTCCCTCAGGGAAGCAGAGGAGGTTTCTTTATTTCTTGGAGGTTAAACTCTACAAGGGAGATCCCAGAACATGGGGCAGGTTAATTTTCCTCTCACATTTACCCCCTTCTCTTTCCGCTCAGCTCTTTGCCAAACTGAGACACCCCCATGTTGCTGAACATTCCTGTTTTCCCTTAAGTGAAGCTCCATCACCTGAATGCCTCAAAATATCCTTTCCACATTTTTCTTTAATTTTCTGTCCAGGTGGAGACTCGAAGCTCTCACCCTGTGTGGGGACACCGGGGATTTCTTCCCTTTTCCCCACTCAGGAGTGGGACACAGCGGGCACGTGGCAGTGTCCCTGCACTGGGGTGTTGTTTCATTGCTGTTGGGGTGACATGAAGGTGACTTTCCAGGAGGTCACCTGGCCTTGGATGAATGGGAGTCTGGAAAACAGCCTCGTATCAGATGCTGGCTGACCTGCAGATTAAAATGTGCCAGCCTGAGCCTTTGGGATTTCGTGCAGGCACGGGGTGGGATATGGCTGATAACAAGGCAACATCCTCAAGGAGTATTTTTCCAGTGTTTTTCTTGGTTGATAAAGTCACAGGGTACAAATTCAACTGGAATAGATGTGGAAAATCCCACCCTCAGTGACCTCTGGAGCATTTTCAGCTCCGTTATCCATGGAAGGTGTTTTGGTGTGGAAAGGAGAGCATTTGGGACAGGCTCAAGGACACTTGTCCTCGTGTGGGGGTAACAAATGGGAGTTGAGCAAATCCTGCAGTTTTCCTTCAAGACTTTCCCTGTTTTTTTCTGTTATAACAAAGGTGGTTTGCTGTGGCCACAAGAATTGGTCCTTGCTGGAAGAATTCCAGCCAAAAGGAGCAGACAGGGACCTTCCAACTATTCCAGTGTTGGGCTGCAGAGAGATTCCACTACTCTGAGCTGTTCCTGCTGCATCTTCCCTCTAAAACTGTCATCCTGCTGATTCCATGACTGTTGGGATTGAGTCTGTCTGTCTGTCTGTCTGTCTGTCTGTCCTTCAGCTCTTCTCTGATCGCTCATGGAGAGCAGACCCTGATATTTGTGTTGTGCCCAGGTGCTCCTTCCAGGATGATTCCTTAAACTTTCTCCTCCTTTTTGTCCTGGAGGTTTGTCAGATTCAGGGATGGCACCGACACAAAGATGTGTCTGACAGGAAAAATCCCATAACCCTGCAATTTTCCCCCAAAACCGTGGGCACCCCAGCCCTGCTGACCTTGCTGTGCCCAAGCCATTCCTTCAGGGAGGGTGTTTGGCTCTTCCTACCCTTGCTGGGGAGGTCACCATGGAAAACTCCACAGGACAAATGGAAAGGTCAGAGGAATGGCGCTGTGTCCTTTGGAAAACCCTGTCCCGGCCCTTCCTGGGATCCTGGGCTCCCGGGACACCAGAGCTGATGGCTCCCAGAGGGATTGGTGCCCAGGGCAGGGAGGGAGACGGGCCCTTGGGATAGCCGAGATCCAGCCTGGGATTCCCACATGGAGCAAAGGTGCAGTTGGATTTGGATGTGAAGAGCTGGATGAGTTCACCAAGGAAAACTTCGGGAAAGCCAGGCCTGGTTTGGGCTGCTGGTCTGGTGCTCCTCACTGCAGGCAGGGAAGTGACAACCAACCACGGGGACAACCTGATCCCAGGATGGATTTTTTTAGTCCTTGAGCCCTTCCAGAGATGGTGGCACTACCAAAACAATGGTGTTGCACAAGGGTTTGGCGTCCTTGGATTGATGGAAACAGAGTGAATCAGAATCAGCTTCTGCTGTGTTGTCCTCCCACTTGTTCTTGTGACCATGGGTGTCAGAAGATTAGGGAAAGAACATGACAAAAACAATGCTTCTTCTGGAAGAATTTTTCTCTATCAGGTGGAGAATGACTCAGTAAAAAGTGATGTGGCTTTGCTTTAGTGATGGGATACCAGGAAATCCTGTCTGCTTCCCTGAGGGACTCCAGCTCAGTGGGACAAGAGAGCGCTCAGAGCACCAAGGTCCCTCTGTCCAGCGCTGCCCACAGCGAGGGAGCCCAGACCCCCCGGCCTCAGCACCCCCAGTGCTGGGAGCCAGAGCCCCGCTCAGTCCTGCCTTGGGACGGCCCCAGCAAGGACACCCAGCCCTGGCACAGCCCAAAGCTTGGGTTTGGCAGTGCCACCCCCGGGGAAGGGCTCAAGGACAGCACAAGGTCACACACTTCAGCCATCGGGCCCCGCACGGTCGCCAGCGGGGACACAAAGCCGTTGTTAAAAACAACATTTGAACGATCGAAGAAATCTAATCCCGTTCTTTATCTGCTGTTGCAGCACCAGGACATGGCACAGCCCCACACCAGTGACCCCTCCAGCTGGAGGGCTCAGGCCCATTGTCCTGGTGTCAGTTTGGTGATGGGGATCTTTGCCAAATTTCGTAATGTTTATCCATCGCTGTTGATGTAAGACTGGCAGGAGAGAGGAGCAGGGTATAAAAGTGGGAGAGAGCCTGAGCACATCAGTCCTGGTCCAAGATGGCCAAGCTCACTCTGCTCACCGGTGAGTGCTGCTGCAAACTGGGGCTCTCTGCCTTCCTGGCAGGGCTGGTGGCTCTGGCACTGCTGCTCTGCTGCTTGTACAGGGGGCTGGAGGGGTAAAAATGCTGCTCTCTCTTTTCTGCTAAAGATTTCACAATTTCCTTTGGGGAGGGAAACTTCTTTTCTTTACTGCTGCTGCTGTTGGGGATCAGTTCTGCTTTGAGCATGGACAGAGATCATTGCGGGCTGGAATTGAAATGTGCTTTTAAACAGAAATCTAAAAATCAAATTACTGCTTTGCCATTTGCGTGGTTTCTTTTCTATGCTTTTACCTGAAATCATTTGACAAGTCTCCTCTGCCTCAGCTTGGGAACAGAGTCTTGCCCAAGACCTTTGCATTTCTAAGAGCAAGCGGTGACCCTTTGTTGTTTCCTTTGCCCTGCCAGGTCTGGCCCTGCTGCTGAACGCCCACCTCGGTAGGTGCTGCTGCCCTAACAGAGCTGCCCCGAGAGCTCCCTGCCACCTCCCCGCTGCCTCCCGGGCAGGACGGGCCCGTGCGGGGCACAGAGCCCCAGCCAGGAGCCCAGGGGCACCAGAGGCTCCGGGACCGAGCCGTGGCCGGGCCAGAGGAGGAAGGCGCCGGCCCCAGGGCTGTGCCGGGAGCCCAGCGGTGTCCGAGGGGTGCCCGGCGCTGCTGCCCTGTCCCCGAGCTCCTGCCCCGCACAGGGAGCCCGTGCCCAGCCCCGTGCCGGGCGCTCCCGGGGAGGCTGTGCCTGCAGGGGCTGGGCTGTGCCAGGCTCTGAGGCCGCTCCGTGCCCCGTGTCTCCCGCAGGCACTGCCTATGTGCTCACCTGCTACTTCACCAACTGGGCCCAGTACCGGCCTGGCGAGGGCAGATACACCCCTGACAACATCGACCCCAACCTGTGCAACCACCTGATCTACGCCTTCGCCGGCATGAACAACAACGAAATCACCACCTATGAATGGAACGACGAGACCCTGTACAAGTCCTTCAACGGCCTCAAGAACCAGTGAGTGCTGGGAGCCCTGGGCAGGGCGGCTTCTCCCTCTGGGGCCGGGCAGGGCAGGGCGGGGGGACAGCCCCTTCCCCTGACCTCGGGGACAGCGGCTCCGGGTGCTGCCTGTTTGCTCTTGGCCTTTCCTACCAAAAGAACCCGGCCTGCAAAGGCCATGGTGACACCAAACCCTTGAGGTAACTCAGTTCCTGTCCCTTCCTTGCAGGAACAGGAATCTGAAGACCCTGCTGGCCATTGGAGGATGGAATTTTGGCACAGAGAAGTGAGTTCCAAAGCTCTCTTTCCACTAACGGCTCCCAGGAAAAGGAGGGAAAGGAGGAAGAGGCTCAATCCCAACCCCAACTCTGTCCTGCCCTCCTTGCCCAGGTTCACCACCATGGTCTCCACACCCCAGAACCGCCAGACCTTCATCAACTCCGTGGTCAGGTTCCTGCGCCAGTACGGATTCGACGGGCTGGACCTGGACTGGGAATACCCCGGCTCCAGGGGCAGCCCCGCCCAGGACAAGGGGCTCTTCACCGTCCTGGTTAAGGTGGGCTTGGCTGCAGGCTCTGCTGGGCACATCTCTGGCCTCTGAGCCCTGGGCAGCTGCAAAGCCTCAGCCCCAAGCTGCCAGGTGATTCCTGTTGCTGCGATCCCTCAGGAACTGCTGGCAGCCTTCGAGCAGGAAGCCAGGCAGACCAACCAGCCCCGGCTCATGGTCACCGCCGCTGTGGCCGGAGGACTTTCCACCATCCAGGCTGGCTATGAGATTGCTGAGCTGGGCAAGTGAGTGGCACACCAGCTCCCTGGTGGGACTGGGCTGGGTTCCTGCAGGTGAGAGCTCCAGAGAGCCCCTGAGGGAGCCCTGAGTGCAGCAAGAGGGGCCGTGGGTGACCGGGGCTGTGGGGGTGACGGCCACCCTCAGGTCAGGACACAGCCCCTGTTCCCCACAGGTACCTGGATTACATCCACGTGATGACCTACGACTTCCATGGGCCCTGGGACGGCTCCACGGGCGAGAACAGCCCCCTGTCCAGCGGCGGCAGCACCCTCAGTGTTGTGAGTGCCTTTGGGGCCTCCAGCCCAGGGCTCCTCTTGCCGCCAGCATATCCCAGCCCGGCCCTGACCCGTGCTGCTTTCTGCAGGAATACGCCATGAACTACTGGAAGAACAATGGTGCCCCAGCTCAGAAGCTCCTGGTGGGATTCCCGACCTACGGCAAAACCTTCACTCTGCAGAACCCGTCCAACACCGCCATCGGAGCCCCGAGCTCCGGCCCCGGCCCCGCGGGACCCTACACCAGGGAGGCCGGGCTCCTGGCTTACTACGAGGTGCGTGTGGAGCTGGGACCCGGCCTGCAAGGGCAGCACGGACACTGCTGGGACTTCCCAGCATGGAATTCCCAACGCAGCCCACGTTCCCTTTCTCACCGCCCCTCGCTGATTGTCCCGCTGTGCAGATCTGCACCTTCCTGAACTCCGGAGCCACCCAGGCTTGGGATGCCCCTGAGGACGTGCCCTACGCCTACAAGGGCAGCGAATGGATCGGCTACGACAACGTGAAGAGCTTTGGCATCAAGGTCTGGGGGCAGCGGGGCTGGGCTGGGCCGGGGCCGGAGCAGCCGCGGGCGGGAGCAGCTCCCAGCGCTCACCGGGATTCGCCCACGGCTCCCCACAGGTGGATTGGCTGAAGAAGAACAACTTCGGAGGGGCCATGGTCTGGACCATCGACCTGGATGACTTCACTGGCACCTTCTGCCACGAGGGCAAATACCCCCTGATCTCCACCCTGAAGAAGGGGCTGGGGCTGTGAACCCGCCGTGAGTGCCACGGGAGGGACGCGGGCTCGGGGCCCCTTCCGTCGGCTCCCAGGGCCGCGGTGCTGGGAACGCCGTGGGGCCGTGGAGGGGGGCAGGGAGGAGGGGGCATTATACACATCATCCCTTCCCCAAAGAAAATGCTGCTTTCTTTTCAGGCTGCAAGACCTCTGGAGAGTCCAGTCCTCAATCCCTGTAGTTGCTGAAGGTGCACGTGGGAGTGCAGGAGGAGCTGCAGTGCCAATTGTGGGGACTGGCCCTGGAGGTCCTGATCCCGTTCCAGCCCATTGATCCCTCTGATCCAACTGCACACAAAAAGAATGATTAAATAAAGCTTTCTACAATGCCAACAACTTCCTGTTGCAACTCCTTTTGTCCTTTATCTTTTGGTTCTTCCTGATTCTCTCACGACGTTCACACTTGTGCCGGGGAAGGGCTTGGATTCAATCCCAGCCTGGCATTTTCCACGGCTTTTTTGCTGCCCTACCCTGGCAGCCGCTTGGAAACCGAGAGAGGAACTGTTGTCACATCTCCAAGGCTGTGACATCACAACCTCAGGCTGCTCCCCTGAGCCAGCACAGCACATTCCACAGGGAAATGCGGGATCCTCGGCTTTTCCCTGCTCCCTCCCCGTGCTGCCAGCCCCCTGTTCCGTGGCTGTAGCAACCGGAGCACGCAGAGCACATCCCGGGAAGCTCTGGCAGGGCAGGATGGCGGCGGGACAGGACCCAAAAGGTGAGAGCTGGGCGAGGTGGGGGCACCCAGGGGGGCCGGATTTTCTTCTCCTTCACCTCCCCGGTGGCATCGGCTTCCCCAGCGACCTCCCCAGCACGGGGCTGATCCCAATTCCTTGATCAGGCTGGGGAAAATCAGCCTTTTGTGGCAGCAGGGATGAGGCAGAGCCAAAGGGCAAACCCCTCCCAAATATCCATGGTGAAGGGAGATTCCCAGCTGGGAGATGAAGGCTGAGAGCAGAAAGTAGTCTCTCTTTTTTCTCTCTTTTCTCTTTTTTTTTTTTGTTTATCCCACTGGTGGCATTTCCCTCTGCACATCCCCCAGCTTTGCACAAGCACATCTCCTTCGGGACAACCCAAGAACGGAAAATGTTCCCCTACTACTACGCCCCAGACAGGCTGGGAATCGAGGTGACAGCGGTGTGGGGAAACCCCCTGCTGGGGCCAGGCTGTTACCTGGGGCCGGAGGTGAGTTGTTCTTTCATTTCGGGGCTCCTTCACAGAAGGCACAGGAGCAGTAGGGCCACACCTGCCCCCCAAACCCGCTGCAGGATGTCCCCACATCCGCCTGGAAAAGGGAATTATCTCCTTTCCCAACCAATCCTCAAGGTTCTGCAGGAGTGAGAAATTAGGGGAATTAATTGAAATAACTTTAATAGGAATAGTATCTGCAGCTCATGCATTCCTGCCCTGCAATTCACAAATCCACTGCAGGATGTCCCCACATCCACCTGGAAAAAGGAATTCCCTCCTTTCCCAACCAATCCTTGAGGCTCTGCAATAGTGAGAAATTAGTGGAATTAATAGGAATAACTTTACTAGGAATAACATTTGCTGCTCAGGTTAATTCTGCCCTGCAAATAGTGCATTTAAAATAAATCGTTTTGGGTTTCAAATTGCAGAAAAACGTCCTCAAGTCCTCCATGAGCACCCGGCCCATGAGCAGCCGGGGATACGTGATGGGAGCCAGGACAGCCCCGCGCTTCCCGCGGAGGGCTCAGGTAAGGAAAGGGACAAAAAAGAGGAAAAAGCAGCCAAAATGTTCCCCAGCAGGGCGGTGACCCGCAGCTGGCTGCTGCTCTGGGGATGTGGGAATGTTTGGCACAAACCGCTCCATCCTGAGGGGTTTTTCCCCGCAGGTGGTGACCCCCGGCCCCGGCGCGTACCGGCCCTTCCAGAGGGACGAGAGGAAGAGCCGGCCTGCCCACGCTCCCTTTTCCTCCAGCACCCCGCGGTTCCTGACCCGGCTTCCCGACAGGGAGTTTTATCCCGGGTAATTTAACTCCTTTTCTCACAGAAAGCAGGAGTCCTGGCAGGGAGCAATGCACAAATGGGAGATGGGGAACAGAGCTCCCTGTAAAGCTTTTGGTCTCCAAAAAAAGCTTTTTATCTCCAAAAAGCTGCCCTGCCTTAGGCTTTAGCTGAGGACAATGCCTGGGATACCACAGCATGGAATTCCCATGGATCTGCCCCATGGGGCTCTGCTGAAAACAAAAACTGCTTCAAAACCCAGGTCGAGGTTCTGGGTGCTGTCTCACATCCTCCTTTTCTGGGGCATTATTGTTGCCATTAAGGAATAATTGTCTTTTAGATGACCATGGAGGTAAATTCCGTATTTGCAAAGACAAAAACCAGCTCCAAAATGGAGATACCTGGTGCCTGTTTCCCTTAGGCCTGGAACGTACGACACAGAACAGCCTTGGAACAGGAGAGTCACCTGGCCCATGAAGTTTGGGGCTCCAGACTGGGCTGCAGTGCCAGCACCCCCCAGGAGGATGGTGAAGATACAGATCCAGAAGGTAAGGACAGGGATGAGGGGAGGTTGTTCCTGCCTCAAAGCTTCTGAGAGAGGAAATTTCCTTTTTACTTCCTATTCTCACTATGTTTTGTTATTCTCTCCTGCTCCTGAGATGGGAAATTTCCTTTTCACTTCATATTTTCACTATTATTTGTGAGCCTTTCCTGCCCAGGGAACAAGATATGAAGTGATTTTCTCTCAGGAAATACCTGTTTGCAAAACTCTTCAAAAAAAGCCCCCTTATTTAGAAATTTCCTCCGGAAGTTTCCACCCCCAAAGGGAGCAAAGCGGGGCCTCCACTGCCCCGTGTGGCTCTGCTGGAAAGAAAATCTCATTTAAAGCACAGGTTTAGGTCTCACCCCTTCCTTTTCTGGAGCATTTTCATTGCTATTAATGAAAAGTTGGTTTTTTTAGATGACTGTGGATAAAAAATTCCAGAAAAATCAGGACAGAAAGGCCTACCTGAAGCTGTATCACAGCTGAGGAGCCACATCCTCCTTCCTTTGGAGACACTCACCTGCACCACCAGGCTTAATAAATCAAATATTTTAAATATTTTAAATGTTTTAAAATAGCTCTGCTCAGCTGTAACAAAAACAGCTCAATATTCTTAACCCCATGCTCAGCACAAGTGCAAAAATAGTTCAATTCCAGCCACTCGGGAAGAAAGTTAACTCCAGAATTTGTTTTAAAATATTTTAAAGATGTTTTAATATATTTTAAGTGTATTGAAGACATTTAAAAAATATTTTTAAATAATGAACTAAAACAAAATCCAAATAAAATAAAGTAAAATAAGATGAAATAATAAAATAATAAAATCAAAATAAAATTTAAAAAATAAAGTAAAATCCAAATAAAATCTTTTCAACCCTAGGGATTTCCTTCCCAGTGTCTGGAATAGAGCTGTGTTTTGGATTTGTGCTGAACATGGGGACAATAATACTGGGATATTTTGGTTAATATTGGGATATTTTGGTTATTGCTGGACAGGGCTTGCACAGAGTCAGGGCCTTTCCTGCTTTTCCTGGGGGAGAAGTTGGGAAGTTGTGGGGGGACACAAATTGACCCAAGGGATATTCCAGACCATGGGACATCACGCTCAGGAGATAAAATGGGGGAGAAAGGGAGGAATTGGGGGATATTTGGACAAGTCACAGGCTCCAAACCATTCCATGATTTTCCAGTCATTCCATGAGCCCCTTGGATGAGACCTTGCTCTCCTGGAGGTGCCATTGGGAAGCAGGGAATCAACTCTTTGTTTTCCTTTGCTTTCCCTATTAAATCATCTTTGTCTCAACCCGTGAGTTTTCCAGTTTTTCCCCTCACAACTCTCTCCCTGATCCCACTGAAAAAAAAACTCTCCATGATCCCTTTGGAGGGGGAGCGAGCAGCTGTGAGGGCTTGGAAACCACAACCCCAGGCCCCTCCTCAGCTCAGCCCTCTCCTTCCATGGATTTCCTCACTTTTCCCCCAAAATCCAGCCCTTCCTGAGGCAGGGAAGGAGACACAGTCAAAGGGCAGCTCCTCCATTTCCTCAGCGCTGGGAACGAACATTCCCATCTTCCCCTCAGCTTTTCCTGGTGCTCCTCCCCACTTTCTCCTCATATCCCGGCCGGCCCAGGGGGTTCCTCCACAGCCTCAGGAAAAATGAGGAGTACTGAGGTGGTTTTTGGTATCTTCAGAGGGTGTTTAATGTCTTTGTGCCCAAAATAACAAAGGAAACACTCGAGGGGAAGAGGCCAGGTTGGGACAGGCCCCACCAGGTGGATTTTTGCATTTTGGCTCCTTCCCTGTTGACACAAAAATATTCTCAAGCAAGGAACAAGAATGCCTGAACTGAGAATGTGGTCACAAAACTAAATGTGGCCTGAAAGCTCCTGGTGTTGGGGCAGCTGTTTCCCCCTCAGACCTTTGATTTCTGTGTTTCCAGACCCTCACATGGATGTGTCTGATCCCAATCCCAGAGACCTCGGAGAAGCAAAATCCCTCTGGCTGCAATTCCAGCTCCACTCCTCTGCCAATTTCCTCTCCGTCTGCCTGTATCTGCAGCAAATTTCACCTGCAGCCCAATTTTAGCCATAAAACCAAAATTTGTTCTTCCAATTCCCACTTTCAGGAGCTTTCACAGCTGCACCACAGCTGTTCCCAGCCTGACTTTGAGTCACAGCCATCCCTTTTTGGTGCAAGATTTTGAAGCAAAATTTGGCTCCCTGAAATTTTTCTTGTCCTAAAAACAGATTTTTAGGCTGCTTAAGGCTTCACCTTTGTATTCCTGGCTGACATTGTGGTTCACCTTCACCTAATTCTTTCTAATCAGAGAAAAAAGTATGTTTGAGGAGCTCTCCCACTCCTGAAACATGAAGGACTCGGTTTTGCTCGTAGGAGACAAAATTTCTTTTATTATGAACATAAAAATTACAATTTTCATTCCACACTTTTTCCCCTACCCAGTGAGGGATTTTTCTCCTTGCAGAAAAAAAGTTAAAAAAAGATAAAACTTTTGAATATATACAAACATATACAGGGTGTGTCTGTACATTCGTCATTCTGTACAAGCAAGGCACCAGCAGAAATGACAATGGCACACACAGGGGGTTCTTTGAGATTTAACTCCAGATTTTTTGGCAGGAACATCTCCATTTTTATTGAAAAAACCTTCTTTTTATTTTCTTCCTCCCTGGGTGGTGGGGGAAGAGGGAGGATCCTTTTAACTGCATGGAGGTGAACTTGGGATTCTTGAAAGATTGGACCAAAGCACAGGGGTCTTTTCTCAAGGAAATTTAACCAATATTTTGCCTAAAAAAATGCTGAAGGAAAATGAAAGCAAAGCCCTCCAGAACCAGCCAATAATGACAACACTCCCATGAAAATAAAGGAAATAAAGAAGTGAAATAAAGCAGGAAAAAAATCAACTTCTGCTGATAAAAGCACTTATTTGAGAGTGGGTAAAATGCAAGAAGTGTAATCTCTGCTGCCATCAATGCAGCTTTGTTCCATTTTCCAACTTCCAAAGCAATTGGGGAAGGCGGGAACTCTCCAAGGACTTGAGCTGTGTGGAAAACAACAACGAACTGAAAACGAGCCCGAGGCAGCTGTGACAGGAAAACGGTCTCAGAGCAGGGCAGGGCAAACACCACCACACTCGAGGTTTTCAGTCCCCAAAGCAGCTGCAAAGTGGGAATAAAATGTCCTTGGAGCTCTGTATTTACACTTCACTCCTTCACCAGCACACCAGACACCTTCAGGTTGTAAAAGAAAAGTCTTGTTTGCTTTTACCTGCCAAGAATGCAAAGAGAGGAACCTCCCTGGGAGTTTTCTTTGTTAATACACATTCCTTGGATTTAAGGGTTGATGGAAGTTCCTTTTCCAGCCTGCCAGGCACCAACACACCAACGATGCCTTTGTGTTCTGCTGGGAATTGGGAGCAGGAAAATCCCTGTGTCCCCCAGCTCTAAGCCCTGTGTCCTCCAAATCCAGCCCTGTGTCCCCCAGCTCTTCAGAAAATAAATCCTCCCCAGAGTGGAAACCGAAGTCCCCCAGACAATTCCCACGTGGCTTCCATGGACCATCGCAGGGAGCAGAGGGAAAAGAGAGCCCTGGGAGCAGATGGGAGTGGAGTTCACCATGCAGAGAGATCCTTCCTCAGCTGGATTGCCTCTCCTGACCCCTCTGTGTTTCTCTGAGCAGCCAAAGAAATTTCAGCTCCCCCCTCACTTCTTCCTGCGGATTTTGGGTTTTTTCACGGGCCGCAGGTAGGGATTGTCTATCACGTTCTCCTCCCCGTTCCTGCTGCCTGCCAGGGAGCTGCTCTGCTGCAGCACTGAGGTGTTCTCCTTCTCAGGTCCTGAATCATCCTGGCACAGTCAAAAACAAGAATAAAAAACCAGAGTGAGGCTTAGAAATCCTTCTGCCCACAGAAGCTGCGGGCAGGAGGGATCATCAACAACCAAGATAAACAGCAGCACACAAGGAGCTGCATAAAGGTGAGGCCTCCTGGTTTCTAACACAAGAAGATCCCTTGGGAAACTGTGGGATCCAAGGAGAACCCTCTGCCCTGACACTGAAATTCGGGAGGTACTGAAGGCTCCTGCTCCAGGCTCATTCTGCACTGAACTCTGCAGGGAGCTGAAGAGCCACACAATGTTTAGTTCCATTTCCATTTCCCAGGAGGCAGAGCCAGGTTCCCAAGCTGGAAGAACGGCCCCAGGAGCCCCCCAGGGTGGCCCTACCGTGCTCATGTGCAGGGGGAGGTTCTCGGTGTCCGTCTGCTCGTCCTGCTCCGAGGAATCCGTCTCCTCCATCTGCTGCATCTCCAGCTCAGAGGGGAGCAGGGCTGTCAGGTAGGGCACAGTGAAAGGCCTGGCAGCAATCACTGGGATGAGGGGAAAGGACACACAGTCAGAGAACTCGAGAAAATTCTCCCCTCAGGAGTGAAGCACAAAGTTCTAGAGATCAAACATTTCGCTGGTTCTGGGTTGGACACGCACTCCCCTTTCCTGCTGTTCCCAGGGATCAAGAATGAAATCCACTGTCCCTGAAAGGTGGCAGTCTCCACTTCCCAATTTTCTGAGGCCCCTCTGTTTCCAGCCCAAGACACAGCAGTGTTCCAACACAAAAAATCCTTCCTGAGCTGCACCATAAAATCCCAGTTATCTCCCAGGCTGAAGCATCACTTGGGTTCCTTTTAAATGAAGCTGTGCTGCCAGTGAGCCTTGGGAAAGTGGGAATTCTCATCACTGCTCTGCAGGCAGAGAAACAGGAAAATTTCCAGCAGAAGGAAAATGTCAGGGAGAAGAAATTCCTTGTTCAGGTTACAGAGGATGGAGCCAGGATTGGGATGAGCTTCGGATTCAGCCCCTCTCAGCCTTCTCCAGGAGAAAAAAAGGAAATTTTGGGGAGTTTAGGAGCTGCTTCCTGGGTTTCCTCCCCATTTTAACCCCCAAATCCCTCCTTTCCCAACCTTCCAGCGCCTCAGCAGGGCGAACACCACGGGATGATTCCCAGACCCTAACGGGGGGGAGCAGGGACACAAAACCATGGGGTCCCTCACGTGGGAATGTGCTGACATCGTCCTTGAAGAGGCTCTGGGTCTCTCCTGTCTTGGCCATGAAGCGCGTGAGGGCCCTCTCCACGTCCCTGCGCTGCGACGCCGCCTTCTCCCGCAGCACCTGGTAGTCGGACACCGGCTCCCGGTAGGTCTGGACGGGGAAGGAAAGGGATGGAACAGCTCCACTCGCAAACCACAAGGATGGAGGAGCTGCAGGCTCTGCTCTGCAGTATCCACGGGTTTTCGGAGAGGTTCAGAGGTCCAGCAGCCAGAAATCAGGGATTCTGCACTGGGAAGGGTCTGGCAGCAGGCAATGGGATGGGCCAGGGAGTGGATAATGGGATGGGCCAGGGATTCTGCACTGGGAAGGGTCTGGGAGCCGCCACTGGGAAGGATCCCATCCCAAGGGATGTCCACAACCCGCAAACAAGGAATATTCTGAGCCAGGAAAAGCAATACTTTGGATAAATGGCACCAGCACTGCAGTGAAAACAACCCCACTCCTGCACTTCAAACAGACCCCAAACAGCACAAAAATGTTGTTTTCACTCACCGGTGTCTTGATGTAAGTGTGAGGATCTGGGAACTCCGGGAAATGGCTGGGAATGTGGGGTGGATGGGGCTTGTTCTGCCCAGCTGTCAGGGCTTTGGGAGTCACGGGCTGGTTTGTCACCGGAGCTGCAGCGGGAAGGAGAACGCGGAATCAGGGGGCTCCTCCTGCCCAGGGTCACCCCAGAGCTCTGACCCCTCCCCAGGCCCCATCCAAGGGATGGAGCACATCCCACGAGCTTGGGACTGGCGTTCCAGAAGGGAAAAGGATCCCTTGGCCCCTCTGTCCTGCAAACAAAACCGCCCTGAGGGTCCTCCCGAGTGACTGAAGCCGAGGTCCCTCCACCTCCCGTGGTGTCACTACAGGAGCCCCGAATTCCTGGAATCATCCCTCAGAAAGCTCAGCAGGAGCTCCCTGGAAGGCAGCAGAGAGGAATTCCAGGTTATTCCCAGCTCCCTGCACGCCAGGAAGGGCTCCCCACGTACGGGCAGTGATCACCATCCTCTGGGAACGCTTGGCATAGGCGGGAAGAGTCTCCACATTGAACCCTGGAACACAAGAGGAAAACAGGAATCACGTCCTGTCAAAGCTCTCCTCTCTCCAGAACTTTTCCAAGGGCTCCAAATGACAGGAGAAGGAAAACCATTAGCTGAGTGTGTCCACAGCAGTGGGCACCACCCAAATCCCAGGTTTGGGGGCAGATTTCCCGATCCAGCGGTGGAAAGAGTGGGAAGAGGGAGCTGCTCACCCATTTCCACGAGGGTCACTACGATATCCGAGAGCGTGGGCTGGGTCCTGGCTGTGTGCTCGCAGTAGGACTTGGCACTCCTCCCAATTTCTGAAATATCTGGGGGATAAAACCACCACACATTTAATTCTCACAGTAGCCACATCTGTGTTAGCTCCAGGGATGGGAATTTTCAACAAATTTATCAAGGCATTAAAAATAGCTCCTGGAATGGAGCATTTTGCAGGCTGGGTGTTTAAAATTAAAGCATAGGGATGCTAAAGATTAAAAAATCAGATGTTTGCCATGAAGGCAAAAGGCAAATCTGCATCTAAAACATGAAAAACAAACCCAGAAATGATAACTTCTTGATTTCAGAACAATCTGTAGGTGAGGAAGGAGCAGAGCTGCTCCAAGAGGGACTTCACGAACCAAGTATCTGGAATTTTGTCATTTCTGTTTATTCCAGCAATATGTGGAGCCCCTGTGGGTATCTAATGAGGATAAATCAGGATTTCTGAGCTGGGATAAACAGAAATCCACAGAAATCCGCACCCCCAGGGCTGTGTCCAGCCACCAACCCAACCTTCCCCTTTTCACAGCAGCCTCAGCAGCAGCACACCGGGCTCCCGCCCCTCCGGGAGCACGGGGGTCCCTGCTGGGGCACTCACAGCTCTGGATCATCTCGGTGAGCGTCTCCACCGCCGCCTTCTCGGCGCTCTCGAAGCCGGCCTCGGTGAGCAGCGAGCTGACCACCACCTGCAGCGTCCGGCGCCGCGCCAGGTGGTAATTGTCCGCAGGGCTGCCCGCCTGCTTGCTGCCCGCCCGCTGCAGCCGGGAACAGACACTCAGGCACCGGCAGGGACACCGCCGTGTCCCCGGCACAGGAGACGGACTGAGAGGGGCTGGCCCGGAGCAGGGGCTGGGGAGGGCTCAGAGAAGGGGCTGGACAAGGTTGGGAGCAGGTGGAAGGGACATGGAGCAGGGACTGGGAAAGGATACTGGAGCAGAGAGATTGGGAAAGGACATGGAGCAGGGGGTGGGAAGGGACGAGGAGCAGGTGGAAGGGACATGGGGAAGGGTCTGGGAAAGGATAATGGAGCAGAGAGATTGGGAAAGGACATGGAGCAGGGGGTGGGAAGGGACATGGAGCAGGTGGAAGGGACATGGAGCAGGGATTGGGAAAGGTCTGGCAGCAAGGGCTGGGAAAGGTCTGGGAGTAGATAATGGGAAGGGCTTGGGAAGGGTCACGGAGCAGGTGGAAGGGACATGGAGAAGGGTCTGGGAGCAGGCACTGGGAAGGGACATGGAACAGGTACTGGGAAGGACCTGGGAGCAGATAACAGGACATGCCTGGGAACAGGAACTGAGGAGGTTCGGGGAGCAGGAATGGGAAGGCTCAGCAGGCGCTGGCCCTGCCCTGGCACCCCCGGGGAATGGGGACTCTGGGGGGCTGCAGGAGGGGCTGGGGACAGGGGCCAGCCCTGCCTGTGTCCCCTGAGAACACACAGGTACACACACACACACGTGCATGGACACATCCATATACGCACACGGGCATGCATGTGTGTGTATAGATACATTATACACGTACATATTATATAGATATTATATATATGGACGTACATGTCCTTATAGAACCCCCCGGACGCTTTTGGGGTACGGCCCCTTTAAGGGCACCCCTGCGCACGCCCCGCCCTCCCTCCCGCTGGCCAATCCGAGGGCACCATCCTCAGCCAATCAGACCCCGCCTCCCGCAGGCCCTCCAGCCAATCAGCGCTGCCCTCTCTCCGCCCGCCGCCTCTCCGCCCCGGGCCTGGCCGCGGCCTCCTCCGCGCCCCGCAGGGATCGGGCGCTGCCGCCCCGCCCGGGAGCCGCCACCGCGGCCCCGCGCCGCGGGAATGAGCCGCCCTTACCGTGCCCGAGCC
>VZTJ01005556.1:244347-260021 GCA_013397795.1 Orthonyx spaldingii | reverse complement strand
TTTTTTTTTTTTGTGCAGCTCAGATGGGACCTTTATTTTCTGTGGAAAAGCAGATTTTGGTTTGCTGAGAGAACACAGCAGCACTGCAGGTTTAGCTCTCTGCCCTCCCCCCAATCCCCTCAATTCCTTGGATTCTTCTACACAATGGGAATGCTCCTCACCTTCCTGCAGTGCAGAGGGTGACCCGTTCCCTGCCCAATGTCACCTGCAGATTGCCATTGTCACTTTGGGCTAAGTGCAGCTGCTCTGGACGTGCCAGAGGCTGGGTGCGACAGCACTGGGGCAATCCCTTGGGAACAGGGATGCTGGGAACCATCAGATCCCCAGGTTCAGCAGAGCCAGGACTTGTCTGGCCCAGCCCCTCCTGCTTTATTTCGGGATGAGGATGAGCTGGTCCCTGAAGGGAGCCTTCAGACTGCCTGGAGGGACTCAGGGAGCAGGGACACGAGGCCTCTGCCTCATCCCTGGCGTGGATTCCAGTACAAATAGAACATTTACCTGCAGCAATCCCAGAACTATCCCTGTTTTCTGACCCCGTATCCACATTTGGCTGTTTTGCCGTGGGCCAGGAGCCGTTCCAGCTCCTGCCTGGATTTCAGTGTGTTTTCCAGGGATCAGAGGTGGGAGCTGGCAGGGGAAGCCACCTGAGCTCGCAGGGACATCGGTGTCACCGGTCCCTGTCCCTTGGGTGCCCTGCAGAGGGAGGCGTTGGTGGCCTCCCAGGGTGACATCCTGGCCCGGAGCAGCCACACTGGGGTGACAAAACCCCACTGTCACCGCAGGAAACCACAGGCAGGGTGTTGCCTCCTCGGGGCAGGGGTGGGGGAAGGAATCCTGCTGCTCCCTGGGATGGGGCTGGGGCTGGGATGGGCTCTGGGCAGCTTGGCCCAAATTCCCTCCTGGCACGGAGCACCCAGAGCCGGCCTGAGCCATTCCTGCAGCGGCTCCTGGGCTCTGCTTCAGAGCAGGGCCACGGGAAAGTTTGGAAAACTCTCCAGAGCTGTGGCTGTGTGCCAGAGATTGCTGATCCCACCTGGGCTTGGGGTCCCTTCATGAGCAATTCCCAATTTCTGAGGGACAAGGGGACTTATCCAGATGGTTCTGGGTCTCATCCACAGCCGTGGCTGCAAAAATCCTGCCAGGATGGACTGAGGGGATTTGGAGACGCTTCCCACAGTGGGATGTGGGACAAACTCTGCTGTTGGGATTCCCTGACCAGAACAGGAGCCTTGGGGGTCTTTGGACCTAAAATGAGCTTCCCTTGCTGAGCTGGTTTTTAAAATGGTTTGAGGGGAAAGAGCTGCAGACCCAGCAGTGCCTGAGTGGCAGAGTTGCAGAGAGGAGCAGCTCCTGGGTGTGACAGGAGGGGTGACAATAACGAGGTGACAGCGACTGTTGTCACCTTTTTTTGCTCATTAAATCTGTCATTTTAAACTGCTGCTGCTTCTCAGTGAGAAAAATGCCTGGACCCCTAAATCCCAGCCTGGAGGCTGATGAAAAGTCCCTTTTTTCTTCCCAGTGGGATCCTGGAAATACAGAGGGAATAGCGAGGGATGAAATGCAGGAAGTTGTGTGAACTCATTGGACCTTCTCAGCAGCTCAAGCTGAGTTTAGAGCTGGGGTTAGGAGTGGTTCTTGTTTGATCAGATCAGTTCTGTCCCCATGTGCAGATGAAATGAAAATTGGTGCTATCAGGGCAAGGAGCTGATAAAAGATCCTTCCTAAGAACAAAGCCTGGAGTTTATTCATCTGTGCTCCAAAAAAAAAAAGGGATCTTCAGGGAAAGGGGAGGCTTCTCGGGAAGAAATCCTGAAAAAGGCTGTAGGGAGAGGGAGGTTTGTTAAATCACTTGAATAACATTGGGTTTCTTTCAATGACCTTTTTTTCCTCCTTCTCCCTCAAAAAATTGGCTTTTTTATGGCTTTTCATGGCTTCAGAAGGAGCTGTGTCCCTAAAAATCATCCTCTCACCCTTCCCACCCAGAACTGAGCCCACCGGGTCTCTGCACCTTTGGGGGGTTCCATCCCCCCTCCCCACCAGTCTGGCAGGGCACTTTGGTGCCTTTGGGAGCTTCAGAAGCCGCAAGGAGACACCGGGGTGAGGCAGAGATAGGGGGTGGCAGCAGCTGTTCAGGATGTGCTGCTGATTCTGGGACATTTCCCGCTTTTTTTGGAAATCAAGAGTCGGGAGCGGGGCAGGAGGAGAGGAGGAGCAGCCCCTGATAAAGGTCCCCAGGATGGCAGCCCCAGAGAGGGGACAGCCCCTGATAAAGGTCCCCAGGATGGCAGCCCCAGAGAGGGGACAGCCCCTGATAAAGGTCCCCAGGATGGCAGCCCTGAGAGCCACAGGCTGGAGCTGCAGCAGCTGGAAGGCCTCGATAGGTGCTGTGCTGTCACCTCCCTGCCCTGGGCATGGGGACAGAGATCCTGTCCCTCCCTCCCAGCTCCAGCTCTTCCTCTCTCAGCTGGAGCTTTCTCCGCAATTTCCTCTGGAAGTTTCTGGCTTGGCTCCACTTGTTGTCCCTCTTGTGCAGCTCCCTGGGGACTCTGAGAGTCCCACCTTGGGATGGAGGGACTGGGATCCCTCTATCCCAGGAAATTCAATTTTGCAGAAGGAGAAATAAGTGAAGAAAATATTTGTGGATAAAATCTTGATGCTGGATCACATCTCTGGACAGAATTTCCCTCAGGCCGCGTCCCTTGGGTTTGGTGTGAGGAATTCCATCACTCCAATGGGATGCTGGTGGCACCCCAAAGACTGATCTGAGCACGTTTTCCATGCTCTGGAACCTTCCAGTTGGGCAGGAAGGGAAAGAGGTCTTACATCCCCATGGACTTGGGGAAGAGCAGGGGTTTTTAGCTGGAACAGGCCCAGGGAAACCAAGCTCTTCCCTGATTCCAGAGGGAAGGTTGGATGAGGCACAGAGCAGGCCCTTCCTCAGCCTCACCACCGGAGCGGGCTCTGTTTTGGGGGGAAATATTTCAATGTTGATAAAATGATTTCCCACGGGCCCAGCACAGATCCTGTGGCTGGGGGCACCCAGGGGTGCGGGGGGGACAGGCCACGCTTCACGTGCACACAACTGTCACCCCGTGTCACTTGGGGCGTTTGCCCTTGTGCTGTGACAAAGCAGGGCCCCACATCTGGCGGTGGCGGTTGGGGAGGCCCCACTGCAGCGCAGGCACACGGCGAGCGGGGCAGGGGCGGCAGCGTGACAGGCACAGGGCACCTGCTCCCCATCCCGGGGCAGGAAATCCACAGAGCAGAGGGAAGGAAAATCCGATGGCTGGGAGCTTGTGCCGAGCTTTTCTGAGGGGACAGGGACATGGCAAAGGGCACAGGGCTGGCTTGTGCAGGCCCATGGAAGGGGAAGTGGGACAAATCCCGTATTTCAGATCCCAGAATCCAGGGAATCTCCACCCTCAGGTTGTTCCCGAAGTGCCTGGCTGGTTGGGAGCAGACTTTCCAGGAGCAGGAGCAGCTCCTGGAGCAGCAGGAATGGCTGGGTGTGGATAAAACGTGGCTGAGCTGGTGGGCTTGGTGTTGTGGCTCTGCTCCACCCCCAGTGCCAGGGAAAATGGCAGGAAATGTACAGAAAATAGTGAAAAAACCCCAAACCTGCCCTCTTTAGTGGCATTCTTCCTGCCTGCTAGGAAGGATGCTAAAATTGTGATTTCCAAAAGCAAAATGAGGCCAAATATTTTTTCCATTGCCCACAAAGAGTCTCGGCTGTGCTGATCCATCCTCAGGTGTGGTTTCTCTGGGATCCCTGTGGGAGCTGGATCCCATGGATCAGTGGATTCCCAGGCTGGCAGGGCGCAGAGCTTTGGGTCACTGCTGCAGGAGCGATTGCCAGGCTGGGTGGAAAATACACAAAAAAGGGAAAACTTGGCTCTTCCATGAGAATGAGAATTTTGGGGTTGGAATCCAGAATTGGGAATCACCGAGGAGCTGGATCTTCCCAGCACAAGCCAAAGGGTGATAGGTTTTTCCAGCCAAACTTCCACTGATTTTTCCCCATTTTCTGCTCACCTTTTACAGTGGGTGAACATTTTAATGGAGCTCTCCCAAACTTTCCCTCCATCCCCTCCTCTCCCAGCCTAGTTGTTGATAAGAGCAGATTTGACAGGTGATAAATCCCAAGATAAAATCCACATGAAAACAGAACACAAAGGAAAAAAAAGCCCCCAAAGAGTTGAGCAAAGAGACCAAAGGATTTGCTGTCAGCCCCAGCTGGAAGGGACCCTCTGGAAAGGGTGGAAAGGGTTAATCCAGGGCTGCTGAGAGACTCTGGAGCCCTTCAAGCAGCGGTTTTGAAATCTGATTTTCTTTTTTGCAACCAAGTGAGGTTTTTATCAACTTCCTATGCGAGAGCAGAAGTTGGATGGGTGCAGGGAGGCTGCTGCTGCCTTCCCTCCTTGCAGTTGGTTGTGGCAGTGCAGGAGCCACAGCCTGGAAAAATGGGACATTTCGGGCAGGAAACAGCCTCAAAATTCACATATTTTAAATGTTTTGTTTCATTTTTTTAGCATCAGCCCCCAAACCAGCCCTGCTGCTTGTGCAGCTTCGCTGGGCTCATCCCAGCATCTGTGGCTTGAATTCCTTGTGTCAAATTCCTTGGGGAAAGCAACAAAACCAACACTCTGTGCCTCTGCCTGGAATATCCAGGGGATGAGACCTCCAAAGTCAGGCCCAAATGTTGTGGGCTTGGAGCCAAGAGCCCCTGGATCCCCCTCAGGAGAGGTGAGGAGCAACATCCCCTTGGGAACGGCTCCTTCCTGCATTTCTCCTCCTCCTGGGAAGCACTTTCCTGGCTCAGGCAGGTGCCTGCCTCATGGATGTGGCTCTGCAGGCTCTAACCCAGCAGTTCTGTGCAGTTTTGTCCTTCCTTTCCCCTTCCAAGGACTTTTCCCTTGGAAAAAGGCTGCTCCAGGCTCAGCTGTTCAGTGCTGGTGCTCCCCAGCCCAGCTCAGGTTTCCGTGGGCAGGTTTTGTGTGGGAGCAGGGCCCAGGCAGGCCCAGATGGACTCCAGGCTTATGGAAAGCACCTTCCAAACCAGCCCTGCTTGGATTTCTGGCCTGATCCAATAAATAAATAAATAAAAACAGGAGCTTCGTCCATTTTTGCTGTCTGATGTCTTTAATTACATCGACAAGGAGAGCCTGGAACAGCCTCACCATTGGAAATACCCCAAAAAGTCTCAAATTTTGCAGAGATTTCCCCAAATTCTTCATCTTGTCTTTATCTCGGCATTTTCCTGTCATCGTGCAGAGGAGAGAGCCAGCCCAAGTTTGGTAGGGGGACACGTGTGGGTCACTTGTCCTGTGTGGTGTGGCTTGGTCAAGGCAGGGAAAAATGCAATCCCAGTATTTGGGATGCTCCAGATCCTGAGTGGAAGGAGCTGCAGGAGTCTCAGAGCAGCAGTGACAGCCCCAGGAGAGGCAGACCTGAGGTGGCCGTGCTGGGACAGCAGCTCCTGCCAGCTCCGGGGTGTGACACTCGAGCACTGCCTCTCCTCAAACCTCCTGTGCCACATTTTTCAAGCCTCTCTTGCAGCTGCTTTTCAAGCCTGGTGCAGCCCTTCCAAAGCCTGTGAAAGCTGAGCTTTGCAGAGCTCAGGCTGAGCCCAGGCCCTGAGCAGAGCTCGCAGGACCCCCCAGCAGAACCTCTGCTCCCCGAGCCGCGGTGGCTTTGAGCTGAGCTCAGAACCTCCCCCACGGCTGCACCCAGACACATCTTCAGCACCTCAGAGCCAGCCAGGGCTGCAGGTGTGGGGCTGCCAAGAGGTTGGGGAGGTGCAAAAACTGCTCTGGGGGCAGCCCTGGGGTTGTCAGCTGTGCATCCAACCAGCGGGGCCCTGCAGGTGAGCAGAGATCGTTGCTCAGCATCTATTTTCTCCCGCCTGACTTTCACTGTGCAGGAAGTAAACAAACGCTTTTGAATGCTCTGAACGTGTTTGGCAGGTAAAAATAAATTTGTGGGGCTCAACGGGCTGAGAGAGGCTTTCTGTCCATTCCAAACCCCGGAGTTTGGTGGCACAGCTGCCTCTGGAAGTGCAGGCGGCTCTTCCCCCCTCAGTCTGCAGGGTTGATACCTCAGGGCCACCTGTCCCTGGTGCCAGGGGAGCAGGGACAGAGCCAGGGGCTCCTGGCAGTGCTATCGGTCCCTGTCCCCATCCCCACACGTTTGTTTGTCTCATTTCTCCTTTGAGGACAGCTGGATTCTGAGAAACCCAGGCCTGGAGCTGCAGGAGCACAAAGAAAGAGAGGACTTTTTGCTTTATCTCTGCCCTTTCTGGTCTCAGGGTGGCCACAGGGCCCTGATAACAGTGGGGCTGGGGTGGCAGGATTAGACACCGAGGTGCCACCTGCGAGGGTCTGGTGACAACCAGGTGTGGCACAGCTCTCCAGACACTGCTCCCTGTGGGCAGCACGGCTGCTTTCCCACAAACCTGAGGCCCTGGAGTGGATTATCTGTGTCTGGAAGGGCTGCAGCCGCTCCTCAGTGGGGTCTGAGCCTCTCCGGAGCGCCCTGTTGGTGTGACACTTGTGGGACTGTCACCCTGGTGCCTTCAGGGTCAGCTCAGGCTGGGCTGAAATCAGCCAAAGATGAAGAGTTGATGGGAAAGGGAGGCCAGGCAGCTGGATTGTTTCTTAGGGAACAAGGCCAGAAGCCATGAAAAGCCTTGGGTTCATTCTGATGGCCAGCAGGAAGATTTTTGTGGGATGAGAGGAATTTTCCCTGCCCAGCTCCAGCCTGGCTTCACCCAGCGTGGGGAACCCAGAGCCAGGGCCCCACAGGGAGGGTCTGTGCCCTGCAGCCTCACCCAAAATTCCCCTTTTTGGCATCACAGCCAAGCCCAGCTCCTCCACAAAGCACAGGGAAAACCGGGAGAGAGGGATGCACCAGACAAAATACCCCAGATTTACTTCAGGTAGAAAAAGCAACCCCTTCCCAGCCTTTTGGGAGACAAACATCCTGTGAAGTTCGGGGTTTTCCTGAGGCCTCTCTCCCTCCGAGGGGCAGATCCCCAGGACGATGCTGGCAGCCCCACCCTGCCCAGTGCCACGTCCTGGGGTGACCCGGGGGCAGCTGGGGTGGAGTCTCTGATAGTTATCTGTGGAGATTATTATTTTGTTGTTGTTTCCACCAGTTTGTTTTTTAGCTCACCCAATATTCAGGCAGCTCTGATCTCCTTTTTAATTAATTGCAGGCATCTCACTTTCTGTGTTTCTTCTAGTAATGGGCATGAGAATAATTTCCTTATTGCTGTTATTATTCAGTGTGTGGGAACCTCTGGAGCTCAGGAATCTCCTGTCACTGTTTCCTGCGCTGGAGGAGCTTTATTCACCACTCAGATGCTTTCACACAAACACAGGCCCACTTTACATTAACCCCGTTTGTTTTACATTTCTGCTGATTTAAATAGTCACACTGAAATGGTTTCAGCACCACCACATCCTTTGTGTGCCGGTGGAAGGAGCAAAGCTTTGATCTGCCCGGATCCCACCTGATGTGGAGGCAAATTGTCCCTCAACCCCCCCCGGGCTTTTCCCTTCGGCTGTGCCCACATCCAGAGCCAGCCAGGCCCTGTCCTTGTCCCTGCCCTGGCACAGCTCCCCCGGCCAGGCCAGGGCAGGCAGCACAAAGTGGGACAAACCCTTTGGCAGCTTCTCCCAGGAAACCAGATCCCACATTTCCCCGCTTCCCGGGGTTCTCAGGCAGCTCCTTTGTCTGCCTTATCTCGAGGTTGGCACCTCCTGTGTGTGACAGTGCCCAAAAAACCCCAGATTTTGGGGTAGGGGTGCTTTTATCCCATTTGTAAAGCAATAAAATTCCCAAATCCCAGAGCCTATGCCACCCCTTGGAGCAGGCAGGACTTCAAAGTCCTCCTGGGAATTGTCACTACAAAAGGCAGCACTCAGCTATGAAAGTCCCTAAATCCTGTCTGAAGCTGATTAATTTACACCGAGTTAATTACCAGGTGCCTTTCCAAGGGGCTGATCCAACCATTTTGTTGCACAATGTCATTTTCAGGGAGAATTAAATCCTTTGTTTCCGTGTTTGTGGAGTTGTTTTGAAGGCATCATCTCCCACCTGGGAATTTTCTACCATCCTGAAGGCCTTTACCTTTAATAAAAGAAAACCATTAATGATTAATCACCTAAATATGAATGGGCTTCATGCCCTGGAAGTGCAGAATAAATACGGTCAATTTTAGAATTCCATGTGCACACCTGGAAGGGAGACCTATGGATCTCCTTTATCCCAGTTGGCTGGAGGGAAACTGAGGCCTGGAGCAGATAAATGCTCTGAGCAAAGCAAAAATGAGCTGGGAAATCAGTCCCCAATCCCTGGCTCTTCCCAATATGGACTTCCACTCTAAATATCGACGACATATTTTTATTGCACATCCCATTAGTGGAAAAACACTCATTTTTCTCTCCGAGGAACTTGTTTAGGAAACCAGCAGAAAAGAAATGCCTCTGCTGCTGAGAGCTGGGGCTGGTTTGAGAGTCTGAGGGGCTGGACTGATCTGGGCCAGGAAGGCACCAGGACCTGCCCAGGGATGATTTGCAGGCAGCATTATCGGGGCCGCCGCTGCCGGCTGCGGTTTCACCTCCCCGGTGCCTCCCAGCACAGCCCAGGCTCTCCAGACGCTCTCCGGGCTCCTGTGCCCTGTCCCCGTGCCAGCAGCTGGCAGGGCAGGCTCCAGAGGAAGCGGCAGGAGCCAGCTCTGGCTGTCAGCTCTCAGCCCCACCGGCTCGGGCCGAGGCTGGGGCAGTGGGAAGAGCGAGGTGGGAGCGCTGCTCCCGCCGGGAAGGCATTGCCATGGGCTGTGCTGGTGTCTCTAGGAAACCTTTCAAGCACTCCCAGCCCCAGCAGTTTGCTCAGGAGACCCAGATCTCCTTCCTTTCACTGCTGCTGCCAGCAGAAAGGGGTGGTTTGTTGGGTTTGTTAAAGCAGAATCTGCTGCTGGCTCCGCTGGAGCCAGAGCTTTTGTTGGGAATTTAAACCCTTCCGGGGGTGAGGGAGCTCTGCTGGCCCTCTGCGCCTGGGGGGCACCCACGGAGCCCCCTGGAACCCCAAACCCAGGTGGGGACAGCAAACTGCTCTTTACTCTCCCGGCCTGGAGTGGGACTGATGCCCTCCAGCAGCTCCTGCTGAGCCAGGGATTTCCAGGGGGATCCCGGCTTTGGCAGGAGGTGCTGGGGACCCGAGCCTCCTGAAGATTAAATATGGTCAGTTTTAGAGTTCCACACCTCTGGAGGGTCTGGGTGAATTCTGTGGATCTCCTTTGGCTGGAGGGAAACTGAGGCCTGCAGCAGATGGGCTGGGCAAGGCAGGAAAGAGCTGGGAAATGAATCCCAGGCACTTTTCACTGTCAAAATTGATAACAGATTTTTATTGTACATCCTGTTATCCAGGTGAGTGGAAAAACGCAAATTATTCCCTCTGGGAAACTTGTGTGAGACACCCAGAGCTGTGTGTTGTGTGCGTGGCCAAAACTGAGCTCTGTGCAATGCTCATCCAGCCTGGAAAGGGGGGACAGGTTCCCAAATCCAGCCCCTGCTTGTTCCACGGCCTGGACAGAAAACCCCTGAGTGCCTGTGCAATTCCAGCCCTTGATGCAGCTTTTCGTTTTCCCTCCGTATCCTCCCTTTCCTTGCACTTCCTGGCCCTGGGATCATGACTCTCCCCAGCTCTTGTCTCTGCCTGGGCTGAGAAGTCAAAACCCCGTACTGAATTTGACATTTGCCTCTTCCGAAGGCAAGAAACCCCTGGAGCTCAGGTGGGAGGAGAGAGGAACCGCTGTGCTTCCCTCAGGGCTGGGAAACGGGAATTCCTTGGCTGGATCTGCCGCTGTCCCTGCCACGTTTGCCGCAGAGCCGGCAGAGCAGCGAGGTCCGTCTGTCCGTGCCCTTCCCTGCTCCCCCGCTCTCCCGGCCCGGCCTCTCCTGGGACTGGGCTGTCCCTCGTGTTTCCTCGCCAGGGTCGCAGTCACAGGCTCGGCTCGGCCAGGCTGCTCCGAACCCCCGCGGGAAAAAACCCCGGGAGAGGCTCCAAAGATCCCGTTCCCAGGTCCCGGCGGCAGAACAAAGGCAGCGCCGCTCCGGGTCAGGAACACCAAAGGGACATCGCCGCTGCCGCCAGGCCACCGCGACCCGGCCGTGTGTCCTTGTCCCCACGGCCCCCGGGCTGTCACATGCTCCTGACTCCCTCCAAGGCTTCCAGCGCCTTTCCAGGGGATCACTGCAAGCAGGGAACGGTTTGGGTTGGGAGGGAGTTAAAGCTCACCTGGGCAGGGACACCTCCCACCGTCCAAGGCTGCTCCAAGCCCCTCCAGCCTGGCCTGGGACTCTTCCAGGGATCCCGGGGCAGCCACAGCAACTCTGGGAATTCCATCCCAGCCCCTCCCCACCCTCCCAGGGAACAATTCCTTCCCAAATCCCATCCAACCCTTGTCCTTCCCCAGTAGAAAGAGGAGAAACAGAGGTTTGGTGGCTCCCAGACCTCCCCAAACCAGGCTCTTCCCCAGGAATATTTCAAGGACACGCCACTTTTATTCTGACTCTCCTACACGCGTCCCTGATTGCAGCCTGGGGGGTGCTGGAATGCTGTGGGCAGGCAGGAGCAGCAGCAGGCTGGGAGCAGAGGCAAAGCAGGAGTTTAGTGCTGGAATAATTGGTGAATATTCCAGGTGACTGCTGGAATTCCTTCAGCAAAGCTGTGCCCAAACACAGCGGGAACATTCACAGGGGGTCCCTCATCAGCAGGGTGTTAATGGCAGTAACTGTGGATGTGAGGGGTGCAGGAGCAGATGGGTGTGAGGCACAACTGCATCCCTGTTTTATCATGGATTGCAGCATCTCCGTGGAGCTGCTGGGATGGACGGCGATTCCCGGCTGTGACAGTCACAAGGAGTAGACGGCTCCCTATGGGCTCCCCACGTCAAATAAAAAATAACCTGCAACCGCAAACTCTTAGAAAAACCCAAACCCCATCTGATCTCCCTCGCAGGGAGCTGCAGGCAGCGACATCAGGGCAGGGCAGGAGTGGGCAGGAAGGATGGACAAGGGCAGGGGGGTGGAAAAAAAGCTGAATTTTAGATGTAAAGTATCAGGGCAGCGTTTTTTTCACCATTTGCATAATTGGTGACCACAGATAATCCCCTGAAATGACCTAAATTTATCCCAACTGGGGGCTTTCCAAGCCCAGTTTGTTTTCTGAAATTGATTGGTTTCAGCTTTGCATTTCTATTTTTTTTTTTACAGTCCTTTCTTTCTTTCTTTCTCTCTCTGTGTCTTCCCCAGCTGACTTTGGCTGGTTTCTAAAATGCTGATTTGGGAGCAAAACCGAGCGTTCACCAGGGGATGGTTCCGAGTTTGAGTCAATGAAAATGTGATTTCTTTTGAGATTTCATCAGGAAAAGGGAACTACGCAGCAAACAGCTGTGAAAATGACAAATGAAGACAGAAAATTCTCATAAAAAGCAGGTGAAGGTGACCTGGGCCAGCTCCCCTGGACTCACATCTGGCCCAGCTGCTCCAAAATTCACACTCCAAAGTCAGGGCCACTTTAATTTGATTTTTAAAAAATGTTACTTCTCAATTTTCTAAAAAATTGCAGATTTTCTCCTAAATTTTATTTGCCAAAAGATGCACTGAATTGCTGGCTCAATCATGGGTTTAAAAAGTCTCTTTTCCCTCATTTTTCCTCTTTCCAACCTTTTCTTTGCTCTCCTCTAGAAGCCACCTCAGCCAAGAGCTTCCCTACATGCATCTCTTTTTTCCCTAGCATAATTCTGGTTAAGGAACTCAGGAATAAATGGATTTGTACCCCAGGAATGGCGATTCTTGAATACCAGTGTGAGGGACAGAGCATAAACCCAAAGAGCAGCACCAGTCCCTTTATTTTTATTTTTGTTTTTATTTTTATAGAAAATTGGGCCAAAACCTGCCCTAATAAAGGGACTTAAATCAAAGAAAAAGCTGCATTTTGGAATATAAAAGCTTGGGAGCAGCGAGCCTTTTCCTTCAGGATTCTCCTGCGCGTCAGGGATTCCTGGGACCCAGCTTTGGATGAGCTCACTCCAAACGAATTGTGCTGAAAAGCCTGGAGGAGTCAGAGGAGAGGGAACGCAGCGGCTCCCGGGAACGGGGATGACACTGGGGAACATCGCCTGGGGCAGAGGTTCCGCCTCTGCCGGACCCAACTTCCCTGGGGTCCAGCGGAAGCGTTTTTGTGTTAAACTGGGAACGGAGGAGACCCCAGAGGCAGACGGGCCTTGCACCATTGGCGTCACTCACGCATTCACCCGGCGCCTGCCGGAGCCATCCAGGTACCCGAAATAGTCCCAAAACGTCCCCAAAATATCCCAAAAATCCCCGTAATTTCCGTAATGCTGAGGGCTCCAGAGGATTCCAGGGATTTCCCCCACAATTCCCAGGAATTTTGCCCCAAAATCCTGCAGATTTCTCCACCTCAAAATCCCAGACATTTCCACCCCCCAAAATCCCAAAGATTTGCCCCAAAATCCCGACGATTCTTCCCCCAAAATCGCAGGTGTTTATCGCTTTAAAATCCTAAATATTTGCCCCAAAATCCCGGGCATTTCTCCCCCCAAAATTCCAGGGATTTTCCCCCAAAATCTCTGGGGATTCCTCCCCCCACAGTCCCGCAGATTTCTCCTAAAATCCGAGGGATATCCCCCTTTCAAAATTCCGAAGATTTTCCCCAAAATTCCAGGAATTTCTCACCAAAATCCCACAGATTTGCTCCCCCAAAATCCTNNNNAAATCCCCAGAATTTCCCCCAAAATCCTC
Organism: Orthonyx spaldingii; assembly: GCA_013397795.1. Lineage (NCBI taxonomy): Eukaryota > Metazoa > Chordata > Aves > Passeriformes > Orthonychidae > Orthonyx > Orthonyx spaldingii. The sequence goes on along the minus strand of VZTJ01005556.1, from coordinate 247,194 downwards.
GGAATCACGGAGCCACCACTTCAGATGGGCCAAGGTGTCCCTGCGGTGTCCCTGCAGTGTCCCAGCATCACCTGCTCCTCCTGGACTTTCTTAGTGGAATATTGGAATGGTTTGGGGTGGGAGGGACCTTAAAGCTCATTCTGTCCCATCCCCTGCCAGGGCAGGGACACCTCCCACTGTCCCAGGCTGCTCCAAGCCCCTCCAGCCCGGCCTTGGACGCTGACAGGGATCCAGGGGCAGCCACAGCTTCTCTGGGAATTCCAGCCCAGCCCCTCCCCACCCTCCCAGGGAAGAATTCCTTCCCAAATCCCATCTAAACCTCCCCTCCTCCAGCTGCAGCCCTCGTGTGCCTCATTCTTTCCTGCTGGGAATCACTGCAGAACCTCTCTGTGGGGGGAAACCTGGATGTCGAATATGACAAATTGAATGAGATCCTCAAAGCAGAGTGGGAAACGCTGCCCTGGCTCTTCCCCACCCAAGCACAGGGTGGGACCCGGTGTCATTCGAGGTGGGGGATTTCCTGCAGCACTGACAGAGCTCTGGGCTCACTGGATTTGGTTTCCAAAATCTTCAAAGTTTCCCTTTGGTGTCACTGGTGACGCTCCGGTCGCGCTGTGACGAGGGAGAAAAGGGTTCAGCTCTGGGGATTGGAGGGGTGGGAAATATCAAATATAACACAGAGAAAGCAGTGGGGAGAAGGTGCTGCCTCTTCTCCCAGGAAACGGGGACAGGACGAGAGGAAGTGGATTTCAGGTTGGAAATCAGGCGGAATTTCCTGATGGAAAGGGTGCTCAGGGAGGTTGGGAGTGCCCATCCCTGGAGGTGACTGAGTGTCACACTCAGTGATCAGGCACTCGGTGATCCTGGAGGGATTTTCCAGCCCCAGCGATTCCAGGAACGTGGATAAATGGCACTGGGCTCCATCCCAGTCCCTGTGTGCCACCAGCTGCCACCAGCTCCAGCCCCACATCCGCGCTGCCCTTCCGAAACTCCGGCCACACTTTTCCCTCATCATCAACATCCTGAAGAAACGATCCCGATTTCATGATTCAGCAAGTAACAGCATCACCAGGCCGAGCTCCTGGAAGCCTGGAGGCCACTGGGGTTTTTTCATTTTTACTCCCAAGGAATTTCCTTTTTTAATGTTGCCCAAGCCAGGAAGCCGCCTATCTACAGCCAGCAGCGACCAAAAGTTGGTTTTCCTGGAATTTTCCCTCCTCTCCGCACACCCACACACAGTGGGCTCTTTAGGATGCCTGCAGTCTGTAATTTTGCCTCTCCAGCCTGCTAACGTGGCTTGCAGAGCCACCACTTCTGCCCAGTCATCATCTGGAGGGAACAGTGGCTTGTGCAACATCCCCTTCCCCCCTCGGTGTCAGAACCACCCCACAAACACCGGCAACGGGAGGAAACCCAGGAAGCCTAAGGGAAAAAAAGGCCTGAAACTTTCAATTTCCAAAGACACAGCCCCAAAACCAGAAGGCCCAAGAAGCCACTGCTGTGGTTTCCCTTTGCCTGAGTCAAGAGCTGCTATTTTTGCTAAAAATGTGGGATATGGGGCCCTTCTCTTCCCCTGCAGGAAGGGGGGATGCTGCTCCCAGGGAGGGAGCGTGGGGGGGTCACCCCGGATTAAAAGCAGCTGACGGATCCACAGGGCTCTCTCCCATGGATTCCTCAAATATTTCCTGCCCACACCGCGGGAAGATTTATTTGTAAGGTGAAAGAAAGCTGGGGGGAAAAGGGATTTTTTGGGAGTTCTGATCTCACCTAGAAAAATTTCCTCTTTCTCATCGTAATTTCGTGGGGTTGGTGGAATTCTCCCCCCTTCCTTTCCTCCAGTTCTGCATCATCCTTGGGCTGCTCAGCGCAGCAAATCAGTGCCGATGACATCATTAACAATTTGCCATCTATGCCATAAACTGCACTAAATTAAAGCCACCTGCCCAGGGCAGGAGTGGGATTCCAGCACGTGGGAAGGGTGTTGTGGATGTGACCTCGGTGTTTGCTGTCACCAGGGGCATTTTGAGCCTCCAGACCTCTGATCACAAAGATGGTTTTCATTTTTAACAACCCCAAAAAAATCCTGAGCGGGCAGAACAAAGACTCTGGTCTTGTCTTACTTGCACTTATTAATTGTGGGGCTTTTTTGTGTTGTTTCAATGACCTAAAGAGTCGTTAAAAGACTCCTTAGGTGATAGAGAAGCACGAAATGCGTCCAAATGGCACAGGTAGAAGTGACTTAAGCGTCCCTTGTGTGTGTGTGTGTGAGTAGCTGTGGTGACACGTCTTTGTTCCTGAAAATAAGTGTATTCACAGCGGAATATCCCGGCAGAATCACTCAGGGGTGTCCGGAGGAGCCCCCTTTGGGATCCTTGTGGGATTCAGGCTTTGCGCCGGGATTTCCGCAGCGTCCATGGCTCCCTTCCCTGTGGAGCAGAGTTTCACGTGGACAATCTGGTGTGTATTTGATAGATTTTATGTATTTTATATATTTTATGCTGTTTTCTGACCCTTGCCAGTAGCCAAGTCGCAGCTGCTGCAGGCAGTGACAAACACCCGGGAGGGAGCCGCAGCTCCCAGAGCAGTCAGGAATTCCGGTGGATCGAGGAGGAGAAGGATCAGGTCCCAGCATAGAGCTGGGGAAGCCGCATTGCAAAACTATTCCAAAGACTTTGAAGTTCCTTTGAAGGCTGAGTAGCCTCGTACTTTTCAAAGGTGTTCCCAAACAATTGGTAATTATTCGGGAGCACCAGCCAAGGCTGACAAAGCCTTATCTCGGCAGCCCCCGCGGTTGTTATCTCTCACAGAGCTGCACCAGGGTGAATTTTGGAAGCCGGCAGGCTCGGG
>VZTJ01005556.1:228988-243578 GCA_013397795.1 Orthonyx spaldingii | reverse complement strand
CTGCTGAGCCTGGAGGAGCGCTACAGCCCGCGCGTCTCCTACTTCCAGTGCGTGCAGCGCGACCTGCAGCCCTACATGCGGAGGATGTTGGCCTTCTGGATGCTGGAGGTACGGGCATCGCAGGTGCCCCGCGCCGCGCCGCCGGGGGGCTCGGGGCTGCGGGGACGGTCCGGAAAACAACCCAGCGCCGGTGTCTCGGGCGCGGGGGTGATGCCGGCGGGGAGGGAGGGTCCGCGGGCAGGTGAGGAAGGCGCTCTGCAGCCTCTCCGTGAGTTTGGCTGGGTTAAGGATGTGAATCCCCCGTGCAGGAGGAGCAGGACCCCCCCCCCCCGAACCCACGACCAGGGACTGAGAGCCCCCAAAACCTTCGGGCAGGGCAGACCCGGGGCTGGGGCTGCAAACTGCGCTGGTTAAGAGGGAAATAATAACGCTACTATTGACTTCCCTAAATTAAAAATGAATGTGGCTCTCTGCAGGATGGAGTTCGGGGCGGGGAGGGTCTCATGGTGGGGTTGCAGGGAAGGGTCTCAATAAATCAGGATTCTGCAGGGGTGGGTCCTGCCTGTCCCCCCGCCGGTGCTGCAGGAAGCTCTTCAAAAGAAATAATGAGTATTTTCATTTTAAAGCGCGTTTTCCCCCCGTGCTGTTACTCTTGTCCTGCAATTCCGTTTTCAAGAAGGGTCATTAGGTAAATTCTGCTTTGGAACCGGCTCCCGTGGAGTCCTAAAGGCAGCCAGATGACACTGGCGGTTGTCACGACCTGCGTGTCATTGTCCCCATTGCCAGGGCAGCCGCGGCCGGGCGGAGGAGGGTGGTGCAGAATGAGGAGAAACCGCAATATTTTTATGGTTGCACTGAAGAAGGAAGTTCGATGTGGCAAGTGTTGTGATACTGGTGGCAGATAACAGCAGAGGACTGAAACTGGGAGCTCCTGGACTCTGCTGGTGGCCGAGGGAGGGGACTTTGGGGACTCGGTGTTGATCTGGGTGCTGCCATTGGTTCTCCTCGTGTCCCTGGGGCACTCCGGGTGGAGTTGCCAGCACTGGATCCTGCTCTCCACTCTCCAGCTGGAGCTGCTCCTTCGCTCCAGAGGTCCCCAGTGCCCGGGGCAGGAGGTGGTGGCTTTGCTGCCCAGCTGGCTGGAGCCATCCCCAGCAGGGCACGGCAGAAACGGGGCCAGATCAGGCGATTTCGGTGCTGTCTGTGCTCTCTTTGGAGCTGCACCTCGCTGCTGCTGCAGCTTTCCACAGGAAGATGAAGCCTCGAGGCCCCGCTGCAGTGCCAGGGGTGCGCTGGGGGCGATGCCTGCGGCTCCTTCCCTCCCGGCAGAGCCCTGACAAGTGTGAAACACCCGCGGGGCCAGAGGCTTTGAGGCCGTGGCGAGCAGTCCTGTGCTGATGGAAGCTTCCTTTCCCTGTGTGCCCCTGCCCCAGGTGTGCGAGGAGCAGAAGTGTGAGGAGGAGGTTTTCCCTCTGGCCATGAACTACGTGGATCGCTACCTGTCCTCGGTGCCCGTGCAGAAGAACCACCTGCAGCTGCTGGGGGCTGTGTGCATGCTGCTGGCCTCCAAGCTGAGGGAAACCACGCCCCTGACCGTGGAGAAACTCTGCATCTACACCGACAACTCCATCACCCCCCAGGAGCTCCTGGTAACCGCCCCGCTGTCCCCTGCCAGCGCCCACAGCCTGCCTGGCATCTCCTCTGTCCCTGCTCTGCCGCTCCCGTTCCCTCTGCCTTCCCCTCCTCCGTGCCCTGCTGCTGGAGCGTTTTCCATCCTCCCCGTGCTGGGAAGCAGAACTGTGCCCCCCTGGTTGTTGAGGAAGGTTCCTGTGCCAGCGCCGGGCTGTCACTGAGCTGTCACTCTGGGCTGTCATTCCAGGGACATCTCAAAGGCTCCAGGCACTGGGTCAGCCAGCTCTGCCTTCCCCCAGCTGCAAAAAGGGGGATTGTGGGAGATTCACTTCCACAGCAGCAGGAAAATTCAAATTTTAGGTGCAGAATGAAGCAGCAGGATGGGCTGGGGGGGTTCTGAGCTGGGACCCTCCTGGCAGGTCACTTGGGGCTGGCAGTGCTCCCGGGTGCTGGGAATGAGTGGAATTCCTGCTCCACCCCTCCATTTCTCTGATCCAACACTCAGAAAGTTCCGTTCTGAGGCTGTGGGAGGCCGAGTGTTTGCTGGGGGTGTCTGATAAAAGCCCCGAGATCCCGACCTGGGAGCTCAGCCTGAGCCACGAGGGAGGAAATGGGAGAAAACTCCTTTTTCCCGGGACCTTGGGAGGAAAGGGTCCCCTCCCCTCGGTGGCAGAACATCGCTGGGGACCGTTGGGCCCCGAGAATTTCTCGGGGTTACTCATCCCCTGATTCAGAACCTCTGGTTTTTTTTGGGGTGGGGAGATCTGAGTGTGATCTGTCCCCAGGTGGGCAGCGAAGCCACAGAACTTTCAGGTGTGAAGCGAAGGCAGTTCTGGGAACTGGGGAGCTCTGAGCTGAACCTGGTTTTTTCCAAGGGCCAGGGAAAGGCTGGGGAAAATCCCCTCCCCTCCAGAGCCCTCTGAAGTCATCTGTGGGTGGTGATTGCCTTAATTAGCCCTCACTGATGATGGCTGTGCTGAGGGAATGCCCACAGGAAGCTCTCCTTGTTTCCCTGGATTCCTGTCCCCCTCTCTGGGGGACATCCCAGCCAGTCCTGGTGACTCCTGCAGCACTGACCGAGGACTTGGCCCTTGTGGGTCCCGCTTGGGTTTCATTCTGATTTGTTGGGTGATTTTTGGTGAGGATTTGCTGTTTCCAGCTGAATCTTGTGTTTGCAGCAGGTGAGGAGCGGGCAGAGCATCCCTGGAGATCCTCCCTCATTCCCAGACTCCAGTGTGGATTCCTGCCTGCTCGGAGTCTGTTTAATTCCTTCCCCATGAGGTTTTCCAGCAGGAAGCTGTGGCCAAGCAGAGCCACGGTGCTGATCTTCCCTCCTGCTTCCTCCTGGGAGCTGGGGATGGAGGAGGAAAACTCTGTTTGCTCCCTGTTCCTCACTCCTGATCCTGCAGGTCTCAGTCCTGGAGTTCTCCTTCCCTCCTCTTTTTTTTCCCCCCAGGATCCTGGGTTGCTCCTGGATGCTTCTTGATTGACTCCAGAGTCAATGTGGATGAAAATGGCTCTATTTTGGGGGTCCAAAATCCTTTTTTTTTTTTTTGTCTTTTCCAGACAAACTGGATCCTTTTTTTCTTTCCTGATGGGAATGTGAGCACCCAGCAGAGCAGGGATTTATTCTTGGTTGTCCAAGGGCTGGGCAGAGGCATCAGGGACCAGCCCTGAGGGAGGGGAATTGAGGCACTGAGAGATCCCTGGTCAGGAGCTGCTCCTTCCCTGGATTTCCATGGATTTCAACCCTTTCTGGAGCACATCCTGCTCCAACACAGAGGGAATGGAGGGAACATCCAGGGATCTGTGAAGGATTTGCCCTGACAGGACCTGAGGGAGTTAACTCTGGATTACAACACCCGGAGCTGCCGCTTCCCCCTCTGTGCTCATCCCCTGCTCTTTCACAACCCTGGCAGAGGGTGGGGAGAGCGGGGCCAGGGGAGCTTCTTCAGCAGCCTCTGGACAATGGGGCATCCTGGCCCTGCTTCCCATGGCCCGGGGCCATCCCGGCTCTCAGGAAGCTGGCTCACATTCCGGGGGCTCTGCTTCCTCCTCCTCCTCCTCCTCCTCGGGCCCGGGATGCTTGGCACCAGCTCAGCCCTTCAGAAAGGACACAGAACCTCGCTGGAGTTATTCTGGGGGAGAAGGAAATGATGCAAGGAGGGACTTGTCCATTTGGAGGAAGTTGGATTTCCGTCCAGGGCGTTGTCTGATCCACCTTGCTTTTTTTTTATTTAATTCTTTATTTTTCTTTTTTGTTGTTGTTGTTATCTTCATAAAGACTTTTCTGGCCTGGGTGAGAGGGGGTTCAGCTGCTCAGAGCTGAACCTCATCCATCATCTCCATCCTCCTGCTTTGGCCTCGCAGTCTTCGGCCTGAGTTTTGCCAAGGACCAGGTATTCCCTGGAAAAAACTGAGGAGATGATGAAGGAGCAGCAGTGGAGAGTGCAAATAGGGGAATAGGAGCTGAGGGTGCAGGGATGTTCCCTTGGGACTCTCCAGAATTTGAGTTTCCTTTCTGTCCCTTCTCGTGGCTCCGATGGGGCCGTTCCTCCACCCAGGGCTGTCTCCTGTCCCCTCACACCCAGCGCGGGGCAGCGACTGCCGGAGGTGTCCTGTGCCCCTTCCCAAGAGCCTGGGCTGGTGCAGGACTGGCTCCCCCAGCCCTCTGCGGCCCCTGGGCGGTCCCAGGTGGGGACAGAGCTCTGCAGTGGCTCCTCCCCTGTCCCTTGGCTCTGTGGCTGCGCCCACCACAGTCCCTGTGGGTCCCTTCCCTCTCAGGACATTCCACACCCATCTTTCCTCCTCTTCCCAGGCCTGATCTCCCCCCTCAGCCCCAGTCCCTCCCCTGAACCAGGCTCTTGGTGATCCTCAGGCTCTGGAGCTCTTTTCCAAGGCTCCTTCTTGCTTTTGTCCTGGGGATTTGACTTGAAAACCTCCCAGTCCTGGCAGGCTGGGCATCCATGTGGGAGGTGGGAGGCAGGAAAGGCTTCCTGGGTGGAAAAGTGAAGGCTGGGAAGTGGCAGCTGGGGCGCAGGTTGAGCAACGCTGCTCGTTTGAGCAACTCAGGGAGGGTTTGTTGTGTAAGGGGAAAGAGGGAGGGAGAAACAACAGAAAAAAAGGAGAAAGTTGAGGTCTGAGCTTAGGAAAAAATGTCACTTCCTCAAATCCATCTGTTCTGGAGATCTTTGGCACCTCTGGGAGCACTGATGGAACCCTGAGTTCTGGGGGGAAAGGAGGAAATGTTGTGCTGGGCAGGGCGAGGTCTGAGCTGGGGGCGCCTGACCCGAATCCCAGCCCAGCCCTGGACCCTCAGCTCCGGCTCCTGAGGGGTTTCCCTTTCCCTGCAGGGCCACCCCTGCCACCCCTGCTCGAGGGCAGGAGGGACCTGGGGACACCTCCCGTGGCCTTTCTGGACCCCAGCCCAGATCTGCTGCTGACCCACGGGACGAGGGAGAAAGGGGCTGGAAAAACCACTGTGGGGCTGGGATTTGGGGGAATTGGGAGCTGCAGAGAGGGGGTGGGAACGGGAGGATTCTGGGAGGACACAGCTCTCCTGAGGCTCCGTGGCAGTGTCACAGCCAGGGGTGACAGCAGGGTGACAGCCCAGGGAGGCCCCCACGTGTGTGGCCTCCCCGTTGGAGTCAGCTGCTCCTGAGCAGGGATTTGAGGGCAGGGATCCCAAAATCTGTGCTGAGGCTCCTTGTGTTCACCTTGGCACCACCTGAGCCTGGCACCTGCCGGGGGTGGCTCTGCCAAGGGCCTGTCCCTGTCCCTGGCAGGAGCCGTGCCCGGGGCTGGCAGAGCCGGGAGGGGCTCAGGAGGTTTGGGAGCAGCCGGAGCTCCAGCTGGAACCCAGGGGGCTCCCAGCCTTCCACCATCTGCTCCCAGCCTGCACTGCCTGGCTCCTGGAGGTGCAGAAATCCCTGCTGGATGCTTGGAAGGCCATCCTGGGCTGGGATGGAGGCGCTGGCAGCACCAGTGGGTGTTGGTGTGGCTGACCAGTACTGGGAATGCTCCACTGGGCACCACTGGAAGCCTTCCTGGTGGAGGAGGGGGGAATTTTCTGCCAGAGCTGCATTTCCAGCCTGGGAATTCCCTCCTGCCCTCCCTGGGGTTTGTGGGGCAGTCCCAGCCCCCACAGGCAGCTCTGTCCCCTTTGCTGTACCCTGAGCTGGATTGTCCTGGGAGCCTGGACATCAGCCTGTCCTCCTGGCAGTGGGGAAGGGATGTGGGAATGGTGTGGCTGCTGCTCCCTGCTGTGGCTTTCCCTCTGTCCCTGTTGCTCCCTGCTCTGCTTTTCCCTCTCTGGGCTGTCCCAGCACCTTGCAAAGCGAGGAGTGTCCAGGGCTAACCCCTGGAAAGAAGAATCCACGTTTATTGCGTCCTCCTCCGAGCTTTGCTCCCGGCTCGGAGCAGCCCAAGGCTGGGCTTGTGCCACGGCCCCGAGCGGGGAGAGCCCCTCTTCCCTCCCCTCGCCGTGCTGTGCTGGCCCTGGAGCCACCCCACAGCGTCCTGTCCTCCCTGACCCCGCAGCACTGGGAGCTCCTGGTCCTGGAGAAGCTGAAGTGGGACCTGGTGTCGGTGATCGCCAACGATTTCCTGCCGCACATCCTGCACCGGCTCCCGCTGCCCGCGGACAAGGTGGAGCTGGTGAAGAAACACGCCCAGACCTTCATCGCCCTCTGTGCCACAGGTGGGGGCTGGGCTGGGCTGGGGGTGCTGGGACACCTGGGATGGGCTCCTCACCTTTTCTGGGCCTGCCTTCATTCCAGCCGGAGCCGTTCGGGGGGTGATGGTCCTGGGGGCTCTTTGGAAGATGCCAGGAGGGCAGGGCCTCGTGCCAGGCTCTTGCTGTGCCCGTGGGAGGGTGTCCAGGGCTCAATCCCAGCTTTTCGTGGCCTCTCCCTCAGTCTCTGGAGCTGTCTCAGGTATCTCAGAACTTCTCCTGGAGAGAGGCCCCAGTGCTCAGCCTGTCCCGTGCTTCTCCATCCCAGTCTGTCCTTGCCATGCTGCAGAGACCCCTCTGAGCCCCTCCCGAGCTTCCCAGGGAAAATCCCAGACTCCAGGTGCATCCTTACTAACGGCTCCTCCTGCTCCTGTGTCCCTGTCCTGGCCCCAGACTTCACCTTCGTCATGTACCCCCCGTCCATGATCGCCACGGGCAGCATCGGCGCCGCCGTCCATGGCCTGGGCCTGCCCGGGAACGGCCTCAGCGGAGAGGCCATCGCGGAGCTGCTGGCCGGGATCACGGGCACGGAGCTGGTGAGTGGGCGCCGGGAATGGCACAGGGAATGCACAGGGAACGGCTGCTGGGAACTCTCCCTCTTCTCAGAGGAAGAACTTTCCATGGAGGGTGGAACTGCCCCGGAAGGATGTGGAATCTCCCCCTCTGGAGACATTCCAAGCCCACCCGGGTGTGTCCCTGTGTCACCTGCTCCAGGGATGCTGCCTTGGCACAGGGATGGGCTTCAGAGGGCCCTTCCAACCCCTGCTCTTCTGGGATTCTCTGGGATTGTGCTGTTAAACGGTGCCACCCTGGTTTGGGGAGAACCGAGGGATGTGGGACGATCCCAAACACAGCCCTGGGGCTGCTCCTGCCTGGGCACGGCGGGCTGGGCTCGGGAGCCTTTGAAATGCCACACAAAGGGCAGGATCCGTTCCCTGGCCGGGCAGGTGTTGGCAGGATCGGGTTCACGGGGTGGGAAGGGGACAGGGACACGCCGGGCTCAGCATCTGCTCCCCTCAGTGTCCGGTTGCACGTGCCAGGCTGGGGAGGGGGGAAAGGGGGGCTGGGGCACGAAACCTTCCAAGGTTGGGGACATCAGGATGTCGGGGAGGTTCTCCAGCCCCTCTGCTGGCCCTGGAGCAGGGACAGGGATCCTGTGGGGCTCCCCAGGTCGCTCCAATCGGGAGCTTTTCCTCTCCCCTTTGATCTCCTCTCCTGCCTGGGTCGGTTACAGCCCCTGACAGGACCTGGATCAGGAGTGGGGGGTGGCTGCCACGAGGCTTTGTTCAGGCGGGAGGCTCCTGATCTGTTTGTGCAGATGGAATTTTTTTGTTCTCCGGAGCCTTTTTCAAGAGAGAATCAGTGCAGCCACCTGCTCCCAACCTGCTGCGGGAGGCCGGGGCTGTGCAGGGAACAGGTGGGAAGCAGGGAGGGCTCTGGGGAGGGAGAGGAGCTGAAATGGAGCCCAGCACCCTCCTGTCCCTCCCCAGCATCTGCTGTCCCCCCACCCAGGCATGGGGTGCTGCACAAACAGCCCCAGCCCAGGCAGGACCACGGCAGCTCCTCCTGGGATGTGTCCACAGCCATGTGGGCTCCTGGGAGAGCACCTGGGCTGGGCCTGCCCTGCCTGTGCTGCTGCTTCTCTCTGAGGGGGCTCTGCGGTGTCCCCAAGCTGTGACTCAGTTTCCCCTCTGGAGGAGCCATCCCCTCCCTGCGGCTCCCAGGCCCAGCTGGGCAGTGCTGGGAATGCAGGGACAGTGCTGCAGGGCTGGGCCAGCCCCGTGGCCAGCGGGAGCCAGGCTGTGTGTGGCCAGGCTGGCTTTGGCATCGCGGCCAAAATTGCTGGCAGAGAGCTGGGATGGCCACGGGGATGGAGTGGTCCTGGGGATGGACTGGCCATAGGGATGGAGTGGCCGTGGGGATGGAGAGCCCAAGGGTGGAGTGTCCGTGGCGAGGAGGAGCCCATGGCCGGGTGTCCGTGGTGCTTGGGGCCGGGGCGGAGGAGGCTGCGCTGATAGGAACCGGGGAAGGGGAGCTGGGGAAGGGGAGCCAGGCGTTGCTATTTTCGCTCGCCACATCCTCTGTCAGTTTCTAAGAACCGCTGCCGGATTCCTGGTAAGAGATTTCAGGGTGTGACAAAAGTCCCGTGAGGTGCAAACTGTCACCAGGCTGAGCCGGGCTGGGCTGTGTCTCTGGGGTGTCCGAGTGGGAGTTTCCTCCTCTGGTTGCAGCTCATGGGGGAAAAACCAGAGCAGGGTTTGCATTTATGGGGAGTGCTGTTGGCAGCCCCTGCACCTTCCTGTGTGTGTCTCCCAGCACTGGGTCCCCCGGGGGGTGTTGCAGAGGGGACAGGAGGTGACAACCTTGTGGGAATCTCCATAGCCACAGCATCGTCCTCCCTGCGTGGAATGGGGGGGTGATGTAGGAGCCCCTGGGTGGACTTTGGTCAGGGAGGGTCCTGTGGCCTCAGGGGCACCCAGCAGAATTCCTGTGTCCAGCTCTGCTGCAGGAGCGCCCCAAGCTCTGGGAAGGCTGGGCTGGGGGCCCTGGGGAGCTGCAGGGGGCTCCGTGGTCCAAGGACAGGCGTTTCTCCTGGATTTGGGAGTTTGGGCTGTGCAGAGCTGCCCTGCCCGTGCCTTGCTGCCAAAGCCACACCCTGGCTCTGGGGCTTTGGGAAGCTCTGCTGGACACAACATTCCTGCAGAACGGGGCCAGCAGGGAGGGGGGGTGAGGACAACCAGAGGGGCCCAGAGCACAGAAGAGCTGGAGATGCCCCTGGATGGAGAAAAGCTCCTTTTCCCTTGCACGTTCAGATGCTCTGAGGTGCAGCCCAGCAGCTGCTCCGAGCTGTTCCTAAAGCTCCCAGCCCTGAGGAGCACAGAGCTGACGCCTCCCGATGTTTCCCTGTCCCCAGGACTGCCTGAAGGCCTGTCAGGAGCAGATCGAGGCGGCCTTAGCCGAGAGCCTGAAGCAGGCGTCGCAGTCCCAGCAGGAATTCAGCGCCAAGGCGGCGGTGGCGTACAGGGGCAGCCAGCCCACGAGCACCCCCACGGACGTCACCGACGTCAACCTGTGACCAACTGCCCCGCCAAGAGCTCCAGCCCCTCCCCAGACACCCCCAGCTCGCTGCACCCCTGCCCACCCAGCACCTCCGAGGGGCCCTTCCCTGGCCAGGAACGTGGAGCGGGATCCGGCTCGGAGCTGGCGGCCGGGGGAGTGACCGCAGTGGTGCCGGGGACGGGGAGCAGGACCCTGGGTGAAGTTGGAGTTGTTTCTCTGTTGGTGTTCCCTGGCTCTCTGGGGTGTTCGTGGTGACCTCCAGCTCCGTGAGGGGCAAAAATCATGGAGAGTCAGCCCTGCAGGACCTGAATCCTCGTCACCCCCAGCTCCTGCAGGGCTCACGGAGCAGCTGCTTGGTGGCCCCTCAGTCCCAACTGCTTTGTGCCACGGTCCCAGAGCTCCAGAGGGAAGTTGTGCAGCTGCTTCTGCTTGGAGAGGACCCGTGGGGCTTGTTTGTTTTTGCTGTTGGGTGTGGGATTTCGGGGCCGTGCTCCCCGTCTGTGCCTTGGAGGGGTTCAGGTTCGGGCGCCGTCCCCTCGGCTTTTCCGCTGGCCCACGGAGGCTGCTTAATTTATTGTTCACTGCTGGGAAACGGGAGGGAGCAGAGCTGGCATTGCTCGGGGTGGGGCCTGGATGCCGCTCTCTCCTTCCCACAAAGTGCCTTCTCCCTTCGCCCCTTCCTGGCTCCCTGGGCATTGGGAGACTCTCACTCGGAGGCTGGTTGGTAGCTTAGGCATCAGACTAGGATTTAAGGAAAAACCTTTGAATGTGCTGCTATAGTCTGGGATGCATCTCCACTCTTCCAAGGCAGGGATTTCGGATCACGCTCAGGAGGGGGCTGTGTTCATCCGAGCTGCCTCCTGAGATGGTGGAAAACTTTGCTGCGCACTTGAGTTGGAAAAGCAATTACTGCATTTTTGTATTGTTGTTGTTGATCCTGTTAGTTTTTTATAAAAAGTGTTTTAAAACAAAAAAAAATAATGCTGCTTTTCTATGAGAAAACCATTGCAGAGTGGAATTAACCAGGAGAAGCCGGAGACTCCACAGGGATGGGAGGCAGATGCTGCTGCTGCCTGGGGACCTCTGGACATGTGGCTCTGTGGCTGCTGTCCTCCTGCAGGGGACGTGGAAAGAGGTAGCAATCTTCCTTTTTGGATGCCACCAGACAGAAAAATCAGGCGGAAAAAGGTGGGGCTGCTGCTCCTCCCTGAGCCTGCCTCGTCCGGAAACCCACGGAGCCGCTGCCTCCTGCGAGCAGGAGGGCTGGGACAGAGCCTGGCTGTGCAAAAGGAAATGTTTCTTTTTTATATATATAAATGAGTTTTTAATTTAAGAGTAAACTGGTTTGGTGTTCACTCGCACAAGTCCCGCTGCTGGGAGAGCCAGAGAACCCTGTGATGTTGCAATAAAGTATTTTAAACAAAAAAACCAGAGGCTCGAGGGTTTCCCTGCGCCGTTCCCAGGGCGGGGCTCGGATCCCTCCCTGGTGATGGGGATCCCTTGGGAGCTCCAGCCTTGCTTTTCCCAGGATGGAAGGGGGAGGGGGCAGGCAGGACCCTGAGGGACACCCAGGGCAGCTCGGGGATGGTGATGGATGAACCAAACCCCTTCCTGCAGGTGAGATGCCCCTGCAGCAGAGGCAGCGCCTTCTTCCCAACAGGTTGGAGGGTGACGGGCACTGGAGCAGCTCAGGTGGTGGCAAAAGCCTGCCAGGTGCTCTGTGCCAGGTGCTCTGTGCCAGCCCAGGCTCCCTCTTGTGCTCATCAGCCTCAGGCTTCTTTAAAATAAGACAGGAAGTCACGGAAGAGGCTGTGGTGTGTGGGGACCCAGCTCCTGCCACCGGAGGTGACAACTCCCAGAAAGGCAGGAGGCCCTGGGCACAGCTCACAGGACACAGCAGGGGCTCCCCTCCGTGGGCCAAACCTGCAGGGCACAGGCCCGGCAGTGACACCAGCAGTGACACTGGCAGTGACACCAGCAGCAGGGCCCAGGGAAGCGCAGCCTCGTGGAAAAGTCCCCCCTGGGTTTTCCAGCAGAGGTGGCACCTGGGCACAGTGCCAGGAGCAGGCCAGGCCGGTGGCCTCCATGGCCAGGTGAGGACAGTGACCCCATGGCTTCGGGAAGTTAACCCTGAGGGGCTTTGAGTGTTTGGGAAACCCCTGGGGCAGGGAGCACCAGAGGCTGGTGGGGACAGGGACAGGCCAACACCACAGCGGGCAGAGCCAGCCCAGGCTGAGCGACACGGCTCCGGTTTTATTTCCAGTACAGGAACAGGCCAAGGTGTCCCAGTGCTGGTGGCACTGGGTTCTGGGGTGGCACCAGGGCTGCCCTGCCCCGTGACAGCAGCACAGGGTGCTCAGCCCCGCTCTGTGGGCACAGTCTGTTCCCAGTGCCTGCTCGCAGCAGCGGGATCCAGGGCGGACACTCCCGATCCAGGCTCCCAGCTGCATCCAGCAGCACCCCAGGGGCAGGCCAGGCTGCAGCTTTCCCATCCCGCAGCTCATTCCATGGCCACGAGCTGCTCCCCCTCCACATCCCTCGTCTTGGAGTTCATCAGCTCCCGGCGGATCTCGGGCGAGATCTGGGGGTGGCTGTGGAACTTGAGCAGCTCCAGCAGAGCCTCCTTCTGCTCCGAGGACAGGTCCTCCTTGTAGCGCTGGGCCAAGGCCAGGAAGCTCTGGTGCCACAGCACGGGCAGGAGCCGCTGGTCCGAGCGGAAGGCCAGGAAGTGGAAGACCAGGGCGTCAAGCACGCGGAAGGGCAGCGCGTACTTCTTGTCGATGAGCAGGCGCAGGAAGATGCTGTTGGCGCCGCTGTACTGCATCTCAGCCAGCTTCAGCAGAGCTGCACTGCGGGACGGAGACAGGGATGGGGTTAGGGACGGGGTCAGGGCACGGGGACATGGGGCCAGGGAGGAGTGAGGGTCAGGGGACAAAGCCACAGGGTCAGGGGTGCTGGGCTGGAGCCATGGGGGTCAAGGAACGGGCATGGGGGATTTGGGATTAGGGGATGGAGGACGGGGCTCGGGGACCAAGGAGGGACCACACGGGTCAGGGGGACTGGAGCCATGGGGATTGAAGGACAGGCATGGGGGGGCCAAGCTGGAACCAAGGGGACCAAGGAACAGGCACAAAGGGGGCCAGGCTGGAGCCACAGCGACCACAGGGGACACCAGACTGGAGCCATGGAGCACCAGGCATACAGGCACAAAGCCGAGCCTTGCATCTCAACCTGAGGGAGCTGAGTGACCTCTCACCAACTCCGAGTGGCCGGAGAGGCTGAGGGATGGATCTGAGGTGCTTCCCAGGGTCCCTGGAGGAGAAGCTGTGACCCCCCCCCAGTCCCTCTGGGCTTCACCTGGAGTGCAGGACGGGGATGGAGCACTTCGTGAGGATGCTGCCAATGATGACGGCCTCCCTGAGCGTGCATGTGCCCGATTCACACAGTGGGATGAGGATCCCTGCGGATGGGGACAGTCAGGCACCGACCACCTTCATCCACAGGCAGAACCCTGGGACTCAGCCCCCTCTCCCTGATCCAAGGAAATCACCGCTCCTGCAGCAGCAGGTAGAGGGTCCCTGCCGTGGCACAGCCCCTCAGGCACCCAGAGTAGACCCTGCAGGACCCCTACCCTTGAACCAGGCCGCTGGCTTGAACAGAGCCTTCTTCAGAGCCATGTACAGGTGGAAGTTGAGCCGCTTGTACTCGGCAATGTCGTCCCGGATCCGCGGCAGCAGCACCAGGTTGTAGAATCGCTGGGCCATTCTCTCCTTCAGGTTGGAGGAAAATATCCTGGGACCAGCAAAGCATGAAGGGATGGATGAGGAAAGGAGGCCAAACAGGGACAGGTTGGTGTTTTGTAAATCTGATTTCAATTATGGGAAGAAAAAGCCAAAAATCCCGTGCCAGAGGCTCCCTGAGGTGGCCTTACCTGGTGGCCTGGTACATGGCAGCAGCTGTCCACGTCTCTGGCTCGGTAATGTAGAGGATCTGCTCCCAGTTGGACAAGGCAGGAATGATTTTAAATGCCTTGGGGAGCTTCCCGCTCCTGTACTTGGACAGCACCTTCAAAGACAGGGCCACAGGGCAGGCCGTGACTGCGGGCACTGCCAGCAGGGACACGAGTGAGTTGTCCCGTCCCTCAGCACCTCAGGACGGTGGCTGTGGGTTCAGCTGCTCCGGCCTCACCTCCCTGACACCCCTGTAGACCTCCAGGACACGGGGGTCGAGCTGGGGCATGGGGCAGCCCGAGAGCTCCGACAGTGCCGTGTCCACCTCCGTCTGCTTCTCCGTGATCTTCTCCATGATGATGTCAGCCAGGGTGCGCCTGGGGCCGGCACGGGACAGGGTCAGTGGGGGCCGGGGGAGCTGACAGGGGCCAGGGGTGAGTCAGGGAGAGGGGGGCGAGTTGGGGGCTGTGCGGGGCTGACACGGGACCAGGGGAGAATTGGGGATCCCGGGGGGATGACACAGGATGGGGGTGAGTTGGGGGCTGACACGGGACAGGGATTGAGTCGGGGGCTGAGACAGGACGAGGGAGGAATCCGGGGTCGCACGGGGTGACACGGGGCAGGGCAGAGCAGGGGTCCGTGCAGGGACGCGGCCCCCGCCCCGATGCAGCCCNGTTCTTGTTCATGAACATCTCGATGGCTTTCTCGTCCTCGGGGTCCACCTCCACCTCCCCGCCGTAGTCCCCGCTCCGTCCCGCGGCCGCCGCCGCCTTCTCCAGCGAGGGCCACTCCTCATCCTCCTCCGAGTCCGAGCCGGGTTCTGCGGGAGCGACGCTGGCTCAGCCCGGGGCCGCGCACGCTCGGGGGTACCGGGGGCTACCGGGGGCTCACCCAGGACCGCGCTGCGCTGCCGGGGGGCTGCGGGCGCTCCGGGGCCGTGCTCGGCCTCCAGCTCCTCCTGCTGCCGCCGCGCCTGCTCCAGGATGCGCCGCGACAGCCGCGCGTCCACGAACTCGTCCCCGGCGCCGTCCCCGTCCCGCTCCTCCGCCCCGCCGGGGGCCCCGCGCCGCGCCCGCGCCCGCGGGGCCGCGTCCTGCAGGATCTGCTCGGCCAAGGGCAGCGCCGGGGCCGGGCCGGAGCCCCGCGCCCGCCGGGCCTTGGGCATCGCGGGGGACCGGGGGGCGACTGGGTAGTGACCGGCTCCGGACCGCGAACC
>VZTJ01005556.1:195119-222653 GCA_013397795.1 Orthonyx spaldingii | reverse complement strand
CCACGCTCCCCCCCCTCATCGCCGGGATCGGCTCCCACCTCCCCAGACCCCCCCTCGTCCTCCCGAAGACCCCCTTCGTAAACCCACCCCAGATCCCCTTCCACCTCCACAAACCCCGCTCCCGGGACCCTCTCCCCACACGCTCCCCCCTCCCCGGCATCGTCAGGGGGTGCTGGGGGTCGTGGCTTTGCCGGGAGGGGGAGAAAACCCCTTAAAAAACTCCCCTTAAACCCCGTGCTGAGCGTGGTGGAGCGGGGAGAGGGCACGGAAACGGGAAAAATCGTGGGGGTTTGTGTTTGTTTAGCAAAAAACAACCCCAGTAAGCCGTGGGTTTGTGTCCCCAGGACGGGGAAAGAGCTGAGCTTGATCCGGGGGGGGCTTGGGATTGGGTTTGTTGGCGGCGAGAGTCACCTCCAGGCAGCAAAACTGCTTCAAAATCCGCGTTTTTACACCTCCGAGCGGTCCCCCCTGCCACGAGGGCTCCCGGAGCCACGGGAATCACGGATCGGGGGTAGCGGAGCCCCTGCAAGCGGGAATTCGGCGCTGGGAAAGCTGCTAATTTTAGGAAAAGCGCGCCTTGATCGCGTTACGTGGGGGACGAGGCTGCTCCCTGTGTCACAACTGCTCCAGGTGCTGCCAGTGGAAGAACAGCGTGGGGAAAGAAAGCATCCCGTTATCCCGACATACTGACGCTGGGAGAGTGGGAAGTTGTCTTTACTTGGCGGAGTTCCTTGCGGTGCTTTTAGTCAGGGGAAGATGCCTGGAGTCGCTGGGCTCTGTCTGGTGTGAAACGATGCAAAATTCGATCTTTTCACGCACCGCTGCCTCAGGGAAGGTGCTCGTGGGAGCCCAGGGAAAGAGGTGGTGATTCCTCATTCCAGGGAAAACTGGTGGACTTCCGCGGGAGTTTCTCTTGGAATAGAGTCAGTCGTTCTTTAGGCAGAAAATAGCGGATTAAAAGGGATGATTTGGGGGGCTGGAAGCAAAAATAAGGTTTTGGGGAGGGGGCTGAGAGCTCAACTGCTGCTGGAGCTGAGGAAACGTGGCTGGGATGCAGGAGTGAGGATGGGAAAAAGTGCTGGAGGATGAGAGGGGATAAATGAGTGGAATTGTGAATTAAAAACTCTGTGAACAATGTGGATTAAACTTGGATTAAATGAGCGTTGCTGTGAAGTGTCAGGAGCTGCCCCGTGAGGAATTTTCACTGAATTTTGGCTGCGCTGCCTTGGGCAGCTGCACTCGGGTGTTGCTGTGGTTTATCCAGGGTCAGAGAGGTTGGGATTACGTTTAAAAACCCAAAAAGGAGAACGCAACAAAAACGTTTGGTGTTTTATTTGGTGTTTTTAATTGCCTTGAGAATGGGCTGGGTGCAAATATTTGGGAGTGATGTGCCAAGCGTGAGCAGCATTTGATGTCTCCGAGCTTTCAGCAAACCATAAATGTGCATTTATTCCTCCCCTGATCGTTCTCCCGATGAATACGAGCTGACTCCGAGTGGAAAAGGCTGTTTTGAAGTTGGCAGATTTTTTCCAGTGTGGAATAATTCTCGGTCTTGTGCAAGTTGGGATTGTTACAGAGAATTTTGCTTGTTCAGGAGCAGGGCTTGGACAATAGTCACACATGCAACGGGTTAGGGGCTAGAAAAGAGCCAGGCAGCCCAAAGTGGGATTTGTTTGGCTGTTGTGTGTCCAAGGATTGTTAGGAAGGAATCTCTCGCTGCAGTTCCTGCCGTGATTCCAGCTGGTCCAAAGCCCTGGGCTTGACAGGAGGCCTGTGAGGATGGAGAAAGTGGGGATCAGCCTCATGTGCTGGGCTGGGGAACGTTTGGGTTGGGAAGGGAATGGTGAAAAATGGTCAGTGGGGACAGAAAAAGGCACATGCAGGCTCTGTCTCTGCTCTGGGTGTCTTTTTTGCAGAGAATTTCTTGTGGCTGGTGCAGCTCTGCCCACACCACACGCTGCAGGTTGTTTTCTTCAGTGCTAGAACACACTCACTTGTTAATTATTATTTTTAAGCAGCCCTGTGTTGTCTCAGCACCTCCAAACACGTGACAAGAAGCACTTTCTCAGCAGCAAAAGTGGTTTATTCAGTATAACGGACTGAAAACGTCTTTTAGATCCTGTTTTTCTTGGCCTTTTTTTCCCCTTTGTTAACTGTTTTTACACTGAAATGTCACAGGACTTCTGCTGGGACTTGTAAAGTGAAATTTAGTGTTTTCTCAGCCCTCAGAAGATGTTAATGGATTGATTTAAAACAGTTAACAAATGGAAATACTCCAAAATACCACAAAATTCAGCTGCTGCTGTATAAGGTGTGGATTCTTTCCCGGGTGTTTTTAGCTTTGGGGAAGTGTGAAAGGTTTTCTGAAGCTGACCCCAGCTCTGAGGCAAAACAAAACTGAGGGGTTTGGTTTGAAATTGTTATAAATGAACAGAGTAAACGAGTTGTCTGAAAACTTCGCCTGTAACTGGGAGCAGAGGTTGAGGTCAGGAGGAATGGGAATGTGGGATTGTTCTTTGTGCTGGGATGTGCTCCCACAGATCCCCCCCAATCCTTGATTTTCTTCAGGAACCCTCTCCAGTGAGAACGAGAAGTTTTCTCACTTTGTTTAACAACCTTTGTGGTTTTCAGCTTGAATATTTCATCAAGGGTTGGGTTTGTTGCTGGGGATTTTTTTTCCCCTTTGGGGAATGAAACCTTGGGAGATGTTCCTGTCTCAGCAGCCTGTTATTCCCAAACCCTTCACCTTTCCCAAACCCTTCACCACAGGCTCTTGTATAGAAAAAAACCCCCCTTCAATGCCAGTGAAAGGAAGAGGATCCTCATTAGTGTGAAACCCTTAATGAGTCTTTGCTCCTGAGGGTGCTGAGCAAATCCAAATTGTTGAACAGAAATCAGTGAGAAATCCCATTTAGAGCTGAGAATATCTCAGCTGTTGGCTGATGTCTCCCTGTGTGCCCACAAATGCTCTTCACTTTGGCTTTAGAAGATTTTAGCTCGAAGATGGCTCAGGTGAGGCTGTTTGTGGTTCAGGAGCCAGGGAATTCCAGCTCCAGGAGCCAGGGAATTCCAGCACAGAGCAGCCAGAACACCCCATGAAAACAAAACAGATTGAAGGGGAGAGGAGGTAAAACTGGAGGGGAGATTCTGTCCCTTGCCAGTGTCTTTGGGATGGAATTTATAACTGAACTGAAGCTGATTATTTGTATATTTGCAGTAATTGATATCCTGGTGTTCTGAGGAAAATGCAGGTTCAAACCCACTCTTCTGCTGGATTTTGAAAGGAAAAAAATTCCTTTTTGCAACAGTGTTAGGAAGTGTCTGTAGTAGGCATAAAATAACTCAAAGCTGCCAAGTTTATATTTTTTTTCCAATTGTTGTTAATGAGCTTTTAGCTTGCAGGATGCTAATGAGAAGCACGTGAGCTATTACACCTCCAATTTGTGACAAATCAGTTGAAATCCCTCAGAAAATGGCAAATTGTTGGGACATACCTTGAAATTTTTGAAAGAACACTCGCTAGGTGAGTTCCTTTAATTAGGTAATTATGCTGTAATTCACTGAGAAGTCTGGCTTTGTAAGAGCTTTGCTGAGGAAGTCAAAGATATCTGAAAACCAGGAGCTCTTCTTGTTCCTCCCCCCGGTGCTCACACTTTTCTTGTCTATGCCTGGCTCTGGAGTTCAGCTTTCAGCTGCTTTTCCAAATGGAGACAGAGAGCTGGAATCCTGGGATGTGACAGCTCCAAGTTACTCTGAAGTGTGTCTTGTGTAACATGTCAGTCATGACAAATGGACTATTTAAAGAAAGATTCTGACTAAGGAGGTGTTTTTTCAGCGTTTTTGGGAGTTTGCTGACCAAAAAGCCAAAGGAAAAAGCACATCCTCAGACACGGGAATCCCCACAGGCGGCTGGAATCGCGAAATAACTCGGATTTGAAAAGGAAAGAACGGTTTGGGGGTGGTGTAGGTCACAAAAACTTTCACACTCACGCCGTGTGCACTGAAGAAAAAGCTGTTTTCCCCCCCTCTGGATGCAGCCAGGGATGGTTTTTTTTTCAAAGGACCAATTTACTGGGGCAAAGCTTTAGTGCATTTCTGCCCTATTCAGGCTTTTCAGGCAAACCATGGAAGATCAAGCCAAGAGTTATGGGCCACAGCTGTGTCCCTGCATTGAGATGTCCTATAGGGGATCAGCTGAGCTGATTAAGGACCGGTGGCCACGGCTCCCATCCCTTATTCCCTGTGAAAGGCAGCTCCATCCCCTCCCTGGAGCAGCACTGCCTTGGGACCAGATTTTCCCACTCGCTTTCAGTGGGCGGCTTTAGATTTGATGAAGAAATACTGTCCTCTAATTACATTCTGCCCCTCTCTCCCAGGCTTTGAAAAGCCTCCCAAGACAATTGGAGGGTTTGGGGTTGAAATGAAAGCGGTGTGGAAGGAGCTGAGCAGGGTGGGGTGGCGAAGTGAGAAGTGGCTTTTAGCTGGAAACCCTGAAAATGTCCTAAGGAGAGCACCCAGTGCTGCCCTGTGGGTCTGCCCTGCTGGGGCTTCGTGCCCTTTTTTTTTCTTTCTCTGACAGGGATTGATGTCTCTGAGCCTGACTCCATTCCAGTAAGTTCCTGACAAAACTGGGGTTTGTTTTAAATCACAGAATCCCAGAATGGTTTGAGTCCCTTAAAGCCCATCCAGTGCCACCCAGCCATGGGCAGGGACACCTTCCACTGTCCTAGGATGCTCCAAGCCCCGTCCAGCCTGGCCTTGGACACTGCCAGGGATGGGGCAGCCACAACTCCTTGTGCCAGGGCCTTCCCACCCTCACAGGAAAGAATTTTCTCCTGATACCCAATCCAAACCTGTTCCCTGTCAGTTTAAATCCATTCCCCCTTGTCCTGTCACTCTGTGCTCTTGTAATCCTTTCCCTGGATGTGCTGGACCCGTTCCAGCCCTTGCCTGGTGCTGGGACTGACTGTATCCAGGAATTCCAGCTGGTTTAGGACTGCACCTTGTGCTGAGGTTGAATAACAAGTGCTGTGTGTATTAAGAAAATGATGGAGATTTGTGGCTCAGCCTTGAGCATTATCTTATTATTTTATTATTTATTTATTATTATATATAAATGTCTGCTGGTTGCTGTATAGGATAAGTCAGGATTTTGACTTCTATGATATTTGTGGGTTTCTTCCAACTCAAGATATTCAGTGATTCTGTGAACTTTTTGTGTCCTCTGCAGCTGGAGAAAAATAATGGGAATACCATGAGGGAAGAGCAGGTTGGTTTGGAGGAGAACCAAGGAGGGGCTATGTCCTTTAAAACCACACAAGCACAAAAAACATGTTTTCATTTTAAGGACAAACATTCTAGACTTAGAATGGTATTAATTATGCTGAAAAAAATCCATGTTAAACCCTGCTATTCTTAAAAAAACCCCCTTAAATCAGCTGTTTATTCCCTGGAGTTGTGAGAAAGAGCCCTTAGCTTGGATTTAATGATGTTTAATCATTCTTCCAAAAACACAAAGGAGGCACTAAAAGCTGTTCAGCTGAGCTATAAAGAACTAATAGCTATAACTCAGATTCAAAAGTGATTTAGTTCCAGAGGTAAATCCCTAATCCGACCAGTCAGGAGTTAATCTGTCATCAGACTAAGACTAGAAGCAAATCTATTTAACTAAGAATAGTTAATTCACCTGAATTGGAGCAGGGATGAAGATCCTGCTCACCAGAGTTTATTTTGGGGAAATAAAATATTCATGATAGAGAGTGGAAACAGCAAGTGGCTTTCAAAGGGGAAAAAAATCTGGAACTTGCACTGCTCTTTTCCTGCACTTCTCAGGATGGTTGGACCTGCTGGTTTGGATAATGTGGAAATGAGTCAGAATAAGGAAGGAAATATCCTGTTTATCCTAAAATGGGAAGGGTTCAGGAACAGCTTTTGGTGGCATCAAACCCAAATTCACCTCTCCCTCCTTGCTCTCCTCGTCCTGTTGTTGTTTCATCTCAGGACAAATTGAAGGGATGAACTTTAACCTCTTAGGAGGATAATTTATTAAAATAACAGATGCTGCAGAATGGGGCCTGGGTTGATCTGCAGTTCTTAAGGAAGATTAACAACCTGAGAGTTCACAAATCAGGGTCCTGCTTCCGACCTCGGCTTGTGGGGAGGACAAAGGCGCCACTCAGATCCTGCCTGTGATTCAGAAAAAAAAGGATTTCAGCCAGAACAGGATTCCTAATATGCAAATCAGGAATAATTCCATCAGGAAATGGGGGGGACGGTGCGTTTCAGCAAGTGAAATTCTTCATTTTGTACCAGAAATTAGAGGCACAAACCTTGGATGAGGCTGGGGCTGAAAACACAAATTTTAGTTTTATTTATGCCACTTCAGGGCCCTGTTTGGACACTGGGGAAGAGCAGGGATTGCTGGATAGATTTGCTTTTCCCAGCATGAAACAGGCCCAGCAGCTGAGCAGGGGAAGAGGATGTGTAAATCCCTTAATTCTTTGTTGGCAAGAAAGCACAGAAGCCCTTGGTCGAGCCCCGGGGTCTGAGTGGAGGGATCAGAGGTTTGCTGTTTCCAGAGCTGGGGACACAGCAGCACTCTCCATATGGGAATGTGGGAATTCTTATGGATCCTGTACATAAATACCATCCAACACCTTGGGGTTTGTTGGTCAGCACAGAAAACCCCAAAGTCCTCGCTGAGCTTGGATAAATTGGATAAATCACTGTGATTTCCTCCTTTTACCAGTGAGCAGCATTTATAAAACCCAGAGAAAAATTTCTGGTGTTGTAAAACCCACAGAAAATTTTCCTCTGTTGTGCCTCGCTCATTTGGGATTTTAAAAAACCCTGACAGTTGATGGGCAAGTGAAGGAAAAGCAGATGATGGAGAGGGCTGTGAAAACCCGGCGTTATTTTTGTCTCGGGATCCCGAACGCATCGGAGGCACCTTCCCCGCTCCGACCCAGCCTGTGGAACCGTGCCCTTCTCTGCTGCTCTCTGCCTGTTCATTATGGCTGGGGAGATAATGAGGCACAGCCTGCTGGGCTTGGCTGGTGCTTCATTGCCTCGGCGATGGCTCTGGCACCTCGCTGTGACCGACGGCTCCCGGCTCCGCTCCCTCATCGCCCGGGCTGGGTTCGTTCCCAGTCCGGCGGAGGTTTCGCCGGGATGGGTCCGAGTTCTGTTCCAAAAAGAGCAGCAGAGGACTCGCCAGAACTTAGCGAGTGTTCACTCCGTGCCGTAATCCCTCTTTGTGTCTGTCACAAAGAGATCCTGGAAGGGGCTGGGATTGCGCTGCCGAACCCCGCGGCTGCTCCTGGATCCGTGCGGCTGCGAGAGGACCCCGGGGTGCTGGAGCTGCCAAACTTCCCCTCATCCCTGTGCCGTGGAGGGGTTTGGGGGTTGTTTTACTGAAATTCCCGGGGTTTTTGTACAGAATTAATCAGGTTTGGAAATGCTGAAGGTGCTGGAGGTCAGAATGTAACCGGCTCTGCCTTTGCAGTCATGGAATCATTGAAGCTGGAAAAGACCTTTAAGGTGATCAAGTCAAAAATGATGTTGGATTTTGTTGTTGTTATTGTGAAGCTGGGTGGGATTGGAGGAGGATTTTCCCTGTGAAAAGGCTGAGTGTGTGATTTTGGTATTCTTAATACATAATCTGTGATCTGTTGCTGTGAACCTCAACTCTGGATGTGTTGTTTTCCTGATGATTGGTGATAAATGGGATGTGCTGAGTGGGATAATAACGGTTAAAGAGCTTGGGGAAAAGCAAAAATGCTTCCTGCAGGCTGGAAAAATGTAGGGATTTGTGTGGCTGGCTGTGATTAAAAGGAGTGATAAGGCAGGGAATGTGGGAATCCGAAGGAAAGGCTGCTGATCTCTGCTCCTGCTTTGTCACGTTGGGATGATTTGGTTTAACCTGTCCCTGGTTAATTATTTTGTGGGCACAGATCCCTGCCTGTGCCTCTGTCCTGGGAGCGGATCCCTGTGCAGTGGGAAGTGTGAAAGGAAGCAAAGGTGCTGGGTTTGGTGTGAATCTCCACAGTTTGGGGATGGGGAGCATGAAAAAAGTGAATTTCCAATGGATTTGGAGTCGGTGCCGCTGATTTTGTGCCACTAAAGCTCCGCTCCTGCCTGCTCTGGCTGAGCTGTTCCAGGAGGGATGTTTGGGGACAAACAGGTGGAAAACTTCAGGGTATGGGACATCACCCTCTGCTGGTGTCACCACTATGGAGACAGCTTTCTTTGGGAATTGTGGATTCTGCCAAGCTGGTTGTAAAGTGAAATTACAACTTCCTATCAGTCAGCATCGACTCTCAGCCTGTCCTAATTCCATTCTTTTTCCTGCTCCAGGCTGATAATTCCAATTGTGTGTCTTTATTGTTATTGCTTCGGGCTTTTCCAGGTGGGAGGAGCAGGGAACTGCTGTGAATTCCTTCCCTTTGGACTGGTCCAGGAGGACTGGAGTTGTTCAGGAACGTTGGGAATTGTTTCGATGTCCAGATCTGTGTTCAGGTCGTGTTTCCCAGCTTACTGACACTTCCAAAAGCCATCCTAAAAATAAAACCTGGATGCCTGTGGAGAGACAGGGAAGAAGGGACTTTATGTGCTGGAATAAATAGAGAAATTAACTTCTAGAAAGCCATGAACTATGACATAAATAACATTTTAACATCCAGGGTCATTAAATAGTAATTCCCACATATTCAGGGACCTGTAGGACATGGATCTTGTTTGTTGGTTTGTTTTCAGTGACTCTAAAGAATGTATGGATAATATTTCACCTGGAAATGGAGTCTTAAAGCTGAAGTCAAGAGGTGAAAATTAAAAATACAGCTACTTGAGGTTTTATTCACCTCTTAGATGAGAAACTGAGCTTGGCTCAGTCAGAATGTTCATATTTCGTCTTCAGAATACTTCAGACTTTAAAAACTTGCAAGTTTAAACCGGTGTGGCTGGATCTGTGTGGCAGTGCAAGCACAGAACAACTCATCCCTTTGTGCACTGCAGGATTTCACCTCCTCTTTGCCTTTCTGTGATTATTTCCAAACCCTGCTCCATTCCCAGGGAATGCTGCACTGGCTCTGCTTTAATGGGATCTTCATCGGGGAGGAATGTGGATAGGAGACACATGTGCAGCCCTTTGTGTGGAGTTGGAATTCCAGCTCTTGGAAGATGCCAAATCTTTTGGTGGAGTCATAAATTTCTCCCAACCAACCCAAAAGGAGTTTGGTGGCTTCTCCGACTCCGTGGAATTCCCCAGGAAGCAGAGGGAGCTGGGTTTGGAGTGCAGCTCCACCAGTTCCCCAGGAACAATGAGTGGGAACAGCAAAAAAAGGCAGGATTGGGTTATTTTATCCACTCCAGGCGTTAGGAATGGGGAATATTTCATTCCTTTTTCACTGTAGGTGAGGTAACAGCACATTCCAGTTTATAGGAGGCCCCAAGTCGTCTTTAAAGCAGTCTTGAAGACATTAAAGCTTTTTCCTAAAGCGCTCAGAATTCCAGATTTTTAGGGAAAAGAAATTTTGCATCCTTGCTCCTTCCCTGGGACCCTGTTCCCTGAGCACTTCATTTATCTTGAGCAGTTTGGTTGATTTAGAGGTTGGACCTGAAAATGCTTTATTTGTATATTTGTTGTGCTCTAAAGTCAAAGATGAGCCAAAATCCACCAACTTCAGCTTCCTGACAGGTTCAGAGAAGCAAATCCTGCAGAAATCCTGTTTATTCCCACCAGGAATGCTGCCAGTGCAGGGAATAGGATTTTCCTAATCCGAGTGCTTTGGGTTTTTTTACTTTTTTGGGTTTGGTTGGGGTTTTTCAATATTTCTTTGAAAACTGATTCCTGAGAATTTCAGGTTTGAGCCTAAAGCAGATTTTGGGAGCTCCCAGGAAGAGTTTAACACTTCCAGAGTTGGAATTAACTGAGAGGAATTCATAAACATGAACTTGCTGGGGAAATTGGCAGGAAAATCCCATTTTCCTCAAGCTCCTTGTGGCCAGAGCTGGAGTTTGGAGCAGCTGGGTGGCGTGTGGAGTCTCCAGTGCCTGTATCCAACAGCTGAACCCAGCAGGAAGTTCCCTTATGGATCCTGTAGGATCCTGACCTCCTTCCTGGCACGAGAAGGTTGGGAATTCTCAGGATCTGGTGAGACCCAGGTGGAGGGTTTGTCTTCCTCTGCGTCTTCCTCTTATTTTGTTGTTAATTTGCCTGTAACCAACTGCCTTTGTATCAGCCTGGAGAGGGGGAAGGCAGCAATTGTGGGATAGAAAGCTGACAGTTCTCAGGAAAAAAGCTCCAGAATAATTGGAAAAATCTCCCTGGAAAAATCTCTCTGGCCATTGTTGCTCCTAAAGGATGGAATTTGAAAGTCTGAACCCAGCAGGGTTTGAACGAGAGGAGTAAAGGGAGAAACCCTGACAGATTTTTGGAGAAAGAGAAGGAAAATGTGCTTCCTGCCTCTTTTCCTGGGTATTTTCCATGCTCCGAGTGAGTAATTCTGGACCACGAGGGTCTCTAAGGGATGGGGGGGTGTGGTGGTGACACTCCTTCCTCCAAGCAGCAATTCCTGTTTTCTAACAGAATGTCAATTATATGAGAGTTTTTTCCTTGAAAAAAGCATCATTTCTGATGTCTTTGAGAAGCAAAGAAGAAGTCAGGAGGAATTTTTCATGGAAAGAAGAAAGAAGCTTTGGAAGAGGCTGGCCAGGGAGGTTTGGAGTCCCCATCCCTGGAGGTGTCCAAGGAATGTCACACTCAGTGCTCTGGGGATGGTGGGGATCAGGCACAGGTTGATGATCCTGGAGGTTTTCCAACCTCAGTGATTCTGGAATTCCGTAAATGAAGGATTTTGCTGTGGCCGCCTCCTGGGATGGCTCCTGCCAGAACTGGAATCCTGTTGGAGCAGGATTTTATTCCCCGTTTTCTGCGCAGCTCAGATTACAAGTTTGCATTTCACATCTGCTTCAGTAATTGGTGCCTCACAAACAGGGAGGTTAAAACAATCAGGGGAAGAAAGTTTTTGACTCTTTGTGTGGAATTCTTGGAGGTCGCTCTGATATCCCCATATTCCCATTTTGGAGCGTTTGCAGCAGAAATTGGAGAGTTCCATATGAAAAGTGGTTTATTGAGGTGGGAGAGTGGGAAGTGCTTGGGTTTTGCATCCAAGGTTTTTAAACCTAATTTACAGAATCCCAGAATCCCAGAATGGTTTGGGGAAGGGATCTTAAATCCCATCCTTTTCCACCCCTGCCATGGGCACTGACACCTCCAACTGTCCCAGGCTGCTCCAGCCTGGCCTTGGACACTTCCAGGGATGGAGCAGCCACAGCTTCTCTGGGAAATCCAGCCCAGCCCCTCCTCACCCTCACAGGGAAGAATTTCTTCCCAATATCCAGCCTAAACCCTCCCTCTTCCAGTTTGAAGCCATCCCCCTTGTCCTGGCACCATGATTTGACCAAATTCTGTATATTCCTTATGTGGTTTTGATGGAAACCAAGAATATCCAAGGACTTTTTTTCCTATAGTGTTGCACAAAAATTATTTATCAAAGGCAAATGAGCTTTATTTAATGTGGCACCAGTTCCCAGCCGTGGGAGATGCTGCTGTGCTTCGCTCCTGCCATTCCCAGGAGAGGGATGCAGGAATGAGTGAAAGACTCCTTCAGTCTGTGCTTCCCACCTGTCCTGGCAGATGATTTCCAGGAGTTTGTGCTGGCACTGGAGCCTCTTTCTTTATTCTGGAATCACCTCTTGGAGAAATAAAAGAAGCATCATTCCAAGGTCAAACACCCAGCACCTCTCCTGGCCCTGAGCTGGTTCTTTTGGCTTCTTGCAGATTTATTTAGAAAAAGAAAGTAGCTGCTGTCAACAGATCCCTGCAGATGGCTTTAATCAGGTTCCAAATGTGCAACAATGGCACAAAGAAGCAGAATGAGCTCGTGTGGTTTCTTGTAACACTCTTTTAGGGTCAGGAGCCAAATTGTTTCTGCTGCCTTTCGTTCTGGAAGCTGTTAGGGGATCTTGCCGTGAGTTTTTGCCAGGATTATGAGCCGTGCAAGGAAGGAAAGTGGGGTTTGCCCCAGTGTTTAAGTGATTTACAAGGTGAGAAGTTTTCAAATAGTCTCTAAAATGTTATTAGCTAAACTAATAGCCCTGTTTTCCTTTATTCCCTGTTATTTTATTTCTGTTTTACTCATCTTTAGTGTATTGCAGAACTCCATGCAGAGCAGCCAAGTGATTCCTTCTCCCTCTTTTGCTTCCCCAGCCGTTCTCTGGAAAAGACCTAAGTAGGTGAGAGAGGAGCATTTTGTAGAGATTTCTTAAAATGACATCAACCTTTCTGGAAAGAAAAATTGCAAACCCAAGAGTTAAACCTGATAATTGCAAGGAGCAGAGCTCTGAGTGTTTGTTTCCAAGGCTTTTAAAGCCCAGGGTGTTCATTCTCCATCCTTAACTCCCGGTGTGGCTCAGGGCCTGTCCCGCCTGCCGCAGCAATCTGGGATCTCTCAGGCAGCTCCAGCCCTGTGATCTCTGCCAGGTTTGTTTTCCCCACCTCGTGCCGGTGTTTACAGGTTCTGACTCATGGATCCTGCTCTCCTCTAATCCCAGCCCTGCCATTCCCCCTGGGAATGCAGCTCTCTGTTCCTGGGAGGAGATTGTGGCAAACTCTTTGTGTACATGCGGGAAAGAGAGGAAAACTTCTCTCCTGAGCCATGTGCCGGCTTTCCAGGGGTTTATTTCACTCCGTGGTGCGTGGGGGACACGGGGCTGGGCCTGCAGCTGCTCCAGCTGCCTTCAGAACATGTGACAGCCAATTCCAACCTTTTTATTTTTTCATGGAAAGAGTCAAAAATATGAGTCAGCAAGAGAAATCTTGAATGGGAAGAAGAACTCTGAAGTGTGGTGGGTGGAGAAGCCTCACTTTCGAGGAAAAACCTCTCATTCAAGTGGTTTGGGGTTAAATAAACATCATTTCTCTCCAGCTTTCAGATGTACATGGAATTAGGGCTTGGATTTGCAAGGGAATTATGTGTGGATACCTAAAGAGAGCCAGGTGGGGGATATCAAATGCAGCATCAAAGATGCTTTTGTGCTGAGAATTACTGAATGCAGACGTAACAAAGCTGCTTTGTCAGAGGTGTTCGGAATCTCTTCCCCTTTCTAGGCAGGAAATCTCCTGGCCCAGCACAGGAAAAGCCAAAGCAGCTGACAAAAGGCTGCTGATTTATCTCCTGACAGCCTCCTGCACTGTCAAACACGATTCCTTAATGCTCTGAATCTGCTCTGGATTGATTTCCTGGGAGCCTGGTACCCAGCTGAACCAGCAGCGTTGGTTCTTCCTCCTTGGAAATTGAGGATAAATTCAGTGTTTTTTGAAAATTTCCTGTGCTGAGACTTTGCAGAGCCTGTGAGCAACCAGCTGTTTCATTCATCCCTAGAAAATTGTGTCTTTAAGGCCCCTTTTTTGTTTCAAAGTCCAAATCTTATGTGCTGGGGAGGCTGAAGGGTTAAATTCCCCACACTGTCGCATATGGCAGTGAGCAGAATCACAGATGTTGATGATACAACATAATTAGTATTCTTTTATGTAAATGAAGGCTGTCAATGTTACCACAGTGTCTGTACTCTTGCAAGCTGGAATTTCTGCCACTTGGTCTCACCAAAGCTAGACAGGATTCTAAGAAATTGTTTATATCCAGACCTGAGGAGAAAAATTAAGAGGAAAGAGGAGAAAAAAACCTCAAGGAGGGAAAAAGGTGGGAAAGGGATATTTCCAACTTGGAAAGAGGAGACGAAAGCAATGCTTTGTTTAGCTTAGGATTTCCAAAAGTGCCTTTCCACGTCCTGGGATTTGGGAGGGAATGAGCCCAGCCCAAGGGAGAGGTGGGAATTTCTGAGCTGGTTTGAATACACGTCACTGGTTCTTTGGGTGCTGAAGAGGCCACTTGAGCTTCCATGTGGAGTCCAGGAGAAAGAACTGAAGACCTTTGGTTTTTCTCTAAGAGATTCCATCCTTAACAGCAGTATCACTGATAAAGATGGTAATTAAAGCAAATTTACATCATTTGGGCCACTATAAATGCATTTCTTGGTCAGGTCCCTGCCCACCCAGGTGAGGGCTCAGTCCCTGCCTCAAAGCTCTGGCAACACGTGCCTGTGTTAAACTTTGCACCTCATCAAATGATGCTTTAACCAAATATTCTGTGTGCCAGGTCCCTGTGTAACCAGCTTAATTCAATCGCTCATGGATTAGTCCAACAGATCTGTTTTTCCGGTCTCTGCTACCCCTGGGCAGTTTTTTCCCCATTTTTCTCTCCTCTGTGGTTCTTACTTTGTTTCAGTCCACACCTGACAGCTCCTCATTGCTTCTTTTTTATTGTTTGAAAAACCACCTAGAAATGAAATTTAATTCAGCACAGCTTTTTTTTTTTTTTTTTTAAATCTTTCCCCCTTTCTCCTCCCCCTGTCTCTCACCAAGCGATCGAAGCAGCCAAAAATCCAAGTGATCGCAGGAGGGGCACGTTTTTCCTCCCTTTTTTTTTTAACTCCCATTTTTTTCCTAACTCCCATTTTTTTCCTCTGCCATGTGTTGGGTCATCCACTACAAAAGCCTCATGATGAAGAGGCTACATGTGATCAGCAGATTTTTACAGCCTGCCCAAAAAAAAAAAAATGAAAGCAGAGAATGAAATTCCAGAGTGCCTCTTGTGTGTGACGTGTCTCAACATCTGAGAATTCGGGTAATTCCGGAGAATTCCGGTGTCTGGAATAAATGAGTTCTGCACTGAGGGGATAATGATGCTCCAGACCAGCCCTGCCAGCGCTCCAGGGTTGGTTTCAGTGCATCACCAGGATATTCTCCCTCTCTCTCCAGGGCTTTGAAGGTGCCTGGCAGTGAGGGCTTCCCCCGTGATTGAATCCTCCGGGATCCGCCGGCGCTGTGGGAAGATGGGGCTGCTCCGTGCCCGGGACGCGGCGCCGCGGAGGAAAGGATGTGTGACCTCCACTCCGTGAGTAGCTGCGTGCTCTGCCCTCCTGCCCTGGGACCAGAGCCTGGGAGGGACTGGGAAAAGGGAGCCACAGCGCTGGGAGTCACTGGGAATCTCTAACCAAATGTGGATATGGGACATGGAGCAGTCGCTCTTTGCACCTCCTCAGACCCCAGCTCTGGTTTCCCCACAGTGCCCAGAATCATTGAGTTAAACCAGTTGTTTTTCTGTTTGTGTGTCTTCCTGCTGATTCCTGTTGCCCTGCTGGTTTTTTCCCCCACTGGAATATTTAGGATATTTGGGGAGTCACAGGATTCGGGGGCAGGAGGTGAAGCCCAAGGACGAACACTCTGGTTCCAGCAATTACCTGATATTTTCATGGCATCTGCCTGGAGCTGGTAACCTCGGCCTGGATCCTGGTGACACGCGTTCCACTTCCAAATTCCTTTTGGATGTGTCAATGGCAAGGGGGCAGCTAAAGAGCAGGCGTGTGTGGACTGAATTAATCTTTCTGTCTGTGGAAGCCCTTCAGGTTGGGTCAGACGTGCTGGCAGCTGTCTGGGGCAGCCTTTGGAGACGAGATTGAATTTTATTCCTCAGGCCTTGTCCATTCTGTATCTTTCACTGGTGCTGAAAGCTGCTTTTAAAAAAGCTCTGTGCAGAAATGATGTTGTTGGTTGAGGGATTGACACAAGAAGATGTAGATGCTTTCATGGGTGTGGTACAGAAGAAGGGTGGTGGGCACGGCCCAGAGCTCATGGAGTGCTTGGACACCACTCTTAGGCAAATGGTGGGAATTTGGGGGGTCCTGTGCAGGGCCAGGAGTCAGATTTGATGATCCTTGCAATTCCATGATGGTATGAAAAGAGGTTTCAAACCCAAATCACGGCTCTAAAATCCTTTCCCTTGTGCTTTTCGCCTCCACAGGCGGGAGCAGCGACGCCTCCTGTGAGACATGGATAGATGCAAACATGTGGGGCGGCTACGACTCGCCCAGGACCACTCGATCCTGAACCCGCAGAAGTGGCAGTGCGTGGACTGCCACACCACCGAGTCGCTCTGGGCCTGCCTCAAGTGCTCGCACGTGGCCTGCGGGCGCTACATCGAGGAGCACGCCCTGAGGCACTTCCAGGAGACCCGGCACCCCCTGGCCATGGAGGTGCACGAGCTCTACGTCTTCTGTTACCTCTGCCAGGATTACGTCCTGAACGACAACCCCGAGGGGGACCTGAAGCTGCTGCGGAGCTCCCTGTCGGCCATCAAGGGGCAGAGGAGCGGGAGGACGCTGCGCTCCATGGCGCTGGGGGAGGACGCGTGGAGGAGGAGCCCCCAGGGCCAGTCCCAGATGCTGACGGCGCTGTGGCACCGGCGCCAGGCCCTGCTGGCGAGGGCGCTCCGCACCTGGTTCCACAAGAGCTCCCGGGGGCAGCTGAAACTAAAGGAGAAAAAACAGATGGAGGAGCTGGAGAAGAAGAAGGAGGCGGCCCGGCAGCGGCGGCAGGAGATGAAGAGGCAGCTCCTGGAGGAGCTGGCGAACACCCCCCCAAGGAAGAGTGCCAGGCTGCTGTCCCACGTGCACAGGGAGAGCTTGGTCCCAAGGAAATTCAGGGAGGTGGCCACTGCTTCCCCTACCTCAAGGCAGGTGCAGAGCAGCAGGTTCAGGCAGTTCTACTCCATCCGGCGCCAGCCGCTGATGACGCCCGGGGTGACGGGGCTGAGGAACCTGGGCAACACTTGTTACATGAACTCCATTCTGCAGGTGCTCAGCCACCTCCAGAAGTTCCGAGAATGTTTCTTGACTCTTGATCTCTGTGAAACGGAAGAACTTTTAGCTAAAACTGTGAATGGGAGGGCCAGGATGCCTGGCAAACTGGCAAATGGGGCTGCTGCTAACGAGCCGGGGAGGCCCGACAAGGTGGGATCGTCTGGCACGCAGAGCTCGCCCGCCGGCTTGAACGGGGGCTCCTCCATAAGCCGGAGTTTAGAACTGATCCAGCCCAAGGAGCCGAGCTCAAAGCACATCTCCCTGTGCCACGAGCTGCACACGCTGTTCAGAGTGATGTGGTCTGGCAGGTGGGCCCTGGTGTCCCCCTTTGCCATGCTGCACTCGGTGTGGAGCCTGATCCCCGCCTTCCGCGGCTACGACCAGCAGGACGCTCAGGAGTTCCTCTGCGAGCTGCTGGACAAGGTGCAGCAGGAGCTGGAGTCGGAGGGCACCAAGCGCAGGATCCTCATCCCCTTCTCGCAGAGGAAGCTCACCAAGCAGGTCCTCAAGGTGGTCAACACCATCTTCCATGGGCAGCTGCTTAGCCAGGTATGGAGTTGCTTTTCCACAGGGGTGAAGTGGAGCTGTGCACACCGAGGAGCAAAGGCTCTGAGTGTTTGAGGGTCCCACTAAAGAATGGCTTAGGAGCAATTCCCAACAAAAAATCTTCTGGGTTGCCACCATTTCCATCCTTCTCACATTTATCACAAACTCACTTAAATTCTGCCACTTGTGGATGAAATCTGCACAAATACAGAAGTCCTGAGCCCTTGGTTTTAAGGTTTGAATGTGTTTTTAAGGTGCCTTTGTCATTTGTTTTGCTCTTTTCTGGTGTGGTTTCTGCCTGGGAAGAACATGATGAGGCATCTCTGGTGCTTTAAAAGACAAACTCTTTGTGACAATTTTATTTGCCAGCACAAGAGACACTGAAGGTGCTTGACAAAGTTTTGTGTGGGAGGTGAAAGTGCCTGTTTGGTCTCTTTTTCCTGTGCTGATCCTTGTTGGAAATGTGTCATTCCCCACAAAGAAGACCCTGGGAGCCCCAAATCCCCAGGCATTTTGAAAGTCCCAGCTCCCTTTGCTTTCCAGCAGAAATTAATTGGGAGCAGAACTGGTGGTTTGCAAGATCAGACACGAAGTGTGTTCCCTGTGTGTTGTCAGGACGATTTCTGTCACCCTTCCCCGAGCCACTGAGCTCAGCGGTTTTTAGGAGTTTGTGCATGTTGGGAGATTAAAAGATGGATTTTTCCAGTTAAAGCTTTTGGCTTTCAGAGAAAGGATGCCTGAGGTTGTGGTTCATGTAATTACTGAATAACCTGAGCTGGAAGGGACTCGCAGGGATCAAATCCAACTCCTGGCCCTGCCCAGACACCCCAAAATCCCGCGCTGTCCTTGAGAGCCGTGTCCAAACGCTCCTGGAGCTGTGGCAGCCTTGGGAGTGTCACCATTCCTTGGGGAGCCTGGGCAGTGCCTGACACCCTCTGGGGGAAGAACCTTTCCCTGATACCCAACCTACACCCCCTGGCACAGCTCCAGCCCTTCCCTGGGTCCTGTCCCTCACAGAGAGCAGAGCTCAGGTTCATTTGAATAATTTCCACTCTTAATTTCTCCTTAACTCATCGTTGTGTGCTCAGCTGTGTCTCTCAGCTCTTGGCTGCTGTGTCATGCTCAGGTCAGACTCTGTTGTGCTGTGAAGATTCTCACAAATCAGTGGAATTTATCTGCTACTGAAATCCCCTATAAATAACTCCCTGAGCTGTTTATTCTGCTTGTGGAACCCTGGTGTGCAAGTGCTGGGTTGAATTTCAAACCTCTTTTTGTGCACTGAGCTCCTTTCCCGTCTGCTGGTTCCTCGTGTGCTCAGCTTTTGCCTCTGAGTTTAATTGGAGGGGCTGGAGGAGCAGTGAGGGAGCTGGGGAACGGTCTGGAGAAATCCTGAGGGAGCTGGGGGAGGGTCTGGAGAAATCCAGAGGGAGCTGGGGAAGGGGCTCAGCCTGGAGAAAGGGAGGTTCGGAGGGACCTTGTGGCTCTGCACAACTCCCTGACAGGAGGGGGCTCGGGGGGGGGCGGGCTCTGCTCCCAGGGCACAGGGACAGGAGGAGAGGGAACGGCCTCAGGCTGGGCCAGGGGAGGCTCAGCTTGGATATCAGCAGGAATTTCCTCATGGAAAGGGCAGCCAGGCCTTGGCAGGGGCTGCACAGGGAGGTTTGGAGTGCCCATCCCTGGAGGTATCCAAGAATTCCTGGGTGTGGCACTCAGTGCTCAGGGTGGGG
The DNA here is from genome assembly GCA_013397795.1 of Orthonyx spaldingii. Taxonomy (NCBI): domain Eukaryota; kingdom Metazoa; phylum Chordata; class Aves; order Passeriformes; family Orthonychidae; genus Orthonyx; species Orthonyx spaldingii. The sequence continues at coordinate 203,622 of VZTJ01005556.1, read as the reverse complement.
ATCAGTCACAGGTTGATGACCCTGGAGGGCTTTTCCAACCTCAGTAATTCCATGGAAACGTTCCTGCTCTTGTTTGTGATGCACTGGGGTGACACAAGAAAACCAGCACACCTGGAACTGGCCTCTCAAGCTCCTTCCATGAGTAATTTTTACAAAGCAGACAAATCTCTAAAGGAATTGGACACTTTGAATATTCAAGGGAAGAAAAGAAACTGTGGAAGGATGTTGGATGAAAAATGCTGACTTTTTGTAGCAGAAAACAGGTCCCAGGTGCCTTTACCCATCTGTGAGTTGGTGTTTCTTCTCTAAAGGTGTTTATCTGAGGAAGGAAATCAATCCCATAAAGATGAAAAATATCTTTTTTTGAGAAAGTAATTTAAACTATTTCAGACTGACATAAAAAGTGTTTATCTCGATTCCCAGATCTTTATCTGGAGAACTGCTCTGCGTGTTGGGCACTGACCCCCTCTGTCCCCAAACCATCAGCTGTGTGTCCCTGTCCCTCCCGCAGGTCACCTGCAGGACCTGCAACTACAAATCCAACACGGTGGAGCCCTTCTGGGACCTTTCCCTGGAATTCCCGGAGCGCTACCACTCCCTGGAGAAGGGGATTGTGCCCGTGCAGCAGGCTGAGTGCATGCTGACCGAGATGTTGGCCAAGTTCACCGAGACAGAAGCCCTGGAGGGGAGGATCTACGCCTGTGACCAGTGCAACAGTGAGTGGCTGGGGCTGTCCCTGCCAGGGCAGCTGCTCTGTGCTGCAGACGGAGCCTGGGGCCTGGGTGGGAGGGGAAATCTCCTTTTCCTGGCTGCTCCTGCTGCTGGGTGCCTCATGTTGGTGGCTTTGGCTCCCTTGGGCTCCAGCTGGGCTCTGACTTGTTATTTTTGGATCAGAAATGTCATTTTTTAGTTGTGTGGTGTCATTTTTTGCCTCTGCCATGTAATTTTTGCCCCTGACATGTCATTTTTCTCTCACCTCAGCCACCCAGCAGCAGAATTCACCACAGGTTTAACAAGAGCATGTTCAGAGCTGCTCTCCTTTGTGTTGGAGGGGACTTCAGGAATTTTTTGGTGTAAGAATTTTTTGGATTCAGGGGCTAAAGAAGGAACTTTGCTCATCTCTGCGTGGCAGGAAAGCTTTTCTCACGCATCACCTCAGTGCTGCCTGCTCTTGATTGAATCCCTGAGCCAGAAATCAGAGTTCTCAAGGTGCCAGGTGGGAGTTTCATCTCTCCATGGGCATTTTCTGAGGATCACAGACCTGGCATTATCCTGGGAATGTGTTACTGGTGAGATGTTTTGCTGTGCTCAGCCAGAAGGTGATTCCTCCTTTCCTGCTCAGAGTGAAAAGTCCTTTTGTCCCTGAAAATCACTTTATATCCTCATGCAGGATTGAAATTCCTTGGAATTGGAATTCTTTCCCATGCAGGTATTTATGGCAAACGTTCATTCCCTTGGGAGGAAAGTGCCCATGGTTTGAGTGGCATCCAAGCAGCTGGAGCAGCAAATCCGTGCAGGGGTCTGGCCTCTATCAAATGGCAAATCTGTTCCCAAACATCTTCCCAGAGTGTTGGGAAATAATCCCCGACTGGATGTGCTTGGAACAGAGCCAGACATGCCTGGGATAAATCCTGATCCACAAATTGTGCGAGCTCAGCTTCATCTTAACTCAGTTTGCTTCGATTCTTTGGGCGGAAAAAAAGAAAATGAATTTTAATGGCTGCTTCCGAATTAAATGGCTTTTAAGGAATTCTGAATGGCTAAGGAATTCTAAATGGCCAAGGAAGCATTTTCCAGCTGGGAAGAGTCAGGGAAGGGCCCCAAGTGCCAGGAGCAGTGGGGGCCCTGCGAGTCAGAGCTGCTGCAGGAGCAGCCCCGTCTGCACCGAGGGGCACAAATCCAATTAACAGCTCCAGTCCTGATTGGGAGCTCTGACAGCCACCTGTCCCCTTCTGCTCCAGTCTTTCCTGGGAAGAGGAATCCCTGGGAAGGGGAGGGAGGAATGCTCCCTCTTTTCCAGCTTTGCTCTTGCTGGGAGCATTTTTTTAATACTACTGAGTTGGTGGAACCTGCTACTAAAAGCTTCTGTGAGAAGCTCAAAGCAGCAGAGAGAATAAAATATCAAATGTTCGTGTGCTGGAATTCACCTGCTGCAACTGCTGCAGCCCAAGGTATCTCTGGGCTGAGCTCTGGCTCAATATTCCTGGTGTTTTTCCAGCTGGAGCAGCTTGGAGGTGACAAATGTTTGTGTGATGATGAGAAGGGAGTTTTGATCCCACAGAAGTTCCTGCTCTCTGGAGGAATTCATAAATGTTTCTTTCTGTGTCCATCCCCGTGCTGGAGTAAAAGAGTTCCCCCTGTGCTGTTTTTTCTCTTTGGGGAATTAATGGGATCCTAACAATCTTTGCCTTGGGGTTTTTGGGTTTGTTTTTTTTTTTGGCAGGCAAACGGCGAAAATCTTCTCCTAAACCTCTTGTTCTGAGTGAAGCTAAAAAGCAGTTACTGATCTACAGACTACCTCAGGTCCTCCGGCTGCACCTTAAACGCTTCAGGTGAGGCACTGGGCCCTGGGTTTTTTGGGAAAAAGTGACCAAAACTGGGCCCTTGGCTTCCCTCAATTCCTGCTAAATGCAGATGTGTAACTTCTGAGCCATCAGCTTTGTGAAACCCTCTCCTGTTGCCTGTTTGCAGGGTGTTTTCTGTCACAATTGAATATTTTGTGCATATTAATCCTTAATTTCCTTGAGTTTTACTTGAGTTTGCAGGCAGCTTGGAAGGAGAAGTCAATAAGATGAGTGAGAGATTTGTTGAGGGTGGGAGATTGAGGATTAAATGCCAGTGTTGGTATTCACGTGTTGCATAAAAGGCAGAAAAAGCTCAAAATATTAGGACAAGCTTTTTAAATGGTTGGGCTGGGTATGTGGAAGTTATATAAGTAAAACTGAGGATTTTAAAGGTGGGCACGGGAGAAATCTGCCTCAAAAACATCCCACCCTAAAAAAAATCATCAGTGGCAGAAGGAGACCCCACCTAAAACAAAACCCCTTAGTGCTGGGAGACCCCAGCCATAACCAAGCCCAGAGCTGCAGAAGGAGCTGTGTGAGAGGGGCCCTGCAGGGGGTTTTGGGGTGCAGAGGGGGGATTTAGCGATGCCCGGGCCCCGGCAGCGCCTCCCGGCCCCGAGCGCATCGCGAGCGCCCCGTTTGTGTTGCAGGTGGTCTGAGCGCAATCACCGCGAGAAGATTGGGGTCCATGTCCTCTTTGAGCAGGTATTAAACATGGAACCTTACTGCTGCAGGGACTGTCTCTCCTCCCTTGCCACAGAGACCTTTGTCTATGACCTCTCGGCTGTGGTGATGCATCACGGGAAGGGGTTTGGCTCAGGACACTACACAGCCTATTGCTACAACACCGAGGGAGGTGCGTGTGCCGGGACGGGAAATCCCAACCAACTCCTCTTCCCTCCCTCGGGGTTCTGTGCCATCCACTCCCTGCCCTTCACTAGTTTGTCTCCCCCCCGTGTATTGCTATTTTTTTGTATTTTTTCTCATTTATTTTTGTTTTTTTTTTTTTCTTTTTCCCCCGCTGGCTGGGAATGGCATGAATGCTTCATTTTGCCATGGAGCTGCTCCAGCTGGGTGGCTTTGCTCAGGATCCTTGGGATGAGGAGATAAACAGAAAGTGTTTTGAGGCTGGACAGGAACTATTCATGAATAACATCCGCAGGGGGCTGTGAGATTCCAGCAGCTGCATCAGGACTGACTCTGCCTCCTGGCTGCACAAGCAGGGACAAATTGCCTGGCCCCAGGGAATTTTTGTCTGCCTAATTGAGCTGTTTAAATTAAGATTCGATATTTCTAAAGCACAAAAAAAAATATTAAAAATGTGTTCCAGGTTAGGAACCCTGTAGAGGAAAAAACAGAGGTGCCTTTTCTCCTGTGGATGTTTCCTGTGAGCAGTTCCAAAATCCGAAGGGATCCTGCCTCCTCTGCTGACAGCCTCTTTTTCCCTTTTCCCAGGTTTTTGGGTGCACTGCAATGACTCCAAACTGAATGTATGTAGCGTGGAGGAGGTGTGCAAGACCCAGGCCTACATTCTCTTCTACACTCAGAGAACAGTGCAGGACAAAGCAGGAATCCCACAAAAACAACTCCAAGCTCAGGTGCCACCCAAAACCAGTGACAAGGACAGGAGACTGACATTCCCATGAGGGGGGAACACTCCCAGCTTCTTTTGGGAACCACTGGTGTTCATCTTTCCTCCTGCAGGAATGGGGTCAGAGCAGGATGTTTGTCTGGAAAAGCCTCTGGGGCTGGGCAGTTCTGATTGTGGGCAGAATCTTGGTTTTTGGGTGTCTTGTTGGCTCCAAAAAACTGAAATGAGGAAGTTTGATGCTGTTCATTCATCCACAAGCAAAAAACAGGAGAATCCACTTGGCTTCAACACCCTTCAATCCCTAAAACCCTGATCCAGCTCCAAGAGGAACAGGTACAGTCCCCTCCCCTGGGGTGGCCACCCTCTGCCAGGTGAATCCCAGTCCCCAGGGAAGGAGTTGGCTGCTCCCAGAGCTGTTCCTGCTGCAGAAATGTTTAAATTCTTCTCAAGTCTCCCCTCTGCTGCCCCTGTGACACCAATTCCTTTGGCATCAGCTGAGGGCAGAGCCCTGCGGGAAGCTTTGCCAGCAGCTCTGTGTCAGTGGCACTGGGGCTGTGCCACTCTCTGGGCTGGCAGCTAAATTCCCTCAAAATGGGATTTTAATGCAGTTCTGCTCTGGAGAAAATGGGTTTTAACACGAAAAAAACCCCAGGAATGTCCCTGTGTGCCATCTCTGTTTGGCAGCCAGACCAAAGCCTGTGCTCCAGGTTCCTGCTGGCATCGCTGGGATTGGGAAGAGTTTCTGAAAGTTGGAATGGTGGAGGCAAACTCCCACTTTTTGTACAAATGTGGCTGCTTTTCCTCAGGGGAACGGGGTGGTGGGAATGCCACAGTGAGGGGGGGGACACAGCTGGGCTCTGTCACTGCTTTTGGGGTGAAAATGAGTGAAAACTGTCCCTGACTGTGGTTGTCGCACAGCGCAGGCCCGAGGGAAGGCAGTGCCAGACCCCACCCTTGGAGCCTCTATTCCTGCAGGGCCATCCCAGAAAGGAATGTAGTGAAATCCCAAATTCCACGTGGAGTTGGAGAGGCTACAAAAATGTCTGCATCTGCAATCAGCCTGATTTTGGAGTTCTGTGAAGCACAGAGCCTTAGTGGACTGTTCGTAGTCACTTCTCAGCCTACAGTTGCACCTCAGGTGTGGTTTTTGTCATTTGGGGCTTGGCTGTTCACATTTCATGTTTTAATCTGAATATTGACGTGATGTCTGTTAATCTGGGTTATTTTTTTAAGTGGTTACAGGTGAAATAACCTAAAATACGAGGTTCTTCTAAAAAAAAAAAAGTTCCATTTCCAGGCAGGGAATTCTCAAAGTTTCTCCTCCTCCCTTTTTTCTCGTTTTATGTTGTCAGATAAACACAAGCTGCCAGCCTTTGTTGTTGTGGGGGGAAAGGCTCCCAAATCCCACTCTTTTGTGGGATTTTTAACCTCCTCTCTTTTGTGGGATTTTTAACCTCCTCTCCTCCTCAAAGTGAGCACAGCAAGGAAAAAACTTGGATTGTGTCAGAGCACGGCATCACACAAGGTTCCTTCTGTTCCTAAAAATTCCCATTTCCCATCTTCTGACCAAGGTGCTGCTTTCTGAGCCTAAAAGGAATGTCTTTTTTAACAATTAAATATCATTTTGGGATCATATTCCCTTACTTTTTCTGGAGATCAGGCAATTTGCAAGCTGATAAAAAGGTTTTATTTGGGTTCCCTAAATGTAGCAGGATCTGGAAGGATTCCTTATGAATATCTTGGTATTTACTGGGGAGGGAATTTTTGAGGCTCCTCACAGCTTTTCTTCCAGCCAGGTTTGTTGCCAACACCCCCAAATCACCCCTGGCAGCCCCCAGGATCCATGGCATGGCCTGACCCCCGGCTGGGGGGGATTAGTGGGAGCAAATCAAAACTGAGATTAACTCCAAAGGGCCTGAAATGTCCTAATTAATCCCCTTTTCCCGCAGAAACTGTGTCTGCACAACTGGGATTATCCTGACTTCAAAAAGAATTTCAGTTTCTTTATAAGATGTTCAAATACCAGCTTTGAAAACAGCATTTTTAAGGATTTTTATGGGGAGTAGAGTGAGGGTTTTTTAAGGGAGGGGGGCACAAGGGGCAGTTCTGTCCCCAAACCCAAGGGCAGCTGCTTCAGGAGAATGTCCCAAACTCAAACCCCTGTGAGAATGTCCAAAGAATGTGAAGCCATTCTGAACCCCACTGCCAGAGCCCAGGGCTGGGAGCGGCTCCTGCTGCTCCACAGCACCTCGGAGTGCTGGGGTGTGAGCTGTGAGGGAATCCCAGCAGCCACTGTGGAAGCTGTGAGTGAACCCCAGCCACGGCTCCCGCCCGCTGCTCCCGCTGTGCCCCAAAGCTGGGCTGTGACAGCCTCAGCCCAGGGCACTCAATGCTATGCAACACCCAGTGGCTTCTCCTCCCACCACAGCCATCAGTCCTTCACCCATCCCAGCTTTACACAGACCTTCCCAGCAAACTCAGTGGCTGGAGTTCCCCCCGGGCCCATCCCAGTCTGGATTTTCCCTGGCAGAAGCAGCTGATGGGTCCCAGGGCTGGGCTCGTCCCTCTGTCTCTGGGGTGTGAAATATAAATCATGTTTTTATGATTTTTTTTGTAAATCTTTACTCTTTTTACACCTTGTTTTTGTAAGCTGAACTTTCTTATTAAAAAGAAAAAAAAAGAAGTTCCAGGGGGTTGTGTTGTTATTCCATAAACTTTAATAAACATCTGGGGGTGGGGGGTACAGGAGGAAACTCCGTGCACATCCTTGAGGAAACAATTCCCGAAGGAACGAACGGGAAATCGATTCTCCCTCTCAGCATTAAACCTTTTGTCCTTGTCCCTGCTCCAGGCAGGACGGGGGGATCCAGAGCAGCCCCAGGGCTCCGGTGCTGCAGGGAGGGCGAGCTCTGCTCCGGCGGCTGCGGCTCCTTCCTGGACAGGGATTCAGCAGCGTCAGGGGAGCTGGGGCTGCCCCGGGGCAGCTCTAAAATTCTGTGTAACAGGGGGTGCTGTGGGGTTTGGGGCCCCTGGGTGGGCTCACCCCTGACTGTGTCACCTCACACGGGGACAGCGCTGTCCTGGGGGGTCAGGGCGAGTCTGGGGCTTTGTTCAGCCTCGAGGCCTCAGGGGCTCCAAACCCTGGTGAGCAGGGACAGGACCCAGGGAGCGGCTGGAGCGGTGTCAGGGGGATTTGGGATGGAGATCAGGGAAAGCTTGTTCCCCAGAGGGTGCTGGGCACTGCCCAGGCTGCCCAGGGAACGGGCACGGCCCCAAGGCTGCCAGAGCTCCAGAAGCGTTTGGACAGCGCTCCAGGGATGCACAGGGTGGGATTTTGGGGGGTCTGTGCAGGGCCAGGGGTTGGACTGGATCCAGCTCAGCATATTCCATGATCCCACCTCACGGAGCGTCCCAGCCCCTCAGTGCCCTCTCCCCAGCACTGACCGGTGCTACGGGACGGGCTGTGGGGCCATCAGGTCGATGTCCGTCAGGTTCCGGGCCACCCAGACTCCGGCGGCGAACAGCCCCAGGTTCACCAGCAGGTTCCTGGAATCAAAAAATCCCAGAATTATTGAGGTTGGAAAAGACTTTGGGAAAGTTCATCCAAGTCCAAGCTGTGCCCCATCCCCACCCTGTCCCCAGCCCAGAGCACTAAGTGCCACCTCCAGGCCCTCCTGGGACACCTCCAGAGTCGGACACCTCCAGAGTCGGACACTCCGAACCTCCCTGGGCAGCCCCTGCCAAGGCCTGGCTGCCTTTTCCATGGGGAAATTCCTGCTGATGTCCAGCCTGAGCCTCCCCTGGCCCAGCCTGAGGCCGTTCCCTCTCCTCCTGTCCCTGTGCCCTGGGAGCAGAGCCCGACCCCCCCTGAGCCCCCTCCTGTCAGGGAGTTGTGCAGAGCCACAAGGTCCCCCCGAACCTCCTTTTCTCCAGGCTGAGCCCCTTTCCCAGCTCCCTCGGGATTCTCCAGCCCCCTCCCAGCTCCGCTCCCTTCCCTGGCCACGCTCCAGCCCCTCCGTGTCCTCCCTGGAGTGCGGAGCCCAGAACTGGACACCGGGCCCGCGGTCCCTCACAGCGCCCGGCACTGAGGGCCGGTCCCTGCTCCGCTCCCGGCACGGGACGGGCAGAGACACCGACCCCGGTCCCGTTCCGGTTCCCGGTCCCGACCTGCGGAAGTCGTTGCGGTCGGTGGCGAAGCGGAAGGCGCTCCGCAGCCAGGCGCGGATGCCCCGCGGCGGGGCCGCCACCGCTCCCGCTGCTGCCGCTACTCCTCCGCCTCCTCCGCCTCCTCCTCCTCCTCCTCCTCCCGCCGCCGCCGCCGCCGCCATTGCTGCCGCCCGCCCGCGCC
>VZTJ01005556.1:177462-190899 GCA_013397795.1 Orthonyx spaldingii | reverse complement strand
CCCAGGGAGCCCCCAGGCGCAGAAAGGACCGCCTGGCTGTCTGAAGTCCCAGGAGGAGTCTAGAAACATCTGGATCCAGCTGTGGAGCTGGCCAGCAGTTTGTGTCTGAAGGGTTCTGCAGGTTTGTCCCCCAGGATTATGAATGGCAAAACAAATATATTTACATAGGCAAAATAAATTATTTATTTCAGTGGATGGTGATGGTTGGACTAAAGGATCTCCATCAGTTATCTACCATGCAGTATGGATGGCTATAACCAGTGCCCTGTTTATTAAATCAATAGTTTCAAAGTTAAATTAGTAATTATGGAGATTGATGTTACTCACCCAGACCCACACAAATCTCTTTGGCTCAGCCTCGAGGAGTGACCTTGAAGGGCTCCAGAGAGGAACCCACACTCACTCCTAGGAGGGCCATGCTGGAAATCCCACTGTTCAAAAGTGGGATTGAGCTTTTATAGCACGAAATGATGGATATGGGGGTTTGTGGCCCATTTATTCTTAAATAAGTGATTGCTGCTCTCTGGTTCCTCCCAGGGGACATCTGTCCCCACACCCTGCCAGTGCCAGTTGCTCTCTGGGTTTCACATCCTCGTGGGGTTTCCTTTTGAGGCTTTTGACTCAGGGTGCTCTCAGTGTTCTCCAACACCACCAGCAGCCTGATCCCTGCCTCCACTGCTGCTAATTGTCACAATTAGGTGAAATCTGAATTGTTTCACCCTAATTGCATCCTGCTGCAAGAAGGGATTCACTACAAATCCAGGGCAGCCCAAAGCTGGAATGGCAGAAAGAGCCGAGGGTCACAGTGGGGAGGGGAACAGCAGAAAACCAGAACATCCCAGGGGGCTGTGTGTCCTCACCAGTGGCTGTTCCCATTGCAGCCTGGTCCCAGGGCCCGCGGGCCCTTCCCTGGCCCTGGTGATGTCCCCTGGAATGAGGAGGAGGAAGAGGATGGGGGATGGGAACACCACGACTGTCCCCCACCACCCCTTTGGGATGGCAGAGGAAACTTCCAAGGACCTGAGGAAGACTTCACAGAGGACTGGTACCCGGTGAGAGGTGGGGGCTGGGGGGCGGTGGCAGCCACAGGACTGAGTGGGTAAAGTGGGGCGGGGGCCACTCACTGCCGCGGTGACAAGGACGGTGTGTGGGGCCCCTCTGCAGTCTCAGCATCCCCAGTCCCATTCCCTGCCTAAACCCTCTCCCTTCCCTGCAGGAGCTGCTGACTGATCCCTGGCTTGAATTCCCCAAGGAGGAGCAGCCCCCGCCCTGGCCCCTCGCCGGCCCTCCAGGGTGGGTGCCGTGCCCGGGGCAGGGGCTCGGGAGTCTCAGGGGGCCCATGTGCCTGTGGGGTGGCACTCAGGGACACCGGGGCGGGACACAGCTGTCTCTGCCTGAGCTGGGATGGCACGGAGGCCCCTCCCAGCCTAACCCCCCACTCTGGGGCTGTGCTCCTGCAGGAATCCTGGACCTTTCCCAGGAGCTTTCCGGGGACGCCGTCGGCCCTGGAGCCACCATCGGCCGGGTGGGAGGCGCGGCCGCCGCCTCCGCCGGGGCCACCCCCGGCAGCTGACCATGGTGTGGAGTCCCCGAGCCCCCCGAGGTCTGTGCTGACCCCGTGCCGGCCCCTCGGCGCTCTGCAGCCTCTCCCAGGGCAGGGCCAGGAGCCTCTCCCGTTGTTTCCCACCCTGCAGGGCACAAGCCACACTCCAAGCCCAATCCTGCCCCCTCCAAGAGGAGCCAGCCAGCGGCCACGAAGGAGCTGCAGCCCCCGGATCCTCCCCAGCCCCCTGCTCCCCTCCAGGGTGCTGCGGAGAGGTTGGAACAGACGCAGGTTGTGGGGTTTTACCTGTCCCCCCCACCCCAGCACCAGGAGTGTGTTCACCCTGAGCCTTGCACGGTATCGTGGTTTCCCCCAGGGTCTGCCAGCAGGGAGTGGGAATGTCCTGGAGCCCCCCGGTCCAGCTGGGAGCCCCCCGGAATGCCCGGCTGCTGATCCCAGTGCCGCAGGAATGCCGGTAGGAGATTGCCCCGCTCCCAGGGGTGCTCCACCTCTGGTGCTGCCTGGCTCAAGGGGCTCTTTGGCTGCTGTAACGTCTCCCTCCTCTCTCTCATCCAGCCCTTTCCCTCTCCACCTCTTTTGCCAGGCATGGGATTTTTCCAGGCTCTTCTCCATGATTTCCCTTGGGTTTTAGCATCCTGTCCTTCCCATCCCCAGCTCTTCTCCCAGGACAGACCTATCCTCACACCACTGCCTGTCCCCAGGTTGAGCTGGAAGCTGGGCAGCCCCCTGTGGGCAGCCAGGATCACGATTCCTGTTCTTTGGGAACAGATCCAGCCCCTCCAGAGGGGAGCTCTGCAGGGATCCAGGAGCACCTTGAGGTATGGGGCTGCTGGAGAGTGGCACTGAGTCAGTCCCAAAGCCCTCCCCACCGGCAGCACACAGCTTCCCCTATGGATATTTTTTATTCCCTCCCTAAAGCAGAACCTGGAGGGAGGCAGAGCCCCCTTCCCAAGCCCTTTGTCCCCTCTGTGGTGCTGTGCACAGGTGGAGCCCTGCAGCCCAGGTGTCCCCAAGGCTGGCACCGGGGATGGGTCACATCCCCACAGCCCAGCAGCCCCTCCGGACCTTGCCAGGAGGGAGCTCCTGGAATCCAGCTCCTGTGGAGAGGTGAGGGCTGAGCTCAGCCCACATTCCCGGGCACAGCAGCCGAGTGGAGCTGGAGAAGCCGAGGCAGAAGCTGCCCAGGATGGGGTGAGTTTGGGAATTTGGGGTGTCCCCACCCCATGTGAGAGCCCCTCGAGGCCACTGCTGCCAGTGGGGCCGTGCTGGCAGCGCTGGCCCCCTGTCTCTGCACAGCCACCACCCTCCTCCCACAGCCTCTGCAGAGCCTTCAGCCACCCCAGAACTCTCCAGGAGCTGCAGCAGAACCTGAGGCACAGCCCAGCCAGGCTTCTCCTGCTGCCTGCACCACACCGGAGACCTCCCCAGGGCCCCAGCACCCACCTGGGGCCGGTGGGACAAAGCCGGTATGGGGTCCAGGTGCCCCCAGGTCCCCACACAGGGCTGGTGTCCTGGGCTTGGGGACACTGCCATACCCAGAGGGGAATCCCTGTGGCCTGCAGGATCCCGGGCTGGGGTTAAAGGGCAGCTTTGTCTGGAGGCAGAGCCCATATCGGCCCTGGAGCCGGCTGCGCCAGAGATGCTGATAAATGGGAGATGGCTGGGAAAGAAGCCAGGGAAGTAACTGGAGGCTTGGGAGTGCACTGGAGCATGAACAGCCCTGGGACTGGAGCTCTAAGGAAGCCAAGGAGAGCCCTCCAAAGCAGCTTAATTAATACCGAATGGGGAGAGAAATGCTGGGCAGAGAAATTGGGGCAGAGAGGGAGCGGGGGCAGCTCTGGCACCTGAGGGAAGGGTGACAAACCAGGGGTCACTCACAGGGTGTCCAGTCCCGGGCTAGTGACCGGCCCTGGCAGCCCTAGTTTGGCTCAGTCCCTTTCCCCTCCAACCCTTCCCTGCCTTTTCCACCTCCCAGGCTGTGTCTGGCCAGCACCAGCTCTGCTCCATGCTCCCAACACCATTCCCGGCTGGCATCGATCTCCGCTCGGCCGCCATCCTCGCCAGGAAGGCGGAGATCGAGCTGGTGAGTGCTGGCAGCCCCTCGGTGGGGCACCGGGGGTCTGGGACCTTTGGAAGCGATGCTGGGTGGTGGCGATGTGAACTTGGTATTTTGGGGGGCACTGGTGGTGGCAGGGGAAGGTGCTCTGGGCAAGAAGAGGTTTGCAGGGACGCAGGTGTTTTCAGGGGTTTTGTGGACTAAAAACAGGAGTTGTTTGGTGCTGGTTTTGGGGTGCTGACCCCGAGCCCCTCCCCTGCAGTCGTACCAGCAGTTCAGCCTGACCGTCGCCGTGGTGGCCACGATGCTGCTGCAGAAGGAGCCCTCGATGGAGGCGGCGCTGGGGCTGGCGCTCAGGGCCAACCTCCGCCAGTGCCGCATCCACCACCTGCAGGAGCTGGAGGATTTCATCGACAGCTACGACTCGGCCACCGCCAGGCTCTGATGGCAGCCACCCCCTCCTGCCAGCTGGGTGGGGGTGATGAGGGGCTGTGACAACGCTCTGGGGTGCTCAGGAGGGTGCTGAGCCTGCGGGAAAGGTGGGATGGACCTGTTGGCAGCCCCACTCTGTCTCCTGGAGAAGGAGGGTGAGGAGGGTAAGTTTGGTTTTAGCCCGGCCCAAACCCCTGTGGGCAGCAAAAATTATTCTGGTTTTACTGGAGGGTGAGGGGAGGGAGGGCAGCAGCCCCTCTCCTCCATCCTGGCTTCTCGCTCCATTCCTGATTCCTGGGGATGTGTCCCCAAAGCCCAGCAAGTGTTTTTGGGTTTAAATCTAAAAATAAACCGAGTTCTCTTTGCAGCCCTTGCTCCTCTCCTGGGGCTGCTGAGGGAGGGGTCCCACAGTGAAGCCTGGCTGTGGCAGAGGGCAGAGGTCACCCCTGGGTCACGGTCACTGTCACAATGGGCTGAGAAGGAACGGGACAGACTCAGGTGACCCTCCTGCCTTCAGATTTCAGCCAAACTTTATTGGAGCTTCGTCAGCAGCAGCAGCAGCAGAGCTGCACCCCTGGTCCCCTCCCCGTGGTGGCAGCAGGACATGGTGCCACCAGGGATGGAGAGCAGGTGGCAGTGGGGCACGGAGGAGCCCAGGGAAGGTTCCCAGCTGTGGGGTGATGCAGGCAGCTGCCCTTGTCTGGAGCTCTGACCTCTCTCCCCAGAGCTGCCGCCTTGTATGAGGCGCTGGAGCTCAGCTCGGGCTGCCGGCCCCGCTCCCTTCCTGCTTTACCTGTTCCTAATTGCGGGAGAGGCTGGCAGGAATTGCAGGCTCTGCTCTGCCAGCAGCCGCCGGGGGGAAGGCTCCCAGCAGCTTCTCCCACCAGCCTTGGGCCGCGTCCCGGACGCACTTGGAATGCGTTGAGGCCCTGCGGGACCCGGCAGGACCCGGCAGGACAGCGGTGCCACTCAGGAACCCCGGACCCCGCTGTTAGGACACGCTGCAGTGCTTGGCCGTCCTGCCCCTGCCCCGCCCCGGGGGCTCCCTGCCCAGAGAGTTCATCCCGGGCTTGGGGATGGGCTTCCCGAAAAAGAAACCCTCCTCCTCCGAGTCCGAGTCCGAAGATGAGGAGCAGGTGGGGCACCAGGATTCCTCCTCCTCCTCCGTGGCCTCCTCTGGCCGGGGGCTGTGTCGGGGAGGGGATGTGCCCGCTTGGCAGGGGGGGTTTCCATTGCCCGGGGGTGTTCGGGGCTCGGGGCCCCCCGACAGCGAGTGGCCCAAGGCTCCAGGCTCACCGGGCCCCTCCGGGCTGGGTTGGGGGCCCGGGGGGCGGCCGGCTGCGGCTCCCAGCGTCGCTGTGCGCTCCTGGGCGGCGCCGCTGCTCCGCTCCTTCGCGGCTGCTCCGTGACCCTCGGGGCTCCTGAAGGCGGGGTGCACCGGGGCCTGGTCCGAAAGCGCCTCTGGAAGGGTGAAAGCGGCCGTGAGGAAGGAAGGAGGAGGCTGAGCCTGCCCTCCCGCAGCACGGGACACACCGGGCTGGCACCGGCCCGCCCCAGCTCCCGCCCTGGGAGGCGGGCTGGGGGGTTATCAGCGCTTCTCCCAGTGACATTCCTCTGAAGTCCCCAGGGGCTGGGCCGAGCCTGTATCTGCTCCCACCGCCCTCCCTCCACCCGGCAGCGGGACCCTACCGGCCCCTTCCCCGCGCTGTCCGCAGCCCCCCGGGCCGGCCCGGGACAGCGGCGTGGAGTCCGGGGACGGAGCCGAGGCGAAGGCCGAGTCGGAGGAGTCGGAGGCGGTGGAAGCGGCGTCTTGGCCGCGGCCGCAGGCGTCGGAGCAGAAGAGGCGGCCGCGGCGGCAGGCGAGGGGCTGTCCCCGCAGCGGCCTGCGGCACCGGCTGCAGCAGAAGCAGGCGGCCCGGGCGTGCCAGTGCAGCCCCTGGTGCGTGACCTGCTCGCTGTCAGCACCTGCGGGGCAGCCACAGGTGAGGGCGAGGCGCTTCCCGTGCCCAAACCCGCCCTGCGCAGCCCGCCCGGCCGGGGAGCCGCGCGGGGGTCGCGGCCGTACCGATGGGGTCCCCGCAGGCCTGGCACGGCTCGGCGAAGAGGCTCTCGAAGCAGCCCCGGCAGCAGGGCCGGCCGCTCCTCATCACGTAGCGCTGCCCGCACAGGGGCTCCTCGCACTCCAGGCAGCAGAAATGCTCCAGGTGCCAGCGCCGGCCCTCGGCCTCGATGCACTCCTCCATGAAGATCAGCTGGAGCGGGAAAACACCGCACATCGCATCCCCTCAGCACCCCGGGAAACACCGCACATCCCCTCAGCACCCCGGAAAAAAACCCACATCCCCTCAGCACCCTGGAAAACACCGCACATCCCCTCAGCACCCCGCTGGAAAACCTGCGGCCCGGCAGGTGCCTTGCTGTGCTGAGGAGGGAAGAGGAGCCCCCAGCCCATGGGGCTCTCTGCAAGGCTCAGGAGGGAATATTCCTCCTGCCCATCAGCGCGTTTGATGGATTTTGAGCACCCAGCCAAGCTGGGGGGCATTTAACAGCCAAAGGAAGGTCAAAGCCTCCCCCTGCCCAGCACCCACCTGGTCGCAGGAGGCACAGCGGGGTCGGAAGAGCTCGGCATGGTGCCGGCCGCAGTAGATCCTCCCATCCTGCTGGAAGTAGATGAGATCTACCAGCTGCTGGTGGCAGAAGTGGCAGGAGAAGCAGGACGGGTGCCAGAACTGGTCTCCCAGACGAGATGCTGAAATCCCCGGGTCCCCTTTGTTCAGCCTGCGGCCACACTGCAAGGCAGAGAGATGCGAGGTTAGGGGCCAGGCCGGCTTTTGGGGACGGGTCCTCGCCAGGGAATGGCTGCGGGAGGGGACACCTCACCTTCCTGCAGGGACAGCCGTGGCAGGGCCCCGGCACGGGACACGCCAGCCCCTGCCCCAGGTTCTCCTGTCTGCGGCGGGCAATGAAGGCTCGGAGCTGCCGCTGCTCCTCCTCGGTGAGGCCGGGGCAGTACCGCTCCTGCGGGGACATGGGGGTCAGGGCAGGGCTGAGCCCGGGGAGGGGCAGCACCCAAAAAGAGGGATCTTACATCGCAGTCCTGAGGAGGCAGCTGCTGCAAGAGCGCCCTGGCGTGGAGCTGGGTCCTGTCAGAGGCAGAGCCCGGCTGTGGCAAGCGGGGCCCGAAGCACAGCGGGACCTTGGGAGAAACGGGGAATTTTAGGGGGATTAAACCGTATTTAGCTTGAAGTTGCCAAAATGTGTGTTTCAGCCCAGGAAAGGGGTGCTCTGCTGCAGGAGCCACCCGGGGCTGGGGGAGAGCCGGGCGCTGCCCACCTCGGGGGGCGCGGGGTCCACGGAGGGTTCCGGGTACTCTTCCAGGGCACAGCCGGAGTCGCTGTCGGACGAGGCCGGGGGCAGCCCAGTGGTGGTGCCGCAGGGAGAAAGTTCGTCCCGCTGCGGCCATGCAGGGCTCGGCAGGGACATGAGCTGGGGACAGAGAGCCAGAGCCGGTCAGACGCGGGGCAGGGAGCGGGGGTCCATCCCAGGACACTCCATGGGGCAGCAGGACACAGCTCCTCGTCCCAGGGAGGGACCCTGGGGCAGGGCCAGCTGGGATGATGCTCCACACCACCACGACCTCGAGACCTTTGGCTGAACCGCTGCAGGAGTCCGAGGGATGTTTGGGGGGCTCCTTTCTCTTTGGGGGTTACAGCAAACCCACACTGAGGATTTGGGCACTTGGGGCTTTGTCTGCCAAGCAGGAGGTGCTGGGAGGGGATGGGAATGGGATGAAGCCAGGCAGGGAAGACCCCAAGTGCCCAAGCTCAAGCTGGAGCAGGTTTTGGAAAACAGCACCAGCCATTTGCTCACCCACAGCGGGAGCTTTCCCCCAGCTGCCACCAGCCCTTTGCTGGCACAGCTAATCCCAGCTCTAGTGGCCCATCCCTGAGTGGGAACAGACCGAGGTTGAGCCCAACTCAGTGGAAAATAATTCCTTCCCCTCGAGCTGCCATTGTCCTGCCCCGAGTGCTGTTCCTGCCCAGCTGTCCCAGCCCACGCCTGCACGCCTGGCTCAGGGTTGTGCAGTGGAAACCTGTCCGGTGCCGTCCTCTCCTCCCCACGTGGGCGCTTTCCACCACGCTTCCTTCCTGCCCTGGCTTTCCAAAACAAAGGCTAGATGCTGCTGTGGTGGCTCCTGGAGTTCCCTGGATGCCAGCCCAGAGCCTGGCGCCCTCACCCCGTGCTTCCTGCCCCAGCGTGGGGAGCGAGGGTGGGATGGAGCTGAACCTCTGCTCCCAGGGGAAGTCACGGGGCTGTGACTAAATGACCCCACAGATTCACCCCGTGCAACGCCCTTCATGGATGGGTCAACCCCTCTGGAGAGTGTTCCATGCAGAAAACGGTCTCAGGGACGAGGGGTGAGAACCCCCAGACCACGAACTTTTGGTCCTCCTACAGCTCTGCCACCAGGAGGACCCGTTCCCTGCTCCACGGTGGGGTGGTGCTGCTGTGTCCCCCTGTCAGGGACATCCCAGTATCCCCACAGCTCCCACCAAACACCTCCAGCACCCCCAGCTCAGCCCCTGCTCCCAGTGTGCCCCTTCCCAAGCAGCGTCTCAGGGTGCTGGGATGTGCCCTCCGAAGGGGGCAGCTCTGGAGCCGGGAGCAGGTGGGATCAGCCGGGGCAGCTCAGGTTTCCCTGCCCTGCTCCCGGGTCAATGATTAACACCTCGGATCGGCTGATCAGACAGATAAAGCAAAAGGGCTGCTGCCTTTTTCCTGGGCTGTGGGGTCTGGAACCCTGGCGCAGCCCAGGGGGGATGCAGGGCTGGTTGCAGGGTGTTGTTCAAAGCTGTGCTTTGGGATAGGGGTGAAATAATCTGGCTCAACTCTGTGTTTGCTGCCCAAAACGAGGCCTGGCCTTGCTGGCTTGGTGAGGGACCAGTGCTGGGCCAGGGAAGAGCTTTGGCTCTCCAGGAGGAGCAGGACTGTGTGAGACCCTGGGGATGCTGAGTGAGGACCCTCATGTCCAGCCCTAGGTTTGGGAAAGGTGTCCCTGTTTCTCGCTCCCCGTGGGAGGTGGGTGACATTCCCAGGCTGTGCTCGGCTCATTAAGCCTCCAAGCTGCATTTGTGTAATCTCTTGGGGCTTTGCTGTTAATTAGACCCCTCCGATGCTTTGGGGGCTCAGTGGGGCTGGCGGTGCCGGCCTGGCCCAGCCCCATGTGGGCACGGGAACCCCATCCAAGGGCCACCAGCACAGTGGGGTGACACCGGGGGAGAGCAGCCTGGGCAGGGCTCCCGACTGCTGTGAATGCACCGGGATGTGCTGGAGAGCCCAGCCCAGCCCAGTTTGATGTGATTACGCTGGCTGGCAGCCGTCTGGGCTGTAAACAAGTCCCTGTAATTAGCCTCAGACGGTGACAGAGGTACGCGCCACCCATGCTAAAGAGCCAGGCAGCCCCAACAGGTCTGGCTCCTCCGCTCCCCGTCCCTGTCCCCTCTTCCTTCCTGCCCTCCCTTGCTGCCTCCAGGCGCTGCTGCTGCCCTTCCCTGCTGGCCTGCCAAGGGATACAGGGATGCTCCCAGCCTGCCTCAAACCCAGGGATCAGGCGCCGGGAGGAGGTGGCACCACGGTGGCACTTTGGGGATCTGCTTCTCCCTGCCAGCAAGTCCCCAAGAAGGGATGTGTGACAGACCAGTCGGGCAGGCTGGGTGGCACCGGCTGTCACCGTTTGCCTTGGCTGTAAAAGCCTCTTGTCCCGCCTGTGGAAGCTCCTCGGGATGCGATGGCCCAAGCTCCTCCTGCTCTCCGAAGGATCGGAAGCCGTCGCAGCTCCCTGGGTACAAGAGGCTGAAATTCCTGGGAACACTAATCTGATTTGGCTCCCCGGGAGCAGCCCCTGCCTCCAGCTGGCTGCAGGAGCCTGTGTGGGCTCCCAGCCCTCTCCTGCCAAGGTCACACATTAACTTGGAGTGCAGCCACCCCAGCCCGCTCGGAATTCAGCACAGGCTCCCTGTTCCCAGCACGGCCAGGGAGCTGCAGCCCTGCCACGGCTTGGCTTTTCCAGAGTCCCCAGGAATCACAACATCTCCGAAAAGCCCCTCAAAGCACCCAGCAGCACCGGCAGTTCCCAGAGGCACAGTCCCACGTTGGCCTCACCCACGGGATAACCTGTTTTTGCTCCAGCTCCCGTCAACACAGCTGCTGTGCTGGAGGAGCGTGGAATAAAGATGCGGAGCAATAAAGATGCGGAGCAATAAAGATGCGGAGCAATAAAGATGCATCTTTTGGGGCGAGATAAACTGAGGTCTGGCAAGGAGAGCCGGAGAGGCGAGTCCCGCCTGACCTGGAGCCGGTCTCACCGAGGAGCCCACGGTGCCTTTTGGAGCCGGAGTGGCCCCAGGAGGAGCAGCCCTTGGTGCCACCGGCTGGGCACAGCAGAGTTCTGGTCCTCGCTTTCAAAAAGGCCTTTGCAGCCCCCCAGACGATGGGGGAGGGTCTGAGCATCCTGCTCTGCCACACAGCGCCGTGTCACCAGCGGGGACCGCGGCCTGTTTGCTCATCAGGGGATGTGCCAGTGCTGCAAAAGGCTTTTCCTGCTGCTACCCCCCAGCCCCGCGGGCACGGCAGGGAGCAGTAACCCATTAACCCACCCTGACTCACCCATTCGTACATCCGCAGGTACGGACCGAGACCCCCGCCCCAGCTCTCCCTGCAGCCACCGGGATGAAGATCTGCCACTCCTCCTCTCCCCGCGGCCACCGGGATGAAGATTCGCTACCCCACCCCTCCCTGTGGCCACCAGATTTCAGCCCGGCAGGTCTGAAGGGTCCCGGCTCCATCCCCAACCCCGAAACATCCCATTCCCGGCCAGTCCCGGGTGGAGGAGGGATGGTGGGAGCAGCCCCCTCCCGGAGCCCCTCGCCCCGCCGGGCAGCGCTGCCCGCGCCCCTCTGCCCGCTGCGGGCTGGCAGCGCCTGGCACGGTGGCACAAACGTCACCTCCTGCTCTCAGGGGACATTTCCCGAAAACAAAGACCGCGGGGGCAGCGAGATTATCCCCCCTCCCCAAAACCTCCAAACAGCCAAAAATCCCCGTGCTCTCCCTCGCTCCCGTCCCCTTCCCCTCGCAGCAACCCCCGACCCGGGACCCTCCCGCTGCCCGCTCCTCTCCACCTCCCTCTCCCCCACCTCCATCCGCACCCGGAGCCGGGAAAGCCGAGCCCGGCAGTCCCTTCCAGCCGCACGTACCTGCGCTTTTCCGGCGCTCCGGGCCCCGCGCTCCGCCGCTGCGGGCTCGGCAGCCCGCTCCAGCCCCGCGCCGGCCGCCGCCGTCCCGCCCTGCTCCGGAGGACGCGAGGGAATGGAGGCTGCGCTGGGAAAACTTTGCAAAGCGAAAGGAAAACATCCACGCTCAGTCAGGGAAACCCTTTTTTTTTTTTTCCTTTCCTCTCTCTTTTTTTTCCCCTGCCTGCCCAGGCACTGGCTCCGCGGCAGCCGGGGTCCTAATTACAGGCTTTTTAGCCTAAACCTCGGGAGCCAGCCAATGGCTGGAATTCCAGGGCAGGCAGGGAGGGAAAGGGGGGGGTACATTAACCCTACAGGGGAAAGAGCTCCCGATGACATCTGGCTCGCTCCTACCTCTCATTTTCCGAGCGCCCGCGCCCTTCCCTCCATCTGCGGCTCGGTTCACCCCAGGTTGCCGTTTGATGACTTTTATGATCCCGCGCGGTGATTTATTTCCCTGCCGAGATCAGAAAGAGTTGAAGCTTCATGAAAGAGGGGGAAGTGTCATTACACCCCAATTTAGAGGTGGAGAAACTTTGGCTGGGCTCTCACAAAGGAGTTAGCCAGCGGCAAGTCAGGATGTCCTAGTTTCCACAAGCCCTGAACACCTGACGAGGCTCCTCCAAGCCATTCCAGACCGGCTCCGACTGCAGCAATTCCACCCGGGCAGGACTCAGGGTAAAATTTATCAGAGCCTGACGCGAGACACAGCGTCCTCGTTGTGTTTCTGTGCGTTTCTCACGACGCCGTAAGATTTTCCTGCCTGCTGATGTAACTTTGGGGATGAGCATCCCCAAAAACCCCCACGTCTGCAGGGACCAGGCTGGATCTCTGCCACCTGCGTGGTCCCGGGAGCCGTGGCTCGTTTTGGGAGCCCCGAGGGGAGCAGAGAGCTCGTGTAGGTTCTGGGATCGGGGTCAGGACCGCAGCCAAAATCCACAGGGATGGTAATTTGTCAGAGGAGGTGGCCAGGCTCGGTGACAAGCCCGTGGCACCGCTGGGCGAGGCCGTGCAGGGCGTTGTTGGGGCACGGGTTATTGTGCCGCTTTATGGAAGGGGCTGCCCCATCCCTGGAAGTGTCCAAGGCCAGGTTGGACGGGGCTTGGAGCAACCTGGGACAGTGGCCCTTGTCCCTGACCGTGGTAGGAATGGGAATTTTAAAGTCCCTTCCAACCAAAAGCATTTGAGGATTCTCTGCAAAATCCCCTGGGCAGGGGAAGGAGGAGGAAGAGGAGGAGGGGTGAGCACCTCCACACTCTGCCCCTCTCCCTCCCTGCGCCGGGGTCCCATCGGGGCTGTCCAGCCGGGGCTGTCACTCCCCGGGGTCCCTCTGAGGTCCCCGATCTCCCCGGGTTGTTCATTCGCTGTTTGCCTTCACTGGAGCTTGGTCCCCGCAGCTTTATCTCGGCCCGGCTGCTGCTGCGGACTTTGTCCCCCGGGCTGGTGGCGGGGCCCCCCCTCTTCCCCTGCTGCCCCCGCGCCCCTCCGGGGCGGAAGGATGAACGGGCAAAGTCCTCCTGGGAGAGACGCCGGGCGCGGGACAGAAGGGTCACTCGGGGCTTGCCGAGGTGGCACCAGCCTGGGGACAGCGCGGTGGCACCGGCGTGTGGCCGCAGAGTCCCCACGGAGGGCAGGGACACAGCTCGGGGGCTCCGTGGGGGAATGTTGGGATAGGGAGCCGGCAGCCCCCGGCACTCCAAAGCCACGGCTGATGTCCGGCAGCTCCACGCCGGAGCCGGGGGTGAGATAGGAATCGTAAAACCTGGAATTGTGGAGTCTGCAGCTGGGATAAGCTCTCCTCGTGTGTCCTGTGTGCGCCCCGGACCCTCCCCACGTGTTCCCGGCCGGGAAGCTGTGCCCCATCCCGGGCCGAAAGGGGCATCCCGGGCTCAGCCAGGATCCCACACAGCCCGGCCACGAGCGGTCAGGAGCCCAGCGAGGTGGTCTGGGGGTGCAGCGGGACCCCCGCAGCGCCCCGGCACTGCCTGCGCTGGTTTGGTGCTCTGGGACTGGCGGGACTGGGGTGGGCCGGGCACGGGGACACTGTGAGTGCTTCGGCCCCCCAAGCCCCCTCCTCCCCTAGAGCCCCCAACGCC
>VZTJ01005556.1:151183-176579 GCA_013397795.1 Orthonyx spaldingii | reverse complement strand
CCCTCCATCCCCTTCCTCCTCCCTTCATCCCCGTCCTCCTCCCTTCATCCCCGTCCTCCTCACTCCATCCCCACCATGTCCCTGCAGCCCCTTCCACCTTCCTCCATCCTTTTCCCCATCCCTGCATCCCCTTCCCCATCCCTGCAGCCCCTTCCTCATCCCTCCATCCCTGTCCTCCTCTCTCCATCCCCTTCTTCCTCCCTGCAGCCCCCTCCTTAATCCCCCATTCCTTTCCTCTTTCCTCCAGCCCCTTCCTCATCCCTCCTGCCCCCAGAGCTGTCCCCCTGCTCCCTCCTCTTTCTCCCTGCCAGGCTGGGGGATGTGTTGGGTCTGTCCCTGCGTGTCCCTGGGGGGTTGATGTGGTCCGGGTGCTTTTCCATACGAGATTTCCGTGTGTCCCTGTGCAGGGGGTGTCAGGGTGCCCCAATCCTTTGGGATTAGGGGGATCCTCTTCTCCAGCTCTGGGTGAAATCATGGGGGGCTTCTGCAGGCTGGGGGTTTGGGAGGAGGGGAACAACCTGGCTGGGAATTCGGGAGAGGTGAGCCTGGTCCAGGCAGGGCTGCGGAGGATTTAGGTTGGGATCCTGGAAGGTGGGAGGCTGGATGGGGCTGGTGGTGGTAGGAGGGACACCCTCCTGCTGTGGGGAACCGTGCTGGGCTCTTGGAGTGCTTTCAGTGACCGGCTGAGCTCTGGGCTGGCAAACAGGTGTTGGGAAGGTGCGTTGGAAGAGCAGAGCAGGAGCCTGGAGACTTGGGAGTCTCAGTGTCTGTGTGTGAAAGGGATGCTCCTGAAAGATTCACCAGCCAGGAGCGGTGGGAGGTGCCAAGGGAGCGTTCAGGGAGCTCGTGGTGGTTTTTTAGTTCATTTGTTCAGTTCTCACCATAAAAACTGTCCTGGGTAAGCCATAGCACTTCAGGCTGACCCCTCACAGATGGGAATGGAAGGACAGAGGAATAAAGAAAGAGGGGGCAAAGGTGGAATGTTTTCCCCCAGCTGTTGTTCCTGAGGGATTTACTGAGGTGGGAGTGGGAGGACACAGCCCCCAGTGCCCAGATCAGATGGAGCAGGATCTGGTGCCAAATTACTGACCGAAGCCTGTGAGGGGAATAAATCCCTGCCGAGCCTAGGAAGACAGGCAGGCTGGCAGGGGCAGGGCGAGGGGTGGCACAGGGAGGGTGTGGTGGTGCTGGGGGCTGGCAGGTGTGTGCTGGCACCAACTTCCTTTGGTTCCTTTGTTCCTGAGGAACATTCTGGGCACTTGGCAGGGCTGGGCACGGTGGGGAATTCTCCAGGGGCCAAGTTAAGGCTTGGGGGTGCAGTGGGAGGTAATTTATGAGCTGTTTTGATGTAAAAATGGAATTGGCAGGCCAAGTGTGGCTCTTCCCCCTCCCTCCATGCTGTGAGGGAGCCCCAGGGCAGCTCTGCATGAGGTGCCACTCCATGACCCACGGGTTAATGTGGAGAGGGGGGAGGCAGACTCTGGCATGGCAGAGGGAGAGGTTCCCAGTGGAAAGAGGTTCCCAGTGGAAAGAGGTGCCCAGTTTACTGCTCTGGTGCCGGGCTGGGGATCCTGGTGACCCAGATGGAGAGATCCTGAGCTGCTCTCAGGGCACACCTGGCACCATCCCCTGTTACCTGCCCAGGGCTCGATCTGGAGTCCTTTAATTTTCCATCAAGGACAGCAGACTTTTACATTTCTCACTACAGTTTAACAAAACCAGGAGTATTTCTCACTACAAGTTAAAAATCCAGGAGTATTTCTTAGTACTACTGCGTGCAGCTCCTGCCTGCCTGATCCTTGCACTGACTGGGTCAGATGTCAGAGTCTGAGTGTTTTCTGGCCTTTTTTGTTTCTCCTACTCCAAAGCAGAGCAGCTGCTGGTTCTCTGACCCTGAAGGACCTTTCCTGCAGTGAAGGCACCTTCACATTCCTCAGCAGCAGCTGCCTCACCACCCCTGGCTGCTCAGTTTTCCTGTTCTGTTTTATCCACCCTGGTAAACCCCACTCCTCTGTAGGATCCCAAAGCCAGGAAGTAAAATACATCTTATTTAAATTATCCTTTTAGCTGTGTGTTTTTCATTGTTGTGCAGAGTTTTCTGTATTGATATAAATGTAGTTAATTAAACACAAAATGCAGCCGCTTTCCTTGGGATGTTTGAAGGGAAGTTCAGTCACTCTCCCACCCCCTGCTTTTTAATCTTCTCTGCTTTTATCATTATTTATTTGTCTTCTCCTTGCCAGGTGGAAGATGGGACTGTTTCCCTGGTGTTTTAGGTGAAACCTGGTTGCCATGAAGTCCCGAGGGAGGTAGAGGGACTGCAGTGGGAATTCCTTCTCACTCCTCCAGAACAAATCCAACAACTGCCTAATGGTAAGAAACCCGTTGGTTTTAATTAGTGTTACATTGACAGTGCTCGTTAATCAAGGAGCAGAATGAAGGGTTGGAGCTCCAGACCCGCTGGGATGGGGGAGGTCACAGCTGGAGAGGGTGGGAGAGTGGGACTGGAAATCTGATTGTCCCCTGGTTTGTGTCCTGTCCCCAGGGATTGCCTCTCTGGCTGGCGTCATGGGGAGCTGCTGCAGCTGTCTGTGCACAGACAGCATCCCAGACAACCATCCCACCAAATTTAAGGTAAATTGTTGCCCCTCCAACCCCATCAGAGGGTCTGTGACAGCTCTGACTGCTGGCAGAGCCCAGCGTGGGCACGAGGGGACAGCAAACCTCTGCTCCTGCACACAGACATCCCTCGAGGGGATTTGCAAATGCATCACTTGGGGTTTGGGGTTTTCCCCTTTCCTTAAGAAACTCCTGCTGAAAATGTGTTTGTATTTGCTGCTAAATTGCCTCTGCTTGGGAGATGCAAGGAAATGGGGGACTGGAGAGAAACCTTTTATTGCTCAGGGCTATGTTCCAGAGCCTGGGCTCAGACACAGCAGCTGAGCTGCCAAGCTCGCAGGCTGCGGGGCTGACAGCTCGGCGCCTCCTGCCAGCCATGAATCCCTGCCCTCAGCTGGGAAAAGGCTGCAGGAAATGGAGGGGAATCCATGGAATTACAGGGCTTCCTGGGTGGGCTGGTTTGGTACTGGTGAGGGGCACCTGGAGGGCCGTGTCCAGCTCTGGGCCCTTGTGGCAAGGGAGACATCGAGGGGCTGGAGCCTGTCCAGGGAAGGGAATGAAGCTGGGGAAGGGGCTGGAGCACCTGGAGAAGGGGCTGGAGAATCCTGAAGGAGCTGGGACTGGTGCTCAGCCCGGAGAAAAGGAGGCTCAGGGGGAATTTCTGGCTCTGCACAACTCCCTGACAGGAGGGGACAGACACGAGGGTCAGGTGAGGAATCAGCCTCGAGGGGCAGGATGAGGAATCAGCCTCAAGCTGTGCCAGGGGAGGTTCAGGCTGGAAATCAGGAGGAATTTCCTCATGGAAAGGGTGGTCAGGCCTGGAACTGCCCAAGGAGCTTTGGACTCCCCACCCCTATTGGTGCCCACTTGGCAATCAAAGCGAGGGTTTGAACTTGCTGATCCCGGGGCTCTTTTCCCACCTCGGCCAATCCGTGGCTCTGATGTTCTCGCCGTGTCCCCTGCAGGTGACCAACGTGGACGACGAGGGGCACGAGCTGGGCTCGGGGGTGATGGAGCTGACGCAGAGGGAGCTGATCCTGCACACGCACAAGCGCGACGCTGTCCGGTGGCCCTACCTGTGCCTGCGCCGCTACGGCTTCGACTCCAACCTCTTCTCCTTCGAGAGCGGCCGCCGCTGCCACACCGGGCAGGGTCAGTCCCCCTGGGGCAGCAGTGCTCAGCTTGCTCTTCCCAGAGGCAGCTGATCCTCGTGTCTTCCCCAACTCCTGGCGCTCGGCGTCTCCGCAGCCTCCTCCCCCACATGCACGGGGATGGTCCGGATTAAAAGCGTTAACTTGGGTGTAAATCTGATGGTCTTGCCTTGCTGGTGCATTGGTGCTCGTGGGGACACTGGTGAAGCATTTTTGGGGTTGTTGCTCTGTGCTTTGGTGCCCCAGCTGGGGCAGGAAGTTTTGCTGGGCCTTCCTTAGGAGCTAAAAAGCATTTGCAAGACGTGAAGCTTTGTTGAGCATCTTTGAACTCAGGACAAACAGCATCTGCACATTTTTCCAGAACCCCCTTAGGATTATTTATTTCACAGAGCAACAGTTGGTTGAGTTCTGTTTTCCTTGGTGCTTTTCCCCTGCCTTGGTCAGTGCTGGTTCTACTCAGAGCTCTGAGTTTGGGTCTGGCAGCACTTTGTGACAGAGGAAAAGGAGTTCCACGTTTCCCTGACGTTGTGAGCATGGAGGAGGAAAGTGAATCACCTGGAGCACTGGGAGTGGTCTCCACTTTTACAATGGGGCCTGTTGGTTCCTTTACCAGTCTGTCTCTCCTGCTTTTAAAAAGAGCTGAACATTTACTTGGCTTCTTACCCCCTGGGAGGAAAAAAAAAGTTGTTTCCTCATTCTCTTAATGTGTTTGTAAACTCCAGAAGGACTCCCACAAGTACTCGGGGTCTCTGTGAATCTGCAGTGGCATATGCTGCTTTTTAATATTTATTTCAGTGGGGTTTTCCTCTCCTGTCAGTTGCCAGTGATGGGAATTTGTCCTTTGGTTTCTGCTTTGCCTTTTGCAGGTTGAGGATCAGAGGTGAAAATTTAATCCAGTGATAGAAATTCTGCCCTGTGTGTGGTTTGGTTCTGCTCAGGTCCAGGCAGAGGGGATGAAGCAGAGCTCTCACATCCTGCAGGACTTTTACCAGGCACTCTAAGCACAAAAGAGAAGGATGATGTGTTTTGTTGAGTTTTCTCCCTTCCTTGTAGGATTTTAATTTGCTTATTAATTTTCCCTGGAGGCCTCCTTGCTGATGCTGCTCCCCACCTGATGCAAGGCAGATCCAGTTTGTTTTTTTTTTCCAGAACGTGGAAAACGTGGTTCTTTGGGAGCAGCCATTGTTGCCAGGTTGTTCCTGTTGCCATGGCTTTGGTGTGTGCATGTGCCAGCCTGGGATTGGTTCCTGGGCTGGGCTGCTCCTTTGGGAGAGGCTCTTCAATCCCAGAGAGTTTTTAAAATGTGACGTTCCTGTCCCTCCCTCCTGTGCATGGGGCCCAGTCCAGCTTTGAGGAGTCACTGCATGGATCTTCCCCTGGAAAGGGCAGACTGGGTGTCAGGAGAGTTCAGACAGAAGAGGTGACCGGTTCCCCTGGCCCTCCACACCTGTGTGGTGTGAGGTAACACAGCACTGAGGGGGTTAAAGCCAGGCTGGATGGAGCTCTGAGCGTCCTGGGCTTGTGGAAGGTTGGGAGTGGAACTGGATGATCTTTAAGGTCTCTTCCAACCCAAATCATTCTGTGGTTCTGTGATTATTTCCTGAATAAGGGTTGTTGGTTGTTTTGAGGTGGCTGTGGCCTGTGTTAAACACAGCAGAAGAAATCAGAATTCATTTAGAGCTGGGAATAACACAGATTTTTAAAGCAGCATCACTTCCTTGCTGTTCTGACCCTCCTCTCTGTCCCTGGCAGGGATTTTTGCCTTCAAGTGCTCCCGAGCAGAGGAGATCTTCAACCTGCTCCAGGACCTGATGCAGTGCAACAGCATCAACGTGGTGGAGGAGCCCGTGGTGATCACCAGGAACAGCCACCCCTTGGAACGGGAGCTGCCCCGGAGCCCCCAGGCCCCCAGCAGTAAGAGCCCATCAGTGGTCAGGGACAGGAGGGACACAGGGCTGGGGGTGTCTGCAGAGCTCCCACCAGACTGCCCGTGGATCTCCCCTGCGCTGTCCCATGTCTGCTCCTGTCCAAGGCCCCGCTTGTTTCCCGTGTGGAATTTGGTTTCTGAGGAAACTGCAACACAAAAAGCCCTTCAGACAGTCAGAGCTGTCACCCCTCAGCTGCATTTCACTGCCAAGTGGCCTTTCCTGAGGAGCACTTGCAAGGGTCGGGTGGTTTCTGCAGGAAGCCACATCTGGAATGGCTCCGTTCCTGTCTCCATGAGGAATTCCTTAGATTTCAAGGAGGGCCTGGCCCTTGTGTGTATCCCTTGGGATGGCCCCTGAGCAGGCTGGTTTTACCTTCCAGGGTGTCCAGAAGAGCCCAGCTCACTCTGGAAGTGTAATAATTCCATTTTGTACCAATTTAATGCTTCTCTGCCTTGATTCTCTTGCAGGTCTGGGCTACACTGGACTTCCCAATGGATTTCACAGCTTCCCTGAAGAATCCCGGTCCTACTCTGCAGCCCGGCACCCCTCAGTGAGCAGCCTGAGACATTCCTCTGTGGGGGAAGACTCCACTCACCCCCTCCTGGGGCCTGAGGAGCAGGTAAACCCACCCTGAACTCTGCTGTGTGCAATTCTGGGTTTCCCTCACTCAAAGCTCAGAGGATCCTCACACCTTGTCACTCTTTTTTTTCCTTTTTGCTTCATTTTGCTCGTGGAGGCTCCTGCTCTCTGACACTTCACTAGAACTGATGCTCTGTCACAAAAATCTGAGTTGTGTCCTCAATCCACTGGTATTTGGGTGGCAGTTACCTGTCAGCTGTCACACAACCCCTAAATCTAGATCCTTTTTGTTTTTGTTTTTGAGATTCAGCTCTTCGCTCTAAGTTGTAGAATTTTAAGATTTTTCCTACAAAACCCAGCTGGTCTGAGCCACCCCCAGGGAGGCCTGGGCAGGCGTGAGGGCTGTGGGATCCCCTGTGAGCCGCTCGAGGAGACAATTTGTGAGTGGCGTCAAGCATGGCACAGAATTCCAGAGTCAATCCAATGAGGTTGGAAAAGACCTTGGAAGAGATTAAGTCCAAGCTGTGCCCGATCCCCACTTCTCACCCAGCCCTGAGCACTGAGTGCCATGTCCAGGTGACACCTCCAGGGATGGGCACGCCAAACCTCCCTGGGCAGCCCCTGCCAAAGCCTGACCGCCCTTTCCATGAGGAAATTCCTGCAGATGTCCAGCCGTGTGGACACACCGTGTGTATCTGCAGCTGGACTCTTTTTGTCTCTCAGCCCGCAAAACCTAAACAACTTTTACATTTGCCTCCCAAAACCTTTCTGACTTCCAAAATCCTTTTTTTTTCCTCCTGTTCCACCAGCCACCAATGAATTCCCCTCTCCTGGTGGTTTCTCAGCTGCTTTGCTCTGGTCTCTGCTGTCTCCTCCTTTCACTGTCCCTCTGCTTCTCTCCTTGCAGTCCCACACCTACGTCAACACGGCCAGTGGGGAGCCGGAGCCGAGGGGCCGGCACTGTATGCACTCCTTGCCTGAAGCCCACCCTCCTTTCCCCCCTAGGAACCACAGCTGCTCCCTGGAAGACCGCAGCCCCCAGGTCTTCCTGCAGCCGGAGGAGGTGAAATTCGTGCTGGCTCCCACCTCTGGCTACCGCCGGCTGTGCCGGCAGCCCCGGGAATGCCGGGCGCACCTCTGCGCCCCCAACAACAACAACGAGTGTCAGGAGGGGTGTCCGTCCCCCCAGTGCGTCTACGAGAACCTCAACGGGCTGGTGGCCCCCAGCACCTCGTCGCTGTGCCGGGCCGGCCGCTCCAAGCTGTGCCGGGAGGACAGCAGCTGCTCCCATCGCCGCCTGGCGCTGCTGCACTACGAGAACCTGCCGGCGCTGCCACCCGTGTGGGAGCTCCAGCCGGCCCGGCACAGCGACGAGGACGCTGGCACGGCGCCCTCGCCGTCCCCCAATGGCTTCTCCGAGGCTGGCGAGGAGGAGCCCCTGCAGAACTCGCTGAGCTCGGAGAGCGCGGCCCTGCAGCCGCGCCGCAGCTCCTTCCTGCCCAAGGCCCGGCGCAGCCGCCTGCCCAACGTCTTCAGCTTCGACTTCCCCCGGCCTTGCCCGGAGCCTCCCCGGCAGCTCAACTACATCCAGGTGGAGCTGGAGCCTGAGCCCTGCAAGGGACAGCAGGACCCCCGGGCGCCACCCCCCACCAGCCCCGGTGCCCGCCGCACCGGCTCCTACGCCGTGATCGACCTCAAAAAGACGGCGGCCATGTCCAGCCTGCAGCGGGCCCTGCCCAGGGACGATGGCACCTCGAGGAAAACGCGGCACAACAGCACTGACCTGCCCCTGTGAGGGGCCCCAAGTGCCAGCCCCGTGTCCTGCTTTGGTCCCTGCCCCTCGCTATGTCCTGCCCGTGTGGCTTCCATTTGCCATCGCCTCCTGCCTCCCTGTTTGCCCATTGCCTGGGGGCTGGTGTGGCTCCTGCAGTTGCTGCTGTTGAGGCTCGTCTGTCTGTCCGTCCTCCCCTCTCTGTGTTGCTCATTTATCAAGCCTTGTGGGGTGTTTGGTGACTCTGAGGGTTGAATTCCGGGCAGGAGGTGCCGGCAGTGATGTGGCACCGCCTGGGGTGGGGTAGAGCAGAGCCAGAGCTGGGCAGTGCCATGGGGGAGTGCTCCCAAAACCGAGCTGCTTTAGGAGCTCTGTGCAAATCGAGCCTGTTCCCTGTGGATTTCACACCTCCAGGAGAACTCTGCAGTGAGGCCACTCCAGAGCTGGGATTTGCCTTGAGGTTCCAGTGGTCCCTGGAGATGAGAGAGCTCACGCCGTGGCCTTTCCCCCCTCAGCTCACTGTTACCTGTGTTCCTGAAGCTTTTAATCCTTCTGTCCCTGTCTCAGATTCAATTTAAATTGGGCAGCTGCAATTAAACGAGGAGGATGCAGAGCCATGGGCACACACTGTGATCACAGAAACTCGATTGCCTAAATCCTTAAATTCCCTTCCCTGCTTTCGAAGAGGAGGGAAAGGCCACAACCATGAGGGAGATTGGAGGTTTGGTCTAAAAAACTTCACTTGTGCCATACCCTGCTTGGTTTTGTTTGGAGGGTTCCTTTTGGCAGCTGCTGAGAAATGTTGTGGATTTATTTATTGGTTTACTTATTTATTTATAAACTGCTCCTTTGCATCCCAGTTCACTGCCGAACTGGTGCCAGTCTGCAGCCTGTGCTCACTGGGGCTCCTGCCTGGGGGACAGGTCCCAGAGGAGCTTGGTGGCTTTGCTGAGCCACCGACTGGGCGAAAACATTGTGGAAAAGAGCAGCTGGGAATCAAGAATTTATGAACTTGGGCTTGACTGTCACTGGGTGGGTGGGAAATGGAATGGGAGACGTGGGAGTGGGAGCAGAGCGGCTGGGCAGCCAAGCTTGGAGTGGCATCAAAGTGGTTGCCTACACCCACGTGCCTGGCTGGGGCCGAGAGCAGCCTCTGCTCAGTGTTGGGAGTGAATGTGCAGTTTGTTCCCTCAGCTATGGACCTGGAAGGGCTAAAAATTCGGGTAAATTTGTGGCCTTTTGCTATGGATTTTTGTCTCGTCCCCGGGGCTGGGCTGAGCTGCCCTAGGATGTCCTCCTGTCCCTCTCCACGGGACACGCGGCGCCTCAGCCCCTCCCTGGATTTCTCTGTGCCTGTTTCAATGGAGAGCAGTGCTCTGGGATGCTCTGGAGCCCCCTCCCACCTTCCTGCTGGCTGTGTCCGTATTCCTTCTGGGCCAGGAGCTGCATCCAGAGCCCTGCAGAGACGTTGCCAAGCCTCATGTCCCCCTTGTCCTTTGATGTTTCCTGGTGTTGATGTCCGTGGAAGAGGAAAGGGCCCCATTCCCCAGCTCCAGCTGCTTCTGAGGGCCAGGAGCTTGATTTCCAGGTTTGGGAAGTTCAGCCTTTTTTTGGTTTTTGGTGCTGTCATGTCCTATTGAGCCGTGACCCTGTTGGGAGCAAGGCCACGTGTCCCAAGTCTGAGTGGTGCCATGTTTGTCGCAGAACGTGGAGTTCTTGGCTTGTTGTTGCGCTGTAAATTCCAAATGTGCCACATGCTTCAATCCACTGGTTTTTCTTTTCATTTTGGAAGTCCTTGTGCTCGTCTTCCATTCTTTTGTTTGCCCCGTCCCTTGTGTCACCTGTAACTAAAAGGAAACCCAAGTAATATATTTTTATATGTATAACAAATGACTTTATTTGAAGGAAAAAACAACCTCTCCAAGTAATGTATCCCCCTAAATCCAGCTTTCATTTAGGGAAGTCAGAGAAGAAATTGTTTATATCTATCTATCTATCTATCTATCTATCTATCTATCTATCTATCTATCTATCTATCTATCTATCTATCTATCTAAATATATATATATATATTAAAGTTAACGGCGTTAAGCTTTAAATAAAGTATTTAAATAAAGAGTTTCTAAGCTGTCAGTGTCACCCTCTGGGATAGCACAGCTCCCTCTGGTGCCTCTGTAGGAACCTGCCTTGAGCTCAGAAATACAAAATCTCTTTGCCCTTTTTCCCCAGAAAGGGAAAAGAGGATGAAATGTTTTCCATTTCTGTGGAGGAGGAGGGGTGAGGGCTCTTTCCCACCCCTTTCCAGGTGGGTTAAATTCCAGTGAAGGTGCTGGGGGGTGGCTCTTTGTGCCTTGGGTGGCAGCAGCTCAGGGCTGGGGCTGTCCCTGGGTGCTGCCCAGTGCCACCAGCGTGGCCATGGGTCCCTGGGGGTGGGACAGAAGAGTCTGGGAGCTCCTGGGATCAGGGAGTTCCCTCTGGAGTTCCTTAGGAAGACTGGGATCCTGGTTGCCATCCTGTTTTGGTGGCTCCACGTGAGCGTTGTGTTGGGAATTCTGGCTTGGATCGCTCAAATTGCTGCTTTTCACCTCCTCCAGATGATCTGGGCTGTCCCACGGGACACTGGAAGCAGCAGTGCCCGGGATATGCTCTCACAGCAGATCCACGATCGCTGTTCTCTGGCACATCCTTATCCCGGTTATCCTGCTCCTCTTCTAGGAAGGAGGTCCCTGGACCTCGAAGAAGAGAAGGGATCGAGCTGATGGCAACTGCACATTCCAGAGTGGAGCATCCTGTGCTCCGTGTCCCCTCGCGTCCCCTCGTGTCCCCCCTCCACAGTGGCCGTGCCCTGCTGGCTCAGCAGGCTGAGCTCCAGCGCGATCCCAAACTCCCCGGGAAGCTTTGGGAATGAAAAGCCACTCTCAGCCCATTGTTTGTAGAGGGTTGTTCCACGTTTGAGCCATTAAATGGGAATTGTCGCGCCGGCAGCCAGGAAAGCAGTTGGAACTTAGGGCTTTCGGGGTGCACGTCGTGTTCACGTCCCAGGGGTTTTCCCTCTGTTTTGCTCTTTTGGAAAACTTCCCAGAGCTGTGGCGCACTCAGCCACCAGGGCCCTTTGGGAAGCGTGTAACACTCGCTTTCCGGGTGGAGTGGAAGCGCAGGAGGGCCCGGGCCGTGCTTGGCGCTGCTCTGGCGCTTCCCGCAGCTCAGGTGGCACTGGGGATTCTCCCGGCGCGGTGTCGCAGCTTCCTCTGGCGACCGTGGGGAAGCGGCTCCAGAGGAGCATCCGGGTTCGGGCTGGGAGCTGAGGAGGGAATCCGAGCCCGTGTTCTCTCATCCCTTCCCTTCTGTGATTTGGGTCTTTTTGGAGTTTTCCCCCGTGGCTGTTTTATTTGGCTTGGGAATATTTCTCCAATCTGTTGTATCCTTATGGTGCCTTGTAAAGGTGGATCTTATGGATTTTCCTTTGGGTCTGACACGCTCTGCTGGGCTTTCCCCGTGGATGCAGAGCAGTAGGTGCCACTGACTTGGATGGGAAACTGGATCGGGATACCCGGTGATCCCTCCAGCCGTGGATCCTCCCACTTTGCAGCAGAATTCTCACCCTTGGTGGCTGCATCCATAAATCTGCTTTGGGTTTCAGGGATCCATCCCGGGCTCTGTGCATCCAGCTGGTACAGATGGGTAGGAAAAACCATCCAAAACCTGCTCTGGAGTTAATCCCTGAAGCTGAGGGGATGCTCTGACCTCTCCCCCTCTCTCTCCCAAGCTCAGATGGTTCCGTTTGGTGTTTTGGCAACTGGAAAATTGGGAGAGGAGCTGCTTCAGTGAAATGTTTGCTGAGACTGGTTCTCAGAAAGGGTTTAGGCAGCAAAATGAGGTGAATTTGGGTGGGGCTGAGCCCTGGGGGTGGGAGCTTGGCTGGGGACTGGGTCTGTGTGGCCCCACTGGGGACTGGCCTGTCCTCACTGTCCTTCTTCCACTTGGAATTGTGATTTAGGGACATCTTGGTGAACAGCCGTGGGCTGAGCAGAGGGAATATCTCTGCCATGACCTTTATAAGAGGTTCTGTTTGAGTCTGAGTGAATCCCTCAGATTTCTTCCCCCGATATTTCCTCCCTGGTGAATGCACAAATAGATCTCTCCCTCTTCCCTTTCCCAAGAACCCGTTGATAGGAACAGAGCCTCTCCCAGCGCTCCATTGTCTTATCATAGGAAGGTTTTTTCTCTTTTAACCCATTTTAGGTGGCTGCTTTTCCCTCAGGGAAGGAGGTGGGAATCCCTATGAGCTGTGCCTGCCTTACAGGGAGGGGAAGGGGGGGGTGGTGAGCATTAAAGGATCAATATTTCTGCAGACAGGTGCAAATGTGTTTGTTATTTCTGAGGAATTGTTTTTACTACCTAAATTGTGCTGTTTACTGGGAGAAAACCAAACCAGGGGTGGCATTTCAGCTCCCCGTTTTCTCATGGTCTCTGTGTGGTGCTGCTCAGCCCTCTCAGGTGAAGGATCCTTAATGAATGACTGTTAACAAACCCATTTCCTAATTCCAGCCTCTGGGAGGGCTGCCCTTGGTCTTTCTGGAAATTTTTGTCTTTCCCCCAAACTCGGCTGGTCTGGAAATGCTGCTCACAGGCAGCAGAACAGGTTTGGGTTCCTGTTACTGGGGGTGAATTCATTAGTGAGAACCCTGGGAGCTTTGAAGTTGGCAATTACAGGCCAGGGATGGAAAAGGTTCATTGTACAGACGGGGTCTAATTTGTTTTCCTTCCCTGAGTGAATGGGATTTTTCCAGCTGAAAGGCCCAGATCCTTCAGTGTCACCTCAAACTCCTCCCGTGCGATTCCTGTCCTTGTCCCCTGAGCTGGTGCCTCAGACACTGAACATTTCTGATGTGGCAGAGAAGCAAAGGTGCTCTGACCCAGGGGTTGCTGTGCAATTGTTCCTTTGGGCTATTCCCACGGAAATCCAGGCACTGCCTCTCTGAGGAACAGCTCTGTGACCCGAGGACGGCTCCTGGTTTGCCTTGAATGTGGAACTGCACAGAACAAATGGAATAGGATGGTTGTGCCGGCTGCTGACCCACGGGGAGATCTCTGCAGGGCAATTCCTGGTGCTACTCCCCCTCTCTCAGTTTGAAGCCATTTCCTTTGTCCTCTCTCTCCATGCCCTTGTCCAAAGTCCTTCTCCAGCTCCCTTACAGCCCCTTTAGGTTCCGGTCATCAAGCAGTGGCTGATCCTTACCTGGTTTGGGAATTTAGATGCCTGACCTGGAGCCCAACCATTTATTTACAGTTTATTTACCCATCTTTTCCTCACAGGAAAAGAGGAATCTTTGTTTTGATGTGATAGAAACTGTTCCTGTGTGCTGTGACCTCTGTTTTGGAAATAAAACACCAAAAGCAGCTCGTGCAGCACGGAGGGAAGGATCCGAGTGCTTGTGTGGGTTCATAAACACAGCTGCTCCGGGGGCAGAGAACCATGGAATCCTAAAATGGTTTGGGTTGGAAGGAACTTAAATCTCATCCTATTCCACCCCTGCCATGGACAGGGACACCTCCCACTGTCCCAGGTTGCTTCAAGCCCTGGGACACTTCCAGAGATCCAGGGGCAGCCACAGCTTCTCTGGGAATTCCATTCCAGTTCCTCCCCACCCTCACAGGGAAGAATTCCTTCCTGATATCAAACCTAAATTTCCTCTCCTTCAGCCTGAACTCATTCCCCCTTGTCCCTCACTCCAGTTCCCGATGAACAGCCCCTCTCTAGCTGCTTGTAGCCCCTCCTGGGAGGGGCTGTGAGGTCTCCACAGAACCTTCCCTGCTCCAGGAACAGGCTCCTCACCCACTGCAGCATCCTGGGAAAGACAGTGGAGTCAGGCATGGGATGCAGAGGGAGAGATGGGATTCCCTGGGCTGGAGCTGGGCCACCAAACCAGCACAGAAGAGAAACTGAAAGCAAAAGAGAGGGAATGCCCAGAGCCTGGTCCTGAGGGAATCCCGGGAGCAGTGCAGGCACGCCATCCCCACTCCGTGAGGGATCACCGGATCTCTGCTGTTAGAAACTGCGAATCCATGATTCCTGCTCGAGTAGTTCCCTCGGTGCTGCCCCACTTTGGGTCAAGAAGTGCCAGAGAGTGGAATGTGAGCAAGCGAGTGCTGCAGAGGGCACCTTACCCTGTGCCCGTGGGGCCGTGCCGGGAGCGGCCGCTCTGTTGACGTTCGATAACCGCGCTCCGCTCCCGGCCGGAATCCACTTCTTTATCCAATCTCAGTAACCCCATCTTTCTATTAACCCTGCCAGCAAACACCGTAATTGCCGTGTGAGAGTCTCAATATCCAGCGAAGGACATGTGCTCTGCTGCTCCCGGGGGAACGGGGCACGTGCGGAGTGCTGGCGCGGGGTGAGTGGCCATAGCGGTGCCAGGTGATGGAGAGAGGGTGTTTGCCATGCTGGGAAGAGCTGTGCTGCTTGGATTCGGGATGCAAGCAGGGCTGGAGGAGCTCTGGAAAATACTTGGGCTCCAGGAGAAAGGATAATGGCGCATTTGCCAGAAAATATTTAGGTTATGACCAAAAAAAGCTTTGGTTGTTCACTAAAAAATATTTAGATTGTGACCAAACCCATTTTGGTCCATTTCCTAGAGAATATTTGGGTTATAATTCAAAATGTTTTGGTTGCTTTGGGTATTTGTTGGCAATTTGGGAAGTGTGTGTTTATGGTTCCTTTGTTTTCACAAGAAAAGAAAGCAAACAAGGAATTTTCTGACTTTCTGGGCTGGTGTGAGGACGTGGAGAGTGGGTTAAACCCTGAGGGTGGCTTCCACCTTCCTGGGGGTTACAGCACCTCCCTTTGGATATGGGATGGGGAGGGTGTTGTGTGCTCCACAAAATAAACAAATTAATGGAAAAATGGCTGATTTCTGTCCAAATAGTGAAAGCAGGAGCAGGTAGGCCTTGGAAACGAGCTCATCTGGAGGAGAGTGAAGATCTGGGACGCTGATGAAGAGGAGAAGGCAGGACAGCGCTGGGGACCACTTTGGAGAAACCAAGAGAGGGAACCAGGGGACCACCTCGGAGCAGACAAGAGAAGGAACCCGGGGACCGCCTCGGAGCAGACAAGAGCAGGAACGCGATGGGCTCCAGCTCCCGCCCCGTGGCCCGGGAAAGCTGCCCCGCCGGCCGCCTCCATCCCCGCTCTCCGCAGCGGCGGAAGGAGCGCAGACAAAAGCTTTTCCCTCCCGCGCCAAGCGCCGCGAGTCCCTTTGGTCCCTTTGTCCCGGGGCAAGGTTTGCGCAGGTTTTGGCGAGCGCAGCCGCGGCCCAGCGCGGTGACGTCGGGTCCCCCGTCCCCGATAAGCGCTGACCCCTTATCGGCTCGTTCCCCTTTGATCTCGCCCCCGGGCGTGCGCGGCTCTGCCCTCACCTGAGCGCCTCGCTAAGGACGCAGATTCCGCAGAATCCTCGCGGCCCGAGGCACAAAGAAGCCCTTGAGGCCGGGGGTGCCAGAGGTGCCAATGGAAAGTGGAGGTCAGCAGATAAGAGCCGGCGCTGCCTCCCGGGATAAAAGCGGGAGCGCGGGCAGCCCTGCCCGGCTGCTGCCGTCTCCCAAGGGCTCGACGTGGACTGCTCGGCACCATGAAGCGGCTCCTGGTGGTCCTGGCGTGTCTGCAGCTCGCCGAGGGGGCGGTGAGGTGGGTGAACTGTGCGGGAGGAGCGGGGAGAGGGCGGGAAACGGAGCCCGGGGATGCTGAAACGCTGGGAATGCGGCTCCTGCATCCCACGGCGGTGTCACGGTCCGGGACAGCTCCGGGGACGCGGGGAGCAGCTCCTGGGATATGGAGGGCTCCTGGGGACATGGAGAGCTCCTGGCACAGGGAGAGCAGCTCCTGGGACATGGAGAGCTCCTGGGACATGGAGAGCTCCTGGGCACATGGAGAGCTCCTGGGCACATGGAGAGCTCCTGGGACTTGGGGAGCAGCTCCTGGGGACATGGAGAGCTCCTGTCGTGGCTCAAAGGAGCCCAGAGAACTGAGCCTTTGAAAATGCCCAAATCTTCTCATTTTCTGCTCTGCTCTGTTGGGTTTTCTGTCCCTCTGTGCAGGATCAATCTGAAGAAAGGCCAGTCCATCCGGGACAAGATGAGGGCAGCGGGAGTGCTGCAGGATTACCTGAAGCACATTAAATACGATCCAGTGAAGAAATACCAGCCCAGCCAGGGCTCGGTGGTGAAGGAGCCCATAACCAACCACCTGGATGTGAGTGCCCCAGGTTCCCCTCTCGCTCCCTGTCCTTCCTCCTTCCCAGCTGCCAGAGCAATCTGGACACCCCTGAGCCTCCAGAAGGGAGAAATTGCTTTTCCGCCCACTCTTTTAAGCTTCTGTTTCGAACTTCAAGGAAGTTTTCCCCCAGCCACAAAGATCGAGGCTTGTCTGTATGAAACAAACCCACAATAATTATTTAATATTTCATTTTTGGGGGGAGTAAAAGCAGCATGAGAGCTCAGTCTGCTCCTGCCTGGTTGGTTCTAAGAGTGAGCCTGGCACTGGGACACCAGGGGGAAGTCTGGGCTGTCCCTGAGCCCGTGGCCAGTGGAGATTCCCTGTTTTTTGCAGTCCTCCTATTTTGGGGAGATCAGCATCGGGGAACCCCCCCAAAAGTTTTTGGTGCTCTTTGACACTGGCTCCTCCAACCTGTGGGTGCCCTCCACAGACTGCAAGAGCCCTGCCTGCTGTGAGTACCCCAGGATGCTGTGAGTGGAGCTGCTACTGCTCCTAGGAGTAATTAGTACTAACAGTCTGCTCCCCTCCTCAGGACCTGCTCCCTGGGGATTCTCCCAACGGAGCACCCAGCAGTGAACTTCCACTGCAGCACAAGCCCAGCGCTTCTCCCTCTTCTCTGTCCCCCAGTCAACCACGCCAAGTTCAAGCCCAGCGACTCCTCCACCTTCACCCCCAATGGCCAGTCCTACACCGTGTCCTATGGCAGCGGCTCCGTCACCATCCTGCTGGGCTCCGACACGCTCCGGGTGAGCGCTCCCCGTGCTGTTCGCGCCCTCCCGCTGCCCTGTCCGGGCTGGGTGTCCCCAGGGAACCAGCCCTGGAGCAGCTCAAGGGCAGATCCTATGTTCTGCATAGCCAAGACTTGGACAAACCCTGGGCAGAACTGACAGAAAGCGTTTACTGCCACTGTCAGTCACCCAGCTGTGCTTTGACTGGGTTCTAACCCAATTTCTGGGGTTTTCCCCAATTTCCCCACTGCCTGGTGCTGTTGTCACAGCTGTGACCCTGCAGTGCTCTGGGAGCAGCAGCCACCCCTCGGGTCTGCCTGGCTGAGCCTGGACCCCCTTGCCCTGCAGATCCAGAGCATCACCGTCACCAACCAGGAGTTCGGGCTCAGCGAGCATGAGCCCACCCAGCCTTTCTACTTTGCGGATTTTGATGGGATCCTGGGAATGGCCTATCCCTCGCTGGCAGTGGGAGGGATGGCCACGGCTCTGGAGGGGATGCTGGAGCAGAACCAGCTCGCCGAGCCCATCTTCAGCTTTTACTTCTCACGGTAAAAGTCTTTGAGGGTGCTCTGCACATCCTGGTGTGCCCTGCCTGTCCCCATGACGGTTCCTTAGGGATTTATCCCTCTCTAACCCACATTTATCACATGGATTTCCTGATCTCTGCTGCTGTGACTCTGTCTTTTTGCAGCCAGCCCACCTACGAGTACGGGGGAGAGCTCATCCTCGGGGGGATCGACCCTCAGCTCTTCCAGGGGGACATCACGTGGGCGCCGGTGACACAGGAGCTTTACTGGCAGGTGGCACTTGATGAGTGAGTGGTGTTTGTACCTCTGGCCATCGCTCCCTGGGTCAGCTGCAGCTTTGCAGGCCTCAAACGACCCTGGGATGTGTTTCAGAGCATCCCAGACTGACCAAGATGGGTTTAGGTGCCAGTGGGTGCCCAAAGCCACGTCCTTGTCCCTGTTCTCCTCCCAGGTTTGCCATCGGGCAGTCAGTGACGGGCTGGTGCAGCCAGGGCTGCCAGGCCATCGTGGACACGGGGACATTCCTGCTGACCGTGCCCCAGGAGTACATTGAGAGCATCCTGCAGGCCCTGGGAGCCCAGGAGACCAGCTACGGGGTGAGTGCAGGGATTTTGGGGTGGAATGGGATGACCTCTACGTTCCCTCCAACCCAAAGCATTCCATGCTTCCACGGTGTGACCCTGCCAGGGGATGAAGTGTCGGTCACCCTGGCACGACGGGCTCTGTGCTGTCCCTGCCATCACCTCTGTTCCTGTCCCCACAGTACGCAGTGGACTGCAACAACACCCAGAGCCTGCCCCCCATCACCTTCGCCATCGGTGGCGCCCAGCTCGCGCTGTCCCCCTCTGCCTATGTCCTGAATGTGCGTATGGGCCCATCCCGCTGAATTCCTGGGGGCCGGGAGAGCCCAGAGCTCCCAGGGCAGCAGCAATGCTCTCCCGGTGCCGATGCTCTCCCGGTGCCCTTTGAGGCTCTGAGTCCCATTCTTCCCCTCCTTCCCCTCCCACAGAGCAATGGCTACTGCACCCTGGGCATCGAGGTCACCTACCTGCCCTCCCCGGACGGGCAGCCCCTCTGGATCCTGGGAGACGTTTTCCTGAAGGAATATTACACCGTCTTCGACATGGCCAACAACCGCGTGGGCTTTGCCCTATCGGCCTAGAGGGGCGAGGCAGCGAATTCCA
Source organism: Orthonyx spaldingii (assembly GCA_013397795.1). Classification (NCBI taxonomy): domain Eukaryota; kingdom Metazoa; phylum Chordata; class Aves; order Passeriformes; family Orthonychidae; genus Orthonyx; species Orthonyx spaldingii. The sequence goes on along the minus strand of VZTJ01005556.1, from coordinate 157,820 downwards.
GCCCCTCTCCTGGCCCAGCACAGCTCTGCCAACGCCGCTGGAGCGCCACAGCATTCCCAGGGACCTTTCTATTCCATTCCATCCCCATCCCTTGGGATTTCTATGTCAGTTTAACCAATAAACCGCAACATCCCAAACGGTCTCTGAGCTCCTGGGTTTGTTGGGAGCAGCCTGAGGGGTTCCGTGGCTCCCACTCCCTTTCTCCAGCGAGGTAAGTGCTGGGATCAGTTCCAGGCCCGGGGCAAAGCCCCAGGGCTGGGCAGTGCCCACCTCCAGCCCTCGGGAAGCCTCAGCGGGGAAGCCCCAGCGGGGAAGCCCCTGGCCTTCCTTGCAGCTGGAAAAGGTTTGACCAAGCGCTGTGGTTTCTCCAAGCGGGATTCTGAGGTTGTGAGGTGAGTCATGACACCCAAATGACCCCTAAGCCCTGCAGTGGAGCTGTTCACGCTGGGAAAACTGCACTGGAATATCGGGAATCGGGGGGATGTGGCCGAAGGGGGTGGGGAACACCTCGGGCGGGGGGAGGTTGGGTGACCCCGCTCTGTCCCAGGATCCGGAGTGGCTTCCTACAAGTTCTTTATCACCGGAGCTCATTCTCAGAGGCATTCACAGCTCTGTCACTTCCCTGGAGGGGGACACAAAGTGCTCCGTGCTTTGTGTCAAAATATTGACCCAGGCTGAGCGCTGAGACAGAGACAGTACGGACAGCAGGGAAGGGCATTCCTCCTCCTCCTCCTCCTCCTCCTCCTCCTCCTCCCCCCCCCGCCCCCCTGGAATGGGAAGTTTCTGCTGGAAACGGGGTGGCGGTGGCTGGAGGGGACCGGCAAAGGCTGACCACGTTCCTGCTGCTCTTTGCTCCTCACTTTGCTCCCTGCAGGATCTGTCCATGGCAAGGCAGATCCAGCAGGCTGCGATGGAGAAGGAAGGGAAACCTGGGGGTTTCCCGAGCTTCTGAAGATTCCGAGCCTCATTCCATCCCCAAAAACCGGGGTGGAAGCAGCCAGCAGGTCTGCAGGCACCTGAAACACGGCACAGCAGGGCTGCTCCTGCCCGTTCCCAGAACACCAGCAGCAGGAACTTCCATTTGCTGTAAAGGGTGTGTGTTTTGCCTTTGTTTTGCGGAAAGCTCGAGCTGGGGTGAAGGCGGGAGAAAAACCCTTTAACTTGGTGATAACGACAGCATTTCGCTTTTTATCATATGCCCCATATTTGGTCTCAGTATCAGAGGCACTGCTGGGTCAGGAGGGAAATCAGGGTGGATGTGGTGACAAAGCCGGCCTTGGAGGAGGGTGGGAGCAGGGACTGAGGGAAGGAGGAAGGAGCTGGGCACGGCTCTGGCTGCTCCCACCCTGTCCCGGCCCCGGAGCTGCCACCGAGCCACCAGCGGGGCCATGTGGGGGCTGGCGCTGGCCCTGCTGTGCCTCCCGCTCGGGGAGGGGACGCTCAGGTGGGTCCGGGGCAGGATGGGGGTGAGGATGAGGATGAGGGGCTGGGGGCAGGATGGGGGTGAGGATGAGGGGTCTGGCGTGGCCAGGGGCTCACCCCCGGCACAGGGGGTGCTCAGCTGGACCTCGCTGCCCCCGCAGGATCCCCCTGAGGAGGGGCAGGTCCGTGCGGGAGCTGATGAGCGAGAAGGGGCTGCCCGAGAGGTTCCTCAACAACCTGCGAGGGGACCCGGGGAGGAAATTCCAGCTCGGAGGGGCCGTGGCTTATGAACCTCTGCTGAACCACCTGGATGTGAGTGCTGAAGCTTTGCCTTCCCCTCTGAGCCGGCTCGGCTTTTTGGGGAGCCCTTCTTGGCTCTCCTGGCTGCAGTGGGGGCTCAGCTCCCTCCTACTCCCCAGTTCAGGGTCTTGGAAAGGGTTTTTGAGGGGTTTTTTTAGGTTTAGCCTGGCTCCGAGGGCTGAGTGGTGCTGGGAGGGCAGGAGGCATCAACTGGAGTTGGAACAGGGAAATCCCCTCTCTGAAAAAGCAGAGTTGATGGTCCCAGGGCAGATCCACCATTCCTGGCCTTGCTGCTCTGTATCCAGGGCAAATTGTTGTCCCTTTCTGTGCTTTGGTGCCCTCCAGGACCACGAGCAGCAGTTTGGGGTTCAAGCAGGAGCCACAGAGCTGAAAACTCACTCAAAAAACCAGGCAGGAACAGAAACCCACCCAGGTTCTTGTTCACAGACCTTCTACTTCGGGGAGATCGGCATCGGGACCCCTCCCCAGAATTTCCTGGTGATCTTTGACACTGGCTCTGCCAACCTGTGGGTGCCCTCCACGTACTGCCAGAGCCCAGCCTGTGGTGAGCACCTGTGGGAGCTGTGACAGGGAAACCAGAGCAGATCCAGAGGGGATTTGGGGCCACCAAACTGGTTTTATGCCACCTTCCCTGTGCAGCCCTGGGGACAGGGCTGTGACCTGGGGGCTGTCACCTTCTGTCCCTGCAGGAGACCACGCCAGGTTCAACCACAGCCTGTCCTCCACCTTCCTGGGCATTGATGAGAGCTACACCCTGAGCTATGGCTTTGGGGACCTGTCCGTGGTGTTGGGATGTGACACGGTGACAGTAAGTGACCCCTGAGGGGCTGGTGCTGGGCACATTGGGAAAAACCAGAACAGTTGGGTTAAAAACGCAGGGAGTACCTTAAAAGCACTTTTTTATTCTGGGAATTTGTTCCTGATTAGTTAGAGGTGTGTCAGCATGAATTCACTGGGGTGTGCAAACAAACTCATTCCCCGTCCCCTGGGCTTTCCAGCCCTGAGCTGGGATAAGGGAGGGATATCTTTGGCCACAAGGATTTGCTTTGTGTACATCTGAGCTTTGTTGTTCCAGGATGTAAGAAATGTTCTGTGTGAGACTTGCACGCAGTGAAAATGTGATTTTTAACCGATTTAAGAGGCAAAACTGGCTTTGTGGGTATTTTTATGGAATAAAAAGGGTGAGGGGAAAAAATTGAGTCAGGCTGCTGCTGACCCCATCAGTGACGGGGAAGAGCTCAGCCTCTCCCAGTGCAGATTCACCTTTGTGACCAACCCCCGGCATCTCCCAGCATCTTCCGTCTCCCTCCAGATCCAGAACATCATCCTCAGGAACCAGGACTTCGGCCTGAGCCTGGATGAGCCCAGCAGACCCTTCTACTACCTGGACTTCGACGGGATTCTGGGCATGGCTTACCCAGGCATTGCCATCCCTGGTTTCCCCACACTGCTGCAGAATTTGCTGCAGCAGGAGCAGCTCAGCAAACCCATCTTCAGCTTCTACTTCTCCCGGTGAGACCCTCAGGCAGCAGCTCCCTTTTCCACAGGCACGGCCTGGACCCATCCTTCCCTCCATCCACACCTCCTCCCCACACCCCTCTGTGCTCCACCAAGGAGCAGAAATCCAGATTTTGGACAGATTTTGGGGCTGATTTTGTGTCTTTCCAGCAACTCAACATATAATTATGGTGGGGAAGTCATCCTGGGGGGGACTGACCCACAGCTGTTCTCCGGGGAAGTTTTATGGGCTCCTGTGGTCCAGGAATTGTACTGGAAGATCAGCATTGAGGGGTAAGTGCTGCACCACGGCTCGCAGTGGGTTTGGAGCCTTTCCCAACCCTTTTCCTGCTGCTTCCCCAGGTTCTCCATCGGGCTGTCGGTCACCGGCTGGTGCGGCCGAGGCTGTCACGGGATTGTGGACACCGGGACGTTCCTGCTGACCGTCCCAGGCCAGGTCATGCCGGCCCTGCTGCAGGCTCTGGGGGCAGAGGAGAGCGACTACGGGGTAGGTGGGCAGGACGTGGATGGTGCTGAGCTGTGGAGGCTCCCAGCATCCCCCAGGGAGCAAAGTATCCCGCCTGGAACAGCCCTGCAGTGGTGTAAAAATTAAATCATTGGATAAATGTGGGTCTGGCACTGTCAGGGCTGTGCTGACCCTTTGGGACTGTGGCTGTGTGACCCCTGGACAAAGGTCAGTGCCAGTCCTGCTGTCCTGACCCCTCTCTGCCTCTCCTGCAGTTCCTCGTTGACTGCAGCACTGTCCCCAAAACGCCCACCCTCTACTTTGCCATCGCTGGTGCCTGGTTGCCGCTGCCTCCCGCTGTCTATGTCCTGCAGGTAGGTGGGATTTCCCCATCCCAACAGGAATTTGCAGTTCTGCCCAGGAGAAAATCAGACTTTCTTTCCCACACCCCATTTCACAGAGCTTTTGCTGCCTGCCTGTGGCCATGGGGAGGGAACTGGCCTGGGAACTGGTGCTGGAATTGGCTCTTTTTCCCCCAGAATGATGGCATTTGCACCGTGGGGGTGGAGAGCACCTACGTGTCCTCTGCCAGTGGCCAGCCCCTCTGGATCCTTGGGAACCTCTTCCTCCGGCAGTATTACTCCATCTTTGACATGGCCAACAGCAGAGTGGGCTTTGCCACGGCAGCTTAGGGATGCTGAGCATCACCCACGGCACACCTTCTCCTCCCTTGGATCCGGGTGTGGTGATGAGCTGGGAATAAAGGACTGTCAATCCAACTTGTGCTCGAGGCACTCCCTGAGCTTTTGGGTTGCGGCAATGACAAATTTGGGGTCTTTTTTTTTATTTTTATTTTTAATGGGACCCAGATCCTTGCTGGGGCTGGCTGGGAAACTGGGATGAGTGGGAGAAATTCAGGCTGTGCTCAGGTTCAGGACTTGAGGGCTGAGCCCTGGCTGGAGGCTTCGGGAACCAGTTTGGAGCAGGATGTGTGGAACGAGGAGCTGCGTGTGAACAGCTCCAGGTTCCTTGGGTTTTCTTTCAAGGGGGACTTGCCCATGTGTATTTGCAAATAAATTAGGGATTAAATCAGGGATTAAAGTGTCATGCAAAGATGCTCAGGCTGAGGAAAACACCCTGGGTTTGTTCTCCAGGGGTAACACTCATGGCTGCAGCCTCCAAGGAAGGCGGGGAGGAGGGATTTGAGGCGCCCAAGCCTTGGGATATGTGGATGCCCCCCGAGAGGAGCTGCTGGATGCAGGGTCTGATGGACTGGGACAGCGCAGGGTGCCCAGGGCAGACTCGAGGCTGTCCGCGAGATCCAGTGTGGGTGATGCTCAGGAGATGCAGGACCCCGGTCCCATTGCCCGTGGCACGTGACCACCCCAAAAATCTGCTGTTCCCAGCCAAATCTGCCAGCTGGATGATCCTGGCCACTGAAACCCCGTCCTGCAGCCACGGGCAGTGAGGTGGCAGGGTCAGCTGGGGACTCAAGGTGCCATGGGGTGCCCTGGCTGCAGCCAGCAGGGTCCCCACTGTCCCCTCCTGGTGCAGCCCCCTGTCCCCAGTTCGTCTTTCCCCAAACCTCCGTGCTCCTGGCACAGCTTCCCCAGCACCCCCCGGACACCGAGGGTCCCGCAAGGAGGGGACAAAGCCCCCCAGGCCTCGAGCAGCTCTCCGCAGGTCACTGCTCCCCCTCCACGGTTAAAAACAGCTGCACACTCCTGGTGTAAGGAGTGCTGAAACCCTGGCGCAGGAGCTCCATGGTCCCCGCGTGATCCCGGTTCAGGGGGATGCACGATCCTCGTGTGATCCCGGTTCAGGGAGATTCAGGATCCCCCCGTGATCCCGGTTCAGGGGGATGCACGATCCTCGTGTGATCCCGGTTCAGGGAGATTCAGGATCCCCCCGTGATCCCGGTTCAGGGGGATGCACGATGCCCGCTTGACCCTGGTTCAGGGGGATTCAGGATCCTGGTGCACGGGACTGCACAACGCGAACACAGCGCTGCCTTCGCCTCCCACCCCAACCCTCCTCTCCTGACCCATTTTTGGGGTGGAATCCCCCAGTGTTGTGGAGATACAAAAGCATTTTTGGGGCGGAACCCCCCGTTTCAGGGAAGGAAACCACCAAGCCCAAGCTCCCGCCGCGGCCCGGGCGGGGACTACAAGTCCCGGCAGGCGCGGGCAGCAGCTCCCGGCGTGCCCGGGGCCGGCGGAGCGGAGCGAGGGCAGCGGAACGGGCCGGGCCGGCCGGGCGCTGCCGCTGCCGCTGCCGCTGCCCTCCCTCGGCACGGGCCGGGCCGGGCCGAACCGAGCCGAACCGGGCCGGACTGCGCCGAGCACACCCGAGGAGCACAACCGAACCGGGCCGAGCGCAGCCGAACCGACCCGACCCCAGCCGAACTGAGCCGAACCAAGCCCTGGAACCGAGCGAAGCCGAGACGAGCAGCGCCGATTGGAGACGAACTGAGACGAGTGGAGACGAACAGAGCGCGGCTGAACTGAGCTGAACGGAACCGAGGGGCCGAACCGAGCCGGCCCGAGAACAGCCCAGTGAGGCCGAGCAGACCCGAACAGAGCCGAAGGGACCCGAGCGGAGCCGAACCGAGCCGAACCGAGACGGGCCGAGAACAGCCGAGTGAGGCCGAGCAGACCCGAGCGCAGCCGAGCGGAGCCGAACCACTTCGTGTCCTTCGCCGTTCCCCACGGGTGAGTGCAGGGCGAGGGTCCCGGAGGTCCGGGGGTCTGGGGGGTCCCGGGGAGGGGGGCTCAGCAGCCGTGCGGCGGAGCCCCCTCGGCTCGGAGCCCCCCTTGTGTGGATGGTATGGGAGTGTTGGGGTGCTCCCCGCCTTTGCTGCGCCATCCCGGGGCGCTTTGAACTCGTAGTTGCTTTTTTCCCCTTATTTTGCTGTAAATAACACGCTCCCCC
>VZTJ01005556.1:131377-145514 GCA_013397795.1 Orthonyx spaldingii | reverse complement strand
CCCCCGCACCCTGCATGGCTGCTGAAAATGAGGAACACGGGGCTGGCCTGGAGCACGGAGGAGCTGTGACCTGCTGGCCCTGGCACCCAGAAGGTCCTCCAGCCCCTCTGTTCTGCACCCAGGTAACCCCTGCTCCATTGTCCCCTGTCCCCACACAGCAGGGTGACAGCAGAGCCGGTCCCCAGGCTGGGGCACACGTGGGGTGGCTTTGTGGGTGTGTGGTGAGGTGGCAGCTCGGTGGCATTGGATGCTCCTGGAGCAAACCCTGGGCTCGGGGCTGCCTGGAGCCAGCTGTGCCTGCCTGGGCCAGGGTCCCCTGAGCTCCATCCTTGCCACCCCCGTGTCCCTCCCCACCCCCCGGCGTTAGAAAACAAAAAACGAGGAAGGAAGGAAGGAAGGGAAGGCTGGGCCAGCCGGTGGCAAAGAGCGAAGCCGTTTTCACTTCTTTCTTCTTCTTTTCCTTTTCACTGCCGCTCAGTCACCAGCCCAGAGCGGGGTTTGGGTGGGTGGATGGTGCCTGCCCCGGCCCCCCTCCTTTCCCCGGGTGTCCCTGCTCCCGTCTGGAGCTGCCGATTGATTTTTCCGCTCATAAACGGCCCCGATCAACCGGGAAATAAAGCACAGGAGGGAGCGGGGCTGGGCAGTGGCACTTCGTGCAGTGAATTTGGGGGTTCTCAGCTTGGCAGGGCATCGCTCCCGTTCTCAGAGGGGTGGCTGGGGGTGCGTGGCACTCGCAGGGAGTGGCAGGCAGGATGGTGGCAGGCAGGACGGTGCCACCTCCCCTGGGAGGGTGACGCCATCCCCGGGGCTAAATCTGGAAAATGCCTCCCGGCTGCCTGGATTTCTCACCCACACCTGAGCCTGGGGACGCCAGTGTGGCTCCTCCAGGTGTTGTGTCCCTTCAGGTGGCACTGGGTGTCCCCTGCCCGCTCGGGCAGTGGGTCCATCACCAGCCTGGCCCCGGCGTTGCGGGGCAGCACCCGATGTCCCTCCAGCACATCCCAGATGTCCCTCCAGCACGTCCCAGTGGTTGCTGAGCAGCACCCCCGTGCTACCTGCTGTCACCGCAGGGCTGAGGGACAGCTCGGGGTTGTGTGGAGTCCTGAGGGGGCTGAGGGAGGGTTGGGGCAGCTCTGGGGATCCTCCAGCTGGAGCCACCCCAGAGTGCCATCCCGGAACGTTGGGTTCTTGCTGAAATAACACCCCCGGAGGGAAAGCAGGGAAGGGCCAGAAATAACCGTGCTGCTGAGTGGCAGCAGAGATATTTGGGAGGGAGCTGCATTCCCTGGCTCCGGCCCCGCAGTGGGGTCGGTGGGTGCTGAAGGAGCATGGCTGGGGCCTGGACAGCCCCGTGTCCTGCGTTCCTCCGGACAGGAGGAGTGGAGTCGGGGTGTGGAGAGGGGCTGGGGCCATCCAGCTTTTCCCTGCTCTTCAGCCACCCTTCAACCCCTTCCCAGCTGCTCCATCACCCACCCTGAGCCTCCCATCACCGTTGTGCCTCCCTGTGCACCAGGATGAGCCTGGCCAGGGTCTCCTTCCAGTAGGGACCAGTCTGGGGCTCCCACTGGTGCTGGGATCTGGCTCAGTGGGAGAAGCTCTGGGTGCCCTCCCAGGAATAACAGGGTGGAGCTGCCGTTCCGTGTGCTCTGGTGGCTGTCCCCATGGATCAAGGCAGGGTGGGATGTGTCCGCAGAGTGGGACGTGGGCCCCGGGTCCCCATCCTGTCCCACTGCTGCCCTCCTGCCGGGGCTGACTCAGAGTGAAAGCAGAAGCTGCTCAGCATTTTGGGGGGCGGGGGGGAAGCCAAGCAGAACCAAAGGGGTTATTTTAAACCTAACCTAATTTCCCCCTCTCCTCACCAAGCCCAGCTCTGGCCACCCTTCCCCATCCTCATCCTCATCTTCTGCAGCTTTTTTTGGGACCTTTTGACTCTTTCACCCCCATTTTCTGTAAGGGGGCAGCTCAGGGGTCCTGCAGCCAGGCTGGGTGGTGGCACCAGGGCCAGCAGGGCTCAGTGGGTGCTGTGTTGTGGGTGGCTGTGCCTCGGCACCCTTCCCGTGACACCCTCGAGCTCCCACGAGCGCCAGCCCTTTCTGAGAAAAGCCTCTGGCCCTTCCCTTCATGTCTGGTGTTGTACCTCCCCCGTGGTCATCAGCCGTGGCTTTCCCCTTTAATTCAGCCTTGTTCCACCCTTTGTGGGCTCTCACTGCGGTGTCCTACAGGGTTCTGCTGTTTCTCGTCTCCAAACCCCCCGTGCCCTCCTCCCAGGCTGTTTGCACATCCCCCTTAACGCAGCTCCTGTCCCCCGCTCTGGGCTCCCATCCCCCTTGGACAAGCCACCGTGGCTAATTAATTCCCTTCCCCTCGCCGTTCAATAGCCGCTCTTGAGCTGTGTAATCGCGTTGCCGTCCGTGCTGCCTTGATTTAATTTCCCCTCCGGGTAGCGCGTGGCACCGGCTCTGGGTGCTTGTCACTGCCGCGGCCGCTCCTCGCATTTAAACAGCAAAACCCCCCCGATTTGTCTGGTTTTCCCCTCTGCGTGGCTTTCCCCTTGGCTCTTGCCTGTTCCCCCCGCAGCTTTTCCCTTGGCTCCCGCGCTCCGTGCCCCGGGATCCCCGCAGCGCCTCCCGCATCCAGCCCCGCGTGGGAAGCCAGTCCCGCGGAAAGCGCTCAGGGAGGGGTGTGCGGCCGTGCCCCGGCATCCCCACCCTCCGCGGGCCGCCGTCCCCTTTGTCCGGGGGAACAAGGGCCGCTCTGTGTCCCCGCGGTCCCCGCCGTCCTCGCGCTCGCGTGCCGGCCCCGCACAGAGCCCGCCTTGTCCGCCCCGCGCCGCAGCCGCGCTGTGGCACGGCCGGCCCGGGGGCCAAGGCTGCCCCCGGCTCCTGGCACCCACCGGCCTTTTCTTCCTGCTCTTGCCTCACTTTCCCTTCCCTTTCGCTGCCGGGCTCGCTCCGGGTTTGCCGTCGCTGCGGTGTTTGGGAGGTGGCTCCGGGGAGCTCGCGGTACGTGAGTGCGGCATCCTGGCTGCTCCTTGGGGTTCCCGCCTGGCCCTTCCTGCCAGACCCTGATTCCCCCCTCTCCTCATCAAGCCCAGCTCTGGCCGCCCTTCCCCGTCCTCGTCCTCGGCAGTTCCCCTTCTCTGGGTCTTCCCAGGGGTGCTTTTGTTTTTCCTACCCCTGTTTTCTGTAAGGAGGTGTCTGGGGGGGTTTCACAGCCAGCCTGGGTGGTGGGACCGGGTCCTCCTGCTCCATGACAGGAGGGCAGAGCCATCCAGCCAGCACTGGGATGATCCCGCTGGATTAGTGCAGGCGCTCCGGGATGTCGCTCCATGCCTCAGTTTCCCTGTCATGCCAGGCTGCCGGTGACGTGCCGTGTCCTCCTGGCAGGGTGACCATCCCGGCGTGTGACCATGGCGTCCCGCATCGGGCTGCGCATGGAGCTGATGAAGCAGCAGGCACAGCAGGAAGCGGAGCGGGAGCGGGTGCAGCAGCAGATGATGATGAACTACATGCAGCAGCAGCGCATGCCCGTGGCCTCCAGCCCCGCCATCAACACCCCCGTCCACTTCCAGTCCCCACCGCCTGTGCCCGGAGAGGTCCTCAAGGTACCGTGGTGTCCCCCTCGCCCGCGCCTGGGGGAGCCCGCGGGGTCCCTGATGGGTTTTGTCCCCGCAGGTCCAGTCCTACCTGGAGAATCCCACCACCTACCACCTGCAGAAGTCTCGGGACAAGAAGGTCCAGGCTTATCTCTCCGAAACCTACGGGAACAAGTTCGCTGCCCACGTCAGCCCCGCCAGCCACTCTCCCAAGCCGCCCCCGGCCGCGTCCCCCGGCGTCCGGCCCGGCCACGTCCTGTCCTCCTCGGCGGGGAACAGCGCTCCCAACAGCCCCATGGCCATGCTCAACATTGGCTCCAACCCCGAGCGCGAGGTGAGGGGGGGTCACCAGGCTGCTGGGGACACGCAGGGTGCTGGAAGGGCAGAGGAGCCCAGTGGCGTTTGTGCTTTTCCCTTTCAGTTCGATGAGGTCATTGATGACATCATGCGCCTGGATGACGTTTTGGGCTACATGAACCCTGAAGTGCACATGCCCAACACAGTGAGTGAGGGGTGACAGGAAGGGACCAGACCTGGGGGTCCCACAGCCTTGTCCTTGCAGGGACGAAGGTAGCACAGGAGGGACCTTCTGCCACATCCCCACAGCGGTGCCTTGGTGGCAGCCCAAGCCAGCTTTGTCCCTGGAGGCAGCAGCACCCACAAGAATCCGTTCTCCAGCTTTTTTTGCTCCCTGAGGACAGTTGGGAACCCTTTTAAAAAGCTGGAGAGCGGGAGAGAGGCTTGGGGAGGGACCAAGAGTGGGGAGATGGGAGAGCCAGGGGAGGTTTCCCAGGGAGGAGCTTCCCCAGAGCAGCACCGTGTCCCGGGTCAGATCTGTGGGGCAGCCTGTGCTTCCCAGTGGGATTCTTCCTGCCCAGCCCCTCTCGGATGTGGTTCATCTGCCCTATTTCAGATGTTGGCCATGGGAGGGGATCAGCTGTGCCCTTTGCAGTCCTGTTTTCTTTGCTACTTGGATGAAAGCCGCTTTCAGGGCCTGGGAAGACAATTCCACCTGCCCAGGCTGTGCACCCACGTCCCAGCCGGGCTTGATCCCAGTGCCCAGCCCTGCATGGAGCCAACCTAGCTGTCCCTCTGCTTTCAGCTGCCCATGTCCAGCAGTCACATGAATGTCTATAGTGGGGACCCGCAGGTGACGGCGTCGCTCGTTGGTGTCACCAGCAGCTCCTGCCCCGCCGACCTCACCCAGAAGAGAGAACTCACAGGTACGTCCTGGCCCCAGAGGGAGTGACAAAGCTGGGGCTGCCCCGAGTGACAAAACTGGGGCTGCCCTGTCCCCGTAGGGCACCGAGGGCTCCAATGCCAGCCCAGGGTGCTTGTGGGTGAGGTGCAGCCTCGTCCCCTCTGGCTGACATCGTGGGTCTCTTGCAGATGCTGAGAGCCGAGCCCTGGCCAAAGAGCGCCAGAAGAAAGACAATCACAACCTGAGTGAGTTCAGCTCTGGCTTTCCTGACCCCATGGCCATTTTTCCAATCCCTTCATCTTCATTCCCACTTTCTCTGAGCTGGGTCCCCCTTCCCATCCCAGCTGACTCTCAGGAAAGACCCCCCAAGCCCCTCCTTCCTGGCAGAATGGGATACAGGAGACCCCTCATTGTCCTCCTGGGGCGAGGTCAGACCTGCTGGGCCAGGGATTCAGCAGGGTTGGCTCCAGAGGCTTCTCATCCTGAGCCCCCCGATTCCAGAGGGTCTGACTGGGGCACAACAGGGGGATGTGGGACATGAGGGACATGAGGGACATGTGGGACATGAGGGACATGTGAGATATGAGGGACATGTGGGATATGAGGGACATGTGGAACATGTGGGACATGTGGGACACGGAGCCTCCCCTGCTCCTGCTGCCTCCTCACTTCCATCCCTCTCCTCTCACCCGCAGTCGAGAGGCGGCGAAGGTTCAACATCAACGACCGCATCAAGGAGCTGGGAATGCTGATCCCCAAGGCCAACGACCTGTACGTGTCCCAGGACTGGGATCCCTGGGATAACTGGGGGCTTTTTGGTGGGGCAGGGATCAGGGGTCACGCTGCTGGCATCCAGGTCCATCTCTTTCTCCCTCCTGGGTGACAGGGACGTGCGCTGGAACAAAGGGACAATCCTGAAGGCGTCCGTGGACTACATCAAGAGGATGCAGAAGGACTTGCAGAGGTCGCGGGACCTGGAGAATCACTCGCGGCGCCTGGAGATGACGAACAAGCAGCTGCTGCTCCGCATCCAGGTGAGCTTCCCTGGGCTCTGCCCTCCGTCTGCCCCACCCCAGCCCCACCAGCAGCTCACTCGTGCCCCGCCGAGGGGGTGGCCAGGGAGTCTCCTGCCTTTTTTTGGCTGGGAAGTCACCAGGAGCAAAGGCTTGGGGCAAAGCTGATGCGTGAGGCTCATGGCAGCGTCCTGAGCTTTGCGTGGATCTTCCAGGGGCTCCTTTCCTGGGAGCTTCCCAGTCCCTGCCACCTCCATAAATGTCCCCGAGTGTGACACCCCTGCCAAAGCCCCGCTGTGTCCCCTTGGCAGGAGCTGGAGATGCAGGCACGCGTCCATGGGCTGCCCACCTCCTCGCCCTCGGGCGTCAACGTGGCCGAGCTGGCTCAGCAGGTGGTCAAGCAAGAAGCCAGCGGGGACGAGGGGACCCTGGAGCCACTGCTGCCACCCCCGGATGCCGAATCGCAGCCGCAGCCGGCGCTGCCCGCGCCGCCCCAGTCTCCCTATCACCAGCTGGACTTTACCCACAGCCTGAGCTTCGATGACGGCTCCCAGGGCTTCCCGGACAGCCTGGAGCCGGGCCACAGCGCTTCCTTCCCATCCCTATCCAAGAAGGAGCTGGACTTGATGCTGATGCAGGACACGATGCTGCCCCTGGCCTGTGACCCCTTGTTCTCAGCCATGTCCCCCGAGGCCTCCAAGGCCAGCAGTCGCCGGAGCAGCTTCAGCATGGAGGACGCGGACATGCTGTGATGGGGAGCTGCCGGGGCGAGGGCTGCAGCGGCAGCTTTGGGTGGGGAAGTCCCAGGACAGTCCTGGCAGGAGGAGCCTGTCCTGCCACGCACTTGAACCTTCCCAGGAGTACCTTTCTCTATGCAACGGGGGCTCAGGTCGGGCCTGCCGGGTGCCACCGTGTCTTTCGCAGCTTCTTTTTGCCAGGAGTGGGAATGGACCTTCCTGGCTTTGCTGTGGCGTTGGCCTGACTGCAGATTCCACAGCCTGGGAATGAGATCTCAGCTGCTTTGCCTTTCAGCAGAACCCTCCTGGCCTCACCCCCTTCCCCTAGGGTGCCTCAGAGCCTCGAGCCCCCGGGAGCAGAGGGACAATTCTGCGAGCTTTGTATCTGGTTTGGTGTCCCCTCACCTTCTCTGGGATCCTTCATCCCCACAGAGTCTTCCCCAGCCCCTGGATGCTCCACACTCCATCCAGTTTCTCCTTCCTAGGAGCCCCTGCAGCCTCTGGGGTCACAGAAGGGCGACAAGGCGTTAATTGGTCCGTGTTCATTAATACGGCACCGGTGGTGTTGTCTGCAGGGGGGTGTTGAAGGCATCCAGAACACCTGGGATGGGGGGTTTGATGCTCCCCCCACCTTGTGGGGCAGCACCCACCACCCCAAAACCTCTGGGCAAGGGTGCCAGGTGACCCTGAGCCTCCTGGAGATGTCCCCGCGGTGTCTCTGCCCTGTGACACCGAGCCCCGGCTCTTTCCTGGAAGGATAAAAGGGTTTTACACTTCTCCTTTTGGGGACACTTCTTGAAAGTCCTGCCCCGTGTGGGCGGGAAGGTCCGGTCTCTGAGCAGGGATTGGTTTGTGGCAGCTGCCAAACCTGAGCTGCTGCTCCCAGCCTTGGAATCTGGGGGTTGTTTCTCTTCTCAGTGCCTCCAGCCAGGATGGGTCTGTACTGGGGAGCTGCTTTGGGCTCTGCCTCGTGTCCTGACTTCTGAATCCAGCTGGAGGCTGGGAGGGAGCTGGGAAGGGCAGGGGAACGCTGTTCACTGGGAAAACACTCCGTGGGTTTATTGAGGGAGAGGAGGGAAGCCGGGCAGAGGAGACCCCGGGGCTGCGGGTGCCCGTGTGGGGCTGGGTGTCCTGGGGGTGGGAGAGCCCAGCCAAGGAAGGACAAAGATGGATTTGAGATTGGAAGTGGGGGCAGCCCTGGAGAGGGCTGTGTGGGATGTGAGGATGCGGGGAAGTGCAGAAGGTGAGGAGAGAGGGAGGAGGAGTTGGAGTGGCCCTGGAGCAGGGCAGGGAGCAGGAGGGACCTGAGGGGACACGGGGTGACCAGAGAGGGGTCTGGGCTCTGTGCTGGAGGGGCTGGGGGTGTTCACAGGAGGCCTTGGCACCCTTTGTGTGCTGCCATCAGTGCCTGGAAAGAGAATTGTCCCTGCCAGGGTCACCCCCGGCCGTGCTGGGGACCTGGGGATGTGGGAGGGCCACGGATCTGCGCACTCCAGAGGGGCTGTGTGGCTGTTCCAGGGAAAATCCCAAAATCCCACGGGAAATTGGGATTTATTGTGGGCCCTTGGGCACCTGTGGGCAAGGCCCGGTCACTGCTCAGCACGAGATATCTCCCCTGGCTGTGAGTAAACAGTTGTGGATTACAATTACTATTTTTTTAATCTTTTTGGGAGTTTTGTTTGTTTTTCTTTTTTTCTTTTTTTTTTTTTTTTTAATGCACTGTGCTCTGATTAAAAAATTTTACTACTGTTTTATAAATAAATGTATAAAAGAATGAACTGGAATGGAAGAAGAATCATTAAAAATATATTTATTTACAACATCCTGGAGCGTGGCAGCTGCTTCTTTGTCCCAGAGGAGGACTGCACTGCTGGGGCTGGATCAGCATCACCTCAGGGTGCTGCAGAACCCCTCTGGGGGCTGGGACCTCTGGTCCAGGCAGGTTTTGGGGACTCTCCTGCCCAGTGCAAGGGAAGAAATCTACTTATAAAGTGTTCTGCTGAGCTTGTGCCTGGCAAAACTCATCCCATACCACATCTGCAGCCCTCAGCCATGTGCCAGGTTCCCACTGCCCCCTACTCCCCTTGGTGCTGGTGTTAAACACACACAGGAGGGGAAAAAAAAAAGAAAATCCACCTTAAAATAGACTTCCCAGGCTGGAAAATCACAGGGGCTAATCTTGGAAACTCTATTAAAAGGAGAAGAAGGGGGAAAAAGAGTGAGAAGAGGCCGAAGCTTGGGGAAGGGGGGAGGAAAGGAACGAGTAGTTCCAGACACTTTAGAGAGAAAAAAAAATTTAAAAAATCCCTGATTTGATTTATCAGGGGAGTGTGAACACTAAATAGAGAACAACGCCTGAAGTGTGAATTATTTCCTATATTAACACAGAGAAAAACTGATAGCCTTTTCATGTCAGGAGAATAGCGTGGAGGGAGGGAGAGGAGCCAATGACATTGTTCCAGCTCGGGGTTTGCTCACTCTTTATCAGGCTGAGATCAAAATTTATTCCCAGGATGAGGCCTGCGGCCCAGCTGAGGCCCTAGAGATTTTTAAGGGCCTAATTAAGAAAACAGGATGAAAATGGCGAAATAAGAGGGCAATTTACTTCTTGCAGAATAGGGAGATCAAATCAACTTATGAGCAATTAATGTGCACAAGGAGAGAATAAAGGGATGCCGGGATATGGAAGAGGGGCCTCATTTTAATGACATGCTCTGGTGTTGGCATAGAGGATTACTCTGAAGGTCAGATGTAGATTGAAACGACCTTGCAGATTCTTAACCCTCCTTCCAATTAACAGAACCAACTCAGAAATGCAAAAGAGCCTGGCTTGGAGCACTGTCATCCCTTTATGTGCCGGAGGGAGGGGGGAAAAATAAAATTATAAAGGAGAGAGAGGACGAAAGGGGTTTTCCTTGGCTTCCACAGCAGCTGTGGAGACGGGAGACGAGGCTCTTAATTACAGTCAGTGAGCCACCCATGGAAAAAACGGTGTCAGGGCTGCGAGTGGGATATGAAAGGGAGGGAGTGTGGCTGGGGATGGGTGTGACGAGCTGGGGCCGGGCTCTGCCTGCGGGGACGGACCGGGATGGAGGAACGGAGCCGCGG
Source organism: Orthonyx spaldingii (assembly GCA_013397795.1). NCBI lineage: Eukaryota > Metazoa > Chordata > Aves > Passeriformes > Orthonychidae > Orthonyx > Orthonyx spaldingii. The sequence goes on along the minus strand of VZTJ01005556.1, from coordinate 135,860 downwards.
GACGGGGACAGGACGGGAGGAACGGAGCTGTCCCACCGCCGGTCCCCGCTGCCCGCGGCGCTGCTCCCAAAGCTGGGGCTGTGCCCGTGGGGAGGGGGAAGGACGGGGAGCTCGGAGCGGACCGGGGTGGGCACCGGGAGGGGCGCCGGGGGGGGCACCGGGAGGGGCCGCGGGGCCGGGATGGGCACCGGGATGGGCACCGGGAGGGGCACCGGGAGGGGCACCGGGAGGGGCACCGGGAGGGGCCGCGGGGCCGGGATGGGCACCGGGAGGGGCACCGGGATGGGCACCGGGAGGGGCCGCGGCGCCGGGCGCTGGTCGGGGCGGGAGCGGCGAGGCTGCAGCGGGGCTGAGCAGCCACAAGAGAGAGCCCGAAGGTTGCGGAGGAGCCGGGGCCGGGCGGGATGCGCGGCCCGAGCCCCGCCGGTGCCCGCGGACGGGGCGCTCCCGGGGCTCTGCGATGCTCCGGGGCCTGGACACCGCGGTTTGGGCTCTCAGCCCCCAGATCCATCCGTCCACAGCCCCGCCCGTGTGGGCAGCAAGGGAGGGAGCAGTTCTGCCCCTCTGCCCCGCCAGGTGAGACCCCACCTTTAGAGCTGCCTCCAGCTCTGGGTCCAGCAGCAGGACCCGGAGCTGCTGGAGAGAGTCCAGGGGAGGTCACGGAGATGCTCCGGGGGCTGGAGCCCCTCTGGAGCCGGGCTGGGAGAGCTGGGGGTGTTCATCTGGAGAGGAGAAGGCTCCAGAGAGAGCTCAGAACCCCTTCCAGGGCCTAAAGGGGCTCCAGGAGAGCTGGAGAGGGACTGGGCACAAGGGCTGGAGGGACGGGACACAGGGAATGGCTTCCACTGCCAGAGGGCAGGGTTGGATGGGATACTGGGATGCAATTACTCCCTGTGAGGGTGGGCAGGCCCTGGCACAGGGTGCCCAGAGAAGCTGTGGCTGCCCCTGGATCCCTGGCAGTGCCCAAGGCCAGGCTGGACATTGGGGCTTGGAGCAACCTGGGATGGAGGAAGTTGCCCCTGCCCATGGCAGGGGTGGCACTGGGGCACTGGGGGATCTTTATAGTCCCTTCCAACCCAAACCATTTTAGGATTCTACGTGGAAACTGCACCACACAAACCCCAGCTCTGACTGGTAGCTGGTGCTGGAATTTACTTGGAATTTGCCCCAGAGCTCAGCAGGTTTTTCTGGGGCTGACTCCTTCCTCAAGCAGGAGCAGTGGGTGCCTTGCTCCGGGATGCAGCCACATCCCCCGTGCTGCTCCAAGTGACACATTTAAGATCTGATTTCAGTTCTGTTATTTTATGCTGAGACTGGACTTGTCTGAAAACAGGGATCTGTGGAAAGAGAGCTGGGACTTCCCAGCACTGGCCTTTGGATGTGTCTCCAACCCCCTCACAAATGCTCGTGGCAAGATGCTTTTCCAGCCCCCTCACAAATCCTCTGTTCAAGTTGTTTCTCAAAATCCCAGAGGATTTTCCACAGAAAGTTTTCTTGGGAAGGGAAAAAAAAAATAAATCTTTAATATGACAGAGGATGGGCTTGATCCTGAAGGAAGAAGGAATGAGCATGAACCAAGCCATCCCTCAGCACCTCTGGAGATGTTTGGATATCTGAGCAGAAGAGCAGTGGAGAGTTTCAGGAGGAGTGGGAAAATCAAGGGGCTTCACCCCAAATCCTGGGCTCTCTGAACTCATCCCACGTGGCCCCAGGGCACCCCTGGCATGGGATAGGCCAGAGCCATGGTCTGGAAGCCATTCCCTGCCCCAGTGCCGGGCTCTGGCTGAGTTTTCCTTCTCCCACCGTCTCCCTTCATTTCCTTTGTGGCTCCTGCTGGCCCCTTTCTGTGATTTGAGCGCTTCAGCTGCTCCTGCTGCTCCTTCCCCACCTGAAGCCCAAATCCTCGGCCCTGCCGGCTCTCCCACGGCTGTTGTGGCAACGGCTGGGATGAAGTCAGGAGGAAGGGATGGCTTTTTCAGGTGGGGTAACAGCCACACAACTGCCTTGGCTCCCAGAAACTGGAGCAGCTCCTCGCAAGGAAATCTTTGCCTACAATAAAGAGGGAGAGACTGGAAAACCTCTGATGCCTGCCCAGAAATGTATTCCAAAGAGAAGGGGCTTGGTGGGTGAGTCTCTGGCTGGGAAGGATCTCTCCCTGGATGAGTTTGGCTTGTTGCTTTTCCATCAGCAGCTTTCTAAGGCTGCGGGGTTGGGGAGCCCTTTGGAATGTCTGGGGAGCCCTCGTTTAACAACTGGGAGGATCCCTGGAAATGGCCATGTGCTGCAAGCCGAAGAACTGGGAGTGAAGGATGGTGGAGTTGGGAAGAGGAATATGGATGTGCTGGACAGCCCTGGAAGAGGGAATGAGGAGCAGGTGGAAGGTTCCTGCCTCAGTTTCCCCGTTACCCAGGTGGGGACGCCGAGGGTGACACAGGGAAGTGACCCGGCCCTTTCCTGGGGCGCAGCCCCTTTCCCATGGGATGCAAACTCCCCCAGGCAGCAAACCCGGCCCGTGGCAGGCTGTGGGTGTCAGACGCAGCTCAGGCCGTTGTGGGGTGCTGGGAGAGGCTCCGTTCTGCCTCTCCTGCAGATCTGCAGGAATGTGCACCCCTGAGCCTCCTCCGGAGCCCAACGGCCCCACTCCACCGGCCCTGGCAGGGCTGGGATTCCTGCCAGGGCAGCTCTGGCCCCACAGACTCCCAGCCCATCTGGATTTTCCGTGCCTGCTGCTGGATTTACAGCGCTGGGTGCTGGAGCAGCTCCTGGCCGGTTGTCTGAGTGCCGCTGTGCCGGGGCCAGAGCACAGGGCTCAGTCCCGGCCACCAGGAGAGGGGACAGCAAGCACCAGAAACGGCCACAGCAGCAGCAGAAGCCCAGGGCACAGCAGCACAGTGGTTCCTGGAGGTGCTGGGACTCCAAGGAGAGCCAAGCTGAGGGGAGCAGTGCCTTGACTGTCCTGGTGTTTGGAAATCCTCTTGGGAATTCACTTCTCTTGTGCTCGTTGTGCCACGGGGACACCCCAAGGAGGTTTTGGACATGCAGAGACCCCTTCTCCCACCAGGCTGCACCCCAGAGCCTGGCATTCTGCTCTCTCTGCCTGGGAGCCACTCTGCATTCCCATCCTGGGATTTTTCCTGACTGGGAATGTGGGATTCTTCCTCCCGAGCCCGTTCAGGGCCCTGCTGTGCGTTTGTCCATCTCCCATGCCACCCTGGAGTTCTTTTTACCTCTTCCCCCCACGCTCTGGAGCTGGTTTAATCAGCTCAGAGTTTTCATTTCATGCCTTTCTCTCTCTCCTTTTTTGAGGGGGCAGTGAAATTTATACAATATTTAAGCAGCATAGTGGAGTCCTGGAAGATATTATTAATGTAAAAGGGACAGGCTGGAAATGCACTTGAACCTGGTTACAATTAGAGGGTGATTTTTCTAAAGGTCAATGAATTCAGATAATATCCACAGGGGGGAAAAGAAATTTAATACCTTTTTAGTGAATTAATTAATTATAATATTATATCAGCTTGGGGTTCTTTTCCAGAATGATTAAGGGAACGATCTGTCTTCGGAGAGGCTGGGGGAAGTCAGCGAGTGAAGGAGAGACTGACAGAGGGAAGGGAGAGAGGGGGAGACTCTAATGGGAGAATAATGGAGCCTTTTCTTGCCTTTAAAAACTTACTGTATTTCCAGGCTACATGATCCCTGCCTGCCGGGTGCAGACCCTTTCCTTCCAGCCTCTCCCAAGGCTTCTGGGGGGATTACTCTGAGTTTTCACCTTTCCAAAGCAGCTTTGGGTGCTTTAGCACCTCCAAGGCCGACCGTGGTGCAGGGGTGGATGGAACCTCTGCGGCAACTCCACCCCTGGTGCCACTAGCACCGTGCCCAGGGCTGGCAGAGGGGGTTGTGGCCAGGAGGGAGGGCACAGAGTCCCCAGGAGCCACCAAAAGCCATGGCCTTGGCTTTGCTGCAGCCTGGGGAGCCCTGAGGCCCCAGCCCTCAGCGGTGTTGGTTTATCTGCAGCCGAGCCGAGGCTGGAATTTACACTCTCTGCTAATCCAGCCAGCCCCAGAAATTAATTACGGCCTTGTACATTAAAAATTAACATAACCTTTCTGGATATATGTTCTTATGGCACAGGAGTGGGCCAGAGTCCCTCGGCTGCCTGTAATTGGAGCTGCTTTCCTTCTAATTCTTCCCCCCCCGCCCTGTTTTTTAGAGATGTGGACATTTGAACTCATTAATCACGAATCTGGTAGCTGGTAAAGTTTAAGAGGTTTGTAATTGCCTCTGCTGCTGGCAGAGCTTGCAGGGACGGGGGAGATCGGGGGGGAGGTTTAAAGCAGCACCCATGGGCTGGGATGGACTGGGGCCCCAAAGCCCACCAGGGGGGGTCTCAGGGGTTGGCTGCAGGAGAGATGGGCTGGAAAAGGCTTTTGCAGAAGTCGCTGTGCTGTTCCAAGAGCTACTTTCACACTAAAACAAAATAAAC
>VZTJ01005556.1:112985-131313 GCA_013397795.1 Orthonyx spaldingii | reverse complement strand
AGCACATTCCCACTCCTCTGCTGAGCTCCTGGCTGCAGAAATCCCAGTCCAGCAGGGGGGATAGAGCCAAAGCTGGGTGGTTTGGGGGTGCCCCAGTGTCTGGGCCTCCGCGTGCCGCTCTCACCAGGAGCGGGAACACCCGGAGCAGAGTGCTGGGATTGGGATTGCCAGGGGTGGTTTGTGCTCTAACCCAAAGTGTGGCACGGGCACGAAGAGCCTCTTCCTGCAGGGGTTTGCTCTCTGCTGCTGCAGCACCATCCCGGCCCTGGGCTCCTCTCCCTCTGGGATCCACCTTCCTGGTCTCCCTCTGAGGGGCTTGGTAGATCTTCCCAAAAAATCCAGCCAATGCCCAGCCCTGGGTGATGCTGCTGGGTCATGGAACCATCAGATTGCTCGGGTTGGAAGGGACCCCACCCCATTCCATGGGCAGGGACACCTTCCACTGTCCCCGGTTGCTCCAAGCCCCGTCCAGCCTGGCCTTGGACACTGCCGGGGATGGAGAAGCCTCCTAAGGAAGGGGATTTAGAAGGGCCAGGTTGTGGTGCTGCGCTGGTGGCTCAAAACTCGGCACTGCCCCTGTTCTGCTCCTCCCAGGAAATGTTCATCCCTCAGCGTTCATCCCTCCTCCTTCTCCACTGCTTCCAAGAGGACAGAGAATTCTTCAGGCCTTGGGCACATCTCCTCTTCCCTCCTTCCCCATCTCTCCTCAAAACCCCACCATCTTTTATCAAACCAACCCTTTCATTCCTCTTTCCTCCCCCTCCAACCCCACCACCTCCCTCCCTCCCTTCCCTGCCTCCCACCACCTCCACCTCCCTCAGCCAGCCAGCGACTGCGGGGAGAGAGCCAGCTCCGCTCCCATTGTGCTATCTTTGGGTCCTAAATTAAAATTTATGACATCTTGAAATGAGCAGTGAGGGTAATTTTGCTTCTGAGCGAAGATGCTAATGAGTCCCCTTAATGGCGTGAATAAGGAGTTGACGGGTCGTGTGTCACTTTGCGCAGCCCGTGCTGGTGGTGTAATGGCCGCAGTAAGTGTCTGTAATTATACCCTGTCTCGCTGTATTTTGGCAGCCGTTGTGGGAGAGCAGCGGCTCAGCCGCGGCCAAGGCAGGGGGGAGGCAGAAGGGAAAACGGGGAAAAAAATCCCAGCCCCTCCTGGGCGTCCTCTGTGCTCCCTGGACTCCTCATCCCCCCTGTGCAGCTCCAGAGCAGTGGCTTTGCCAGGTTTGGCTCCTGCGGGATGGCTGCGGCTGTTTGAGGCTGAGCTGCTCCATCCCTCATCTCCTTTCTCCCCTTCGAAGCCAGGTGGTGTCCCCACATGTCCCCCTCTGCCACGTGCCCGGGGTGGGGTGGCAGGGACCTGTTGGAGCGCGTGGGACAGCCCTGCTCGAAGCAACCACACGGGCTCTGTCCCCACCAGCCCCAAAACGCGAGGTCCTGGCTCTGTCCCCGGAGCAGCCGGGGGTCCCCTCCCATGGCCGGCACCGGGAGCCCCCCAGGCCTTTGCTGTGGTCCTGCTCATGGGTTTATTCTGGGGGATTGTCCTGACTCTGTTTTAGGCCCTGGAGGGTTTTCCTGCTGTTCAGCCTCGTGCTGGAAGCTTCCCACAGGGAGGCAATTGGTGTGGAGACGAGAAATCCGCCCCTGTTTCTTCCCAGGGCAAAAATTCCGCTGCTGTCACCTGGGCAGGAGCTGAACCCTCTGGTGAGGCCGGAAAAAGTCCATTCCCCAGGGCAGCTCCATCCCCCAGGGCAGCTCCGTCCCCCAGGGAAGGTCCATCATTCCAGGATGCTCCATCCCCCCTGGATCCAGGCCGGTCCCTTGGCCTGGCACAGAGCTGCTTCCTGGAACAAGGACAAGGGCCCAGGCTTTCCCAGCCCAAAGGGAGAAACTGCTCAGGAGTTGCCTTTTTTGGGACCATTTTGCAGTCAAGCTCTGTGAGAATGCATTTGGGACTCAGCACCACATCCCGAGCGAGGTCCTGCTCACAAAACTGATTTTCTGAAGGTTTTCACCTGCCCAAGGAGATTATTCCATGGACCACCTCACTCCTAAACCTCCCCAAGGCCAGAAACCTCCCAGTCCGTGCTTGAGTTGTTCATTTTTTGTCAGGTTTTGCTCGGGAAGGGGTGGGATGGTTGGTGAAAATGCTGAATCCCCAGATGTTTGTGGCGTGATGGGGATTTTGGGTGTGCACAGGGAGAGGACACCAGCTTGGATATTCTCTGGGACTGCTTGGGGCAACAACCTGGTCCCAGACCAAGCCAAGAACCTGAATAAAATTATTTTATACCCGAAATATGTGGCAAAGAGCTCCCTGAGTGAGCCAGGTGGGCTTTTTGACCCTGGTTTTGGAGGATTTGCACATGGATCATTTCCTGGGGGTTTTCTGGAGGAGAACACACCAAACACCAGCTCTGCAGCCACCATGGAACGACTCCCAGGGAATGTGGAGCTCGGGAAGCCGTGTCCCTAACCATGGCACATCCAAGCTCGCTCCCTGCAAACAGCCCTGCGCCTCCCAGCTGAGAACTCCCGACCTCTGGCTCTTCTCTGTTGTCTCTGGGCTCACAGGGGATGATTTACAAACTGCTGAGGGTTCCCTTGGCGTGTTTGTGTGGGTGGGTTTTTGTTTATGTGTCTCCTGAAGCCTTGAGAGCCCTCTACATATTTCTTCCTTTCCTCCTCCTGCCTCAGCCCACACCATTCCTGACGTGAGGAATTCCTGGGCCATCCTGAGCACCACGGGCAGGGCCAGGCGGAGACCAGGAGAGGCTTTTCCCTGCCCTGCTATGGCTGTTGGGGTGGATGTTATTCCCATCCTCCCTCCACACCTCCTCCTTGCTTTGCCTTTGGTTCCCAAGGATTTTTGGGAACTTTTGTTGTCCCACTTTTGTGCCTGGAGCTTGGAGGAGCAGCAGCTTTGGGCACAGCCCCACGGAGCAACCCCTGAGGTGTCCCTTTGGGGACACGCAGTGTGATCCTGCTGCTCCACTTTTTTCCAGGCTGGTTTGCTGTTGTCACCTTCGGAAGCAACAGGAGTGACTTAAAGGATAACACCACTTGGATGTACAAAATATTCCTGTTGTGGGTGTTACATCTTGGCTTTGGGAAGCAAGGAAGCTCCCTGGGGGTGGGTTGGGTTGTCCGGGGCTGCCGAGAGGTGGAGAAATCCCTGCCAGCCCCTGTTCCAAGCACCAGGGCCCTGCAGGTGCTGCTCCCACAGGCGAGGAAGGCTCCACGCCCCCCTGGCACATCCCTGGGGACGCCACCAGCCCCATCCCGGCGGGAAGCTGAGCTCTGCCGTCTCCCCAGCTGCCTGCAGAACCCATCCAGGTGTGTGTGACAGACACACGTGGCGGGGTTTGAAAGGACAATATCAATAAAGTCGGGATTGCCGTTCCCAGGCTCCGGAGAGGGGCTGGCACCGGTGCTCCCCACGCCGCCGAGATCGTGACCACTGAAATATTGAAGTGCTCGCATATAAACTGCGCTTTCAAGTATTTTTGACAAGGGTACTAATTAAATCTTAATTGACACTGCACTAATTAGCTTCTTAATTACATGGAACCACATAATTAGCGGCACACTCTGTACTAATTGTTAATTAGGAAAACCAGGCTTCCCCCTATGCCCCCCCATCCCTCCCCTCCTGTTGTCACTTTTAACTAAAGAGGCTCTGGTAGGAGGAGGAAGATGAGGGGGTTGTGCTCCAGCACACGGCACAGGTGTGGTGTGGGGCTCCAGGTGGGGTCTGGGATGGGGATGGGGCTCCAGATGGGGTCTGGGATAGGGATGGGGCTCCAGGTGGGGTCTGAGATGGGGATGGGGATGGGGAGCAGGCACACCTGTGGGGGGTGGGAGCACTCCTCAGGGGTGTTGGTGACGATGTGTGGGTGATGAAGCAAAATCCTCCTCTGGAGTCATCCCCATTCCAGCCCCTTCCAGCTCCATCAGGATGAGCCCAAAATCCCTTGGGCTTTCACTTGGCTGTTCCTTTGCAGGGGTGAGGATCAGTCCCACCCCAGACTGGGCACACTGGGGTGGACTGGGTGCTCTTTCCTGGCTTTGCTCCCGGGGTGGATTCCACACCTCCGTGGGCACCGCAGGATTCTGGGGCTGTGGATCAGCTCTGTGCCAGCACTGGCCTGGCACCATGTTTAACCTCAAAACCTGGATTTTGGGAGAGGATTTGCTCCAGATGCAGCTGTGCCGCTGCCATGAGGGACCAGGGATGCTCCATCCCAGTCCCTGCTTCCCAAAACCCTCTGCTCCCACTGGGAATCACAGCCACAGAGTGATGCTGTATTTGTCCAGCTTCCCCACATCTCCCATCCCCAAAATCTGCTCCAGCATCCCCCTCCCCACCCCAGCCAGCCCACGGTGCCCATCCTGGCAGGGGAATGATGTCAAAACCCCAAAACGGGAGTTTTCCAGGTCTCTCCCTCTCTCTTTCTTCTTTACGTATTTTTATCATTTTTCAATGGTGCAGTTTTCCAGGAAATTTAAAAAGCAAAAGGTGGCCCAACACCTGCTGCAGAGCCTGTCTTTCCCAAGAGCCTGGAGGAGTGGGATGTGCAGCTGGGATTGCAGCCCTGTGTTTGTGGGGAAAGAGGTGGAGGGGGAAAGAAAATATCTGTATTTTCACCAGGGGGAAAAGAGGAGGAAAAGAAAAAGGGGGAGAAAAAATTAAAAAAAAAAAAAAAGGGGGAAAAAAAAAAAAAAAGGGGGAAAAAAAAAAAAAAAGGGGGAAAAAAAAAAAAAAAGGGGGAAAAAAAAAAAAAAAGAAGAGGTGAGAAAATTGTGCTCATTTGACAAATCTTTCTAATTAGGGGCCAATTATGTCCTCAGATTCCTAATTGGGATTCCGGCAGGTTTTCAGGCTTGTAGGGTAATTACAGGCTCGTAATTCTATTAAGATGGAAATTTGGGAGAAATACCTTATCATAACATTTAGATTTTGCCATCTGTGTTGATGGGCTGCAGCTCGGGTGGGAAGTGGCTGCTTCACTCCCACGCTGAGCCTGATCCTGTTCCTTGTCCTGATCCTTGTCCTGATCCTGATCCTCAGTCGGTGCCGTCGGCATCGCCACGGGCAGGAGGGGAAAACGGGGATGGGGAATCTGAGCCTGGTCCCAGGTTTGTTGTGTCCTCAGCGTGCTGGGAGAGTGGATTTAGGTGGAAATTCCCAGGATTCTGCAGGGTTGGATGTCCCAAGGTCCATCCCTGCCCCATCCATTGCCATCAATCCCAACTCCAATCCCAATCCCTGAGATGTTTCCAGCCAGGATTATCCGTCACCAGTCTGGAGGAAGAAACAGCTCCCTCAGCTTCCCTGGATTTCTCTCATCACCAACTCCCACCTGGCTGTGCTGGCGCTTGTCCCATCCCTGGGCTGTGTTGGGACACTCCTGTCCCTGTTCCCCCCACGAGCAACTCTTCAGTTTGGGGTTCCCCACATCCCTAATGCTCATTTTTATTTTTAATTTTATTTTTATCCCCTCCCTTGCCTAATGAAACCAGCTGCCGGTAATTATTGTAATCTGTATTCCTGGGCGGGAATGCAGCTTCTCCTTCTGGATCTGCAAATTTCTAATAGTCCTACAAATAAAAAAAAAAAAATTAAAAAAGGGAAAGTATAATAATAATAAAAAGAAGCAAAATCCTCCTCTCCATGAGAGTCTGTCTGCCTTTGATCTTTTGTGTGAGGCCTCTTATCGGGACCAGAGTGGGTTTACACGGTGGAAGATACGGGAATAATACTCCACAGAGATAAGTGGCAGCTCCGGCTCTCCTTTGTGAGGCAAATTTGATAGGACTGGGAAAATGTTTACTGGGAGACTCTGGGAGAGAACGAGTCCCCAGCACAGCTGAGAAGGGAAATAATTGCTTTTTGCGTGATGGTTAAAGGCTGGAGGGCTCAGCCCCGGGATGGGGTGGGAGCAAAGCCGGGAAACCCCTTGGAGTTTTGGGGCTGGACGTGGCAGGTGGGACTTGTCACTGCCCCGGCCACCAGGACCCCTCGTGGGGCACAGGAAATCCCGTGCTGGGCATCCAGAGGTGTCAGAGGTTCAACCGTTGGATTATTTTATTGGGATGAGTGTGGAAATGGCAGCCCCGGGGTTAAAGGAGTGACCCTGGGGCACTTTGGGGGTCACAAACTTCAGCTTTGGGGTGGATCAGGAGCGGAAGCATCCCAGAAGCTCAAGAGAGGAGGGAGGAGACCTGGATGGGGAAAACCGCTGGGAAAACCTGCTGGATTTCTCCTTCTGAAGGAGTTCCCCAACTCCTACAGGTGCCAGCAGGAACTTCCCAACTTTCCCAGTATCCCAGACACTCCTTGGCTGCTGAGCAAGGACATTTCTCCCTCCCAGGGAGCATCCCTGGGGTCGCCCGGGAGCAGCCCCCACCTCCTGCCTCTCTGTAATCGCTTTCCTATTAATCTGGCTTTTTATTATTATTATTATTGTTATTATTATTAAACATCTCTCTTCTCCCAAATCATCTCCGAGCCGCGGCGAGGTCCCTGGTAATAGCTCCATAAATTTCAGCCATAAAAAGTAATGGAGGGAGACAAATGAGATAATTAGGAATAAATCTTGGCGAGGTCTCTATTCATCAACATTCCCCAGAACCGGCCAATATTCCAAATCATTAGCAAAGCCCGTAATTAACAAAGAGCCGAGGCTTCCAACGTTAATAAAGCTCGCTCAAGTCGAGATTATCAGGTAGCGGCTGACGAATCAGCCCTGCTAATATTATGGCCTTTGTTAAGGATCTTCTTTCTTTTTTTGAAAGCTAAAAACCCCGTGTCATTTTTTCCCCCTCTCTTCTGTTAAATTTTAATTAGATTTTTTTGCATCTGTAGAGGGCAAGGGAGGGGACAAAGGGACAGAGATTTTTTTTCTTTTATGCTTGGGGATGGTGGCGAAAGAAGAATCTGATAGATTTTAACTTTTTAAATTTTTTTCCCCATCTTTCTTACGACATTTATTCATTCCTCCACACTCCATTGCAGGGAGTCCTCGAGGCTGGTACCAATTAACAGCCAACTTTTATTTCTTCTTTCCCTAAAAGCCTCAGGATTTCTGGAATATTTGTGTGGACAGAAGGTGCCAGCTCAGCTCTGTGAACCTGCCATCCTCAGCACCCCGTTTGGGCTAAAAGCAGAAGGAATTAGCCAAAAGCCAAGTGCAGGGATTATCATGGGTTGGGAGTTCTGGGGGGTTTTGGGGGTTTCTGAGGAGTTTTTCTGTTCCCTGCCCACCTGGACAACGTGGGACCCTCACTTTGCCACCACAAGCTCAGCCCCCACACCTTCCATCCGCCCCGGCTGGCACTGAGTGTTCAGATAATTAAATTTTAACTTATTCAGTTAAAAATTAATCACTTAAAAATAACTTTTAAATGGTTTTTCAGCTGCAAAAGAGCTGCAAGGGCACTCAAACCTCTTCAGATCCTGGGGAAACTCAATTTGGGGGTCTCACTGCCCTGAGAAGCATTTCAGCCTCTGCCATCTCTTTAAACTCTCTTAAAATCATTTATGTGGGTTTTTTTTTTAGGCTAAAAACTGCTTTAAATCAAGCTGGGTGAAACCTTGCTCGTGCTCTGGTTGTCTCTAGAGGAGGTGCAGGCACTGAGCACTTCTGGGATAAAAATGTGAACCTCGTGTGTTGATTTGCCTTGACTTTTTTCCCTTGTTTTTTTTTTTCCGCCTGATTTTTCCCTTGATTTTTTTTCCTTGAGTTTTCCTCGATTTTTTTTCCTTGATCTTTTTTTTCTTGATTTTTTCCTTGATTTTTTCCCTTAATTTTCCCGAGGACCCTCTGGGCAGCTGGACCCAGTCCGAGCGCGCTGGGGGCACTGGGCGGACTGGTCGCGGTTTCACTAGAGGGCAGCATCCGCCGATAAACCTGCCCAGAATCCCAGGAATTTGGGTTCGGCCAGGTGGGAGCATCCCAAGGACTTCGCACCTCCAAGGGATGAAGGTGTTGGAGGCTCCTGGAATGCCCTGGCTGAGATCCACGGATTCGGGGGCAGCCTCTGGTTTGGGATTTGGGGGGGATTTGGGATGTGTGGGGCTCGTGTGCCCCAGCTCCTCTGGGAGCCGCTTATTCCCAAAATCTGGAAGGGTTTTGGGAGCGGCCCTGCTGCTCGGCCGGCACAGGGAGGACGCTGAGAATTCGGGAAGCTCCGAGGGGGATAGAAGTGCGTGGGAGCAGCACAACTGGGACATCTGCGGGGCTGCACACCTGGCACGGAGGGAAATCCCAAGAATTCCCTCAAAATCCTCAGAAAAACCCCAAATCGGGGGTGCAGCTACCCTTGGAGTAGGAGCACCAAGGTGGGAAAAGGCAGCGCATCCCAAAGCCCTGCAGTGACAGGGATTCCCGAAGGACACTTCGTGGGGTGTCCTGTGGGGAGGATTTATGGGATTGGGGGGATGAGGCTCTTTAAAGAGCCTGAAATTAAAAAATCCTTCCTTAGGCCTCAGCGGGAATGGGGTCAGGCACAAATGGAATGGGGTGGGAGCTGCCGGGATCCCTCCAGCAAATCCCAAACAGCAGCTCCGGGATGGCCCAGCCTGGAACGGGGCAGGAGGTTCCGTTTTCCATGGGAAACCCAGCCCTGGTTCCGGGCATCCCACAGGGGATGGGGCCTGAGGCAAACAGGGAATGCAGAGGGCCAGGGGAGGAAAACAGGGAGCTGTGCAATACAAATTAAAATAAAATGTAAAAAAATATATAATGTATAAAATATCTATGAAAACCACAAACAATAATGATATAAATAATATAGAAATTAATATATACTATATCGAGTTTATAGTGTGTATAAAAGATATAGTACATCTTAGATATACAGTGTATATCACACATATAAAATATATACTATATATACTATATATCACATAGAAATATATAATATATAATATATTAAATATACAATCTATAATATGTATCATATATATCATATAAATAGTGGCATTGGGGCAAGAATGAAATAAAATAAAATAAAATAAAATAAAATACATTTGTGCAAAATGTCACGCAATGATTAAATTCATCAAATCATTACGTTTGGAGAAGACCTTTAAGATCACCAAGTCCAACCATACATATACGTGGACAAATTTTTATATATAATTATATATATAAATCTATCTATCTATCTATCTATCTATCTATCTACTCATATATATTAAAAATTTTATTGTAAATTGCCACTAGGGAAAAATATATACTTATACAAAATATCTATATTTGCAAAAACCTGTATGGATAAATATATACCCAGTACAATAACGCAGGAAGTATCACTGGGGCAGGTAGAGAAAAATGTTTATTTGTGGGAAATATCCTAGAAATTTTAGAACCTTTAAAGGTGGAAAAGAGTTCTAAAATCATCAGGTGCAACCATATATCTATGTGCAAATATATATATATGAGCCAATCAATATATATAACACCTCTGAGGCAAGAATAGGAAAATACATATTTATGTAGAATAATAAATGCAGAAAAATATATGGATGTCTACCTATACATGTAGGTATGTATGTCTGTACATACACGCGTATGTGCATGTGTATATTTTCATATATTGATTTTTTTATATTTATCTTTATATATTTACTTTTAATATATTTATTTAATATATATTTTAATGTAACGTTTATTTTGATATAATGTATTTTATAGAATTTATTTTGATAGAATATATTTTATATATTTTACTATTCTATTTCAATAGAATATTTTAAAATTATAATATATATTTTTAATATCTCTTTTTTCACCCCATAACTCACTGGGGCTGCTCCATATGGAGTTAAAGGCAGGGCCGAATTTTCCTCCCTCCCCCAAAAATTTCCTCTTAATGGCTTTCAAATGTTGGCACCCCTGGCTGCAACAGCTCCCCAGCTCCCAGATACTCCCAAATTCCAGCCCCTCTCCAGTTTCAGAAGGAAAACAACTGCGGCAGGAAATCACTGTTTGGGTTTGGGAGGCACCTCTTCCTGAGGAGCTGCCTGGAAAGGGCTCTGGAAAAGCTGGAAAAGGTGCTGCCAGCCCCTGGCATTGCGGGGACAAGGGGACATTCCAGAGCCACCCGAATTTTCCACCAGGGAAAAAGGAGGTGCTGGAGCTCAGGGAGTTCATAGCGACCCCGAAGTTAAATAAGGGGGTGTTAAGGTATAAAAATGCCTTGATAAAACAGGAAATTCCTTAATAAATCAAGAAATGCCTTAATAAATCAAGAAATTCCTCGATAAAACAATAAATTCCTTAACAAACACCAAAACTGAGCTGATCCATTTTATCAGTGACGATTCCCGGTTCAGGCAGGACCCAGCACCCAGAGAGGGCTCCGAACTGGGAGCCCAGTGGGTGTTACTGGTGCTGGTGCTGCTGGGCTAGGACCCAGAATTCCCAAGGGAGGAATTCTCTGGGCAGCCGGAGCACACAGCGAGCCCTGCCCCGACCCCTCTGCAGCTCCCGCTTCTCCCTCTGGCTTTCCCGACCTCTGGAAAAACTCCTCTGCTCCCACCTGGTCCCTCCTGCCCCCAGCTCGTGGTGCCGAGCTCCAGGACATTCCTGGGTGATGGGAATCCCCACCGGGGCGGGATGGGATGCATGGGTCTGTCCAGCTCTCCCACACCTGGGCTTCAGTCTCCCTTTGGCACCAGATCCAGTGGAATCCCTGGATTTATGTGCCTGGGAATATTCACACACCCATGGCCCCATGGATCCAGCTCTTCTGCAAATTCCGATTTTCCACCTCGTGTCCCTTCGGATTGTCCCTCTCCAGCCTGAGGGTGAGCGGCTCCCTGGGCTCCCTCTCACTCCCTCCAGGCACCAGGAGAGGGTTAAACGGGAGAATTCCTGGATTTTGCTCCTCCAACTTGGTAGCAAAGCCGAACGTGGGGATCTGTGCTCCCCGTTTGGGTCGCAGCCTCCAGGCTCGGCGCCTTCTGGCAGCAGAACCCTCCAGAATCCGCCAGCTCCGCACGGCTGCGGCTGAGCTCAGACAGCTCCCGCACCCCTCCCCTCCAGACTCGGGAATTTTGGGGAATCTCTGCCGGTGACACACTCCAGAGCCGTCCCACCCTGCTGCCCTCAGCCGATTCCTGCCAAGCTCCCGGCACGCGGAGCCAAGGGGCAGCACCCCCGTGTTGGGGACACCCCTAAAGTGTCACCTCAAAGTGGCAGCAAACATGGCCAACAAACCCTTCCCTGCCCCTTCCCTGCCCTCCCTGGGTGTTCTCCCTTCCCCGGCCGTGCTGTCCCTCGTGCAGGAGGCTGAGAGGTGCCAGCTGGCTCCGAGCCACCCCGCAGAGCCGCGGTGTCACTACACCTCAGTCCCAGCCCCGCAGGACTGGGACCCAGACTGGGGGCTGGTGCCGGCACAGGCACTGGATTTTTCATCCAGCGGATGCTCACGCTTCTGGCAGCTTTGGGATGAAAGGAATCGGCTCCGGCCAGAGACTGTGGGACACCAGGGAGTGGGAAAAAGTGATGCTGCTGGGCCTCTGGCCTCAAGCTGGGTTTTGGGGAAGGGTGAAAGCGAGGAGAGGAGCTGGTGGACCTGAAATGTTAATTCCTTCCAGCTGTTGTCAGTCTGGCAGGTTCTCAAAGGAAGTTTAATAGACTGCAGTCATCTCCCCTCGGCCCCGTCCCCCATCCCTGCAGAACCTGGGATTTCATGAGCTGCTCTGCCTTCCAAAGACCCGGGTTTATTTCATTTTTTTTTCCCCTTTGGCTCTGGAAGTGTTTTCTTTTATGTGTGAGTGTGTATGCGCACGCACATGTGCGAGGCCTTTCTCCCGTCTTCCAGCTGAACCTGCCCCTTGGGTTGCAGGGAACTGCAAGGGAATTTTGGGGTGGCACAGAGCAGGAGTGGGGGTTGCATTGGCATGAGGAGGAGGATGAAGAGGAGGAGGTGGTGGTGGTGGAAACGGCTCCGTGGGCCTCCTGCTGGAGCGCTCGCCAGCCCGCCGTGTGAACTGGGAGGAAACAGGATGGAGAAAGTATTTGGAGTGGAAAATGAAAACCCTCTCCCGCTTTATTGATCGTGATTGAGGACAGAAACAGCCCGGGCTGCTGACAGCCGGCCCACCGGAGGAGCAGCCAAACGTGGGGCTCATCCTGAGCTGCTCCATCCATGGAAAAACGGGGTGTCCGGAGAGAGCCGGGCAGGGAGTGAGCCAGCTCTGGACCCCAGGGGTTCCACCTGCCTGCAGAGGTTCCAAGCCTCCCGTTGTCCCTCTTGCTCTGCTCTGGCTGCACCCACGACAGGCTCATCAGCAATTAAACAGTGAGCTCCCAGCACTAGCACCTCCAGTGCCGCAGGAATAATCAACCACCAGCAGGGATTGTAGGAAAGGAAACCCCCATGGCCAGCCAAGATCAGGCACTGCCCAGCCCCGGGAGCACTGGGGGGACCCTGCACCAAAACCCCAGCAATGCTAAATCAGGTGACTGGAGTTTTAATGGATTTTAGCCCATTTAATGGAGTTGTTTCACTTAAGACATCAAACTCAGGGCCAGCCATGCTGGGGAAGGTGGGCAGGGAAGCCCAAGGTGCCCAGGAAAGCCCAGCAGGGTCAACGTCTGTGTGGGCATGGTGCTCCAACTCTGAGAAAATCACAAAAACCAAGTGCTGGCAGGAGAGTAATTAGTTAAAACCGAGCACATCTGTTGTTAATTAATTCCCAGGCAGGAGGGTTTAACTCTTGCCTTGCCCAGTGTTTTGCAACCTGCACAGCCAGCGCCAACCTGCATCCAGAGGAAGGACTGAACTCGACTTTTCAAGCCGTTTCAGGGACTTGAGTTGCTCTGGTTCATTGTTCCCTGCTCTGGGTCACCATTCCCTGCCCTGATCCATCATTCCCACATCCCAGAATCACTCCTGGGATTTTCAGGAGCGCCTGGGGCGTGGGCAGAGCAGCCAGCACTGCTCAGGGCAGTGGATGTGCCTCAGGTTTAGGGTCTGGGCTGAAATAAATCTGCCTTTGCCCCTTCCAACATCCAGCCCTGAGGAGCTGCTGCTGAAGGTGGGAACCCCTCACTGAGGGTGGATTTGCAGAGGGGAGAGATTTGGGTAGCCCTGTGCTGATTATTGATCTTTTATTTGCATTTTTTCCAAGGTGGCTGTCACTAAAGTACATCCACAGGCGTGAGCACCACATCCACATGAGGATCCCATCTCTGCTCCCCACCGCCTGCTCTGGATGGGGATCTGCTCCCTCGGGATGAGCATGAAAAGGGCTGGAGGACAGGGGGGGAGCAGGAGGGGTGCTTGGGGTGTGTGTGACTCCCAGCCCACGCCGGACTCCACCACGCAGGGCCCGGCCAGCCCGCAGGGCCCTCCCGCACTGGGGGGATCTGTTCCCCATTAAGCGACTCCGGCTGGTGGGAGCAGCCCTGGCAGCTCCAACCTCGCTAATTAGCAGCAGAAGCGAGGCCAGGCCGGGGAAGGCAGCGCCTCCGTCCCTCCGTGCCAAGGATGCGAAGGGTTTGGAGCAGAGCCTGAGCCAGAGCCGGTGGAAAAGCTCCGAGCGACCCCGCGAGTGCCAGAGGGGGCTCTGCTCCCGTTCGTCCCAGAGTGGGCAGGGAGTGCATCCCACCCGCGGCCCTCACTGCTTTAGCGAGGGGTAAAACCCCGGTGCAGCACCCGGTGCTCCCCGCGGTGTGCGGGGTGGAGGAAGGCTGCCCGCACCATCCTCGGCCCCTCTGTGCGCTCGCCCCGTGCTGGGCTCTGGCCGCCTCTCGCTCACCACTAAAAATAGGTTTCCCAGCTGAGCGGCAGCGCCGGAGGGCAGCGAGCCCAGATCCCAAACCAGCCCTTGTCGCCGTGACCAACTGACCCATTTGGCCTCGGTTTTAAGTGTTTTTCCCTCCTCGTTCAACTTCAGCCCAGGCAGCGGCTGGGCCGGGGCAGCTGAGCCTTTCCAGGGGCAGCGAGAGCTCGCTGTGGGGCCGAGGCCCCTGACCCTCATGCCTGGGGGTCCCACACAGGGCTGGGGTGCTGTGGGTGGCAGCAGGAGTGGCCAAAGCCACCCAAATTCTGAGGGCTGCAACTGCTCCGGTCCAAGCCCTTCCGCTAGGAATTCTCGTAATTCATTTTCCCACTTGGGGAATTTGTGCCCTGGAGCTGGTGAAGCAGCCCGGGAGCAGATGACATCCCAGGGGGGGTGGGACAACGGGGCCAGGGTTTGTCCCAGAGGAGCTGGAGAACTCCAGGGCCTCAACCTGTTCCCTGGAGCCAAGGACAGAGAGTCCTCTTGCACTTTCCTTCCCAGCACAAGGAGCAAACAGGAGCACCCTGGGGCTGTCACTGCCCTGTCCCATGTCCCCAAAGCCAGCTGGGAGCAGGATGGGCTGCAGAGATGGGACACGGAGCTTCTGTCTCCAGGGAGTGCCCTGTGGAGCACATGCTGGGGCAGCCGTCGGTCAGAAATGAAGAAAGGCCTTTATTTACAGTAAAAAGGAAATAATATATAAAATACTGTGACACTTCCCATCTCCTCAGCCCGTCAGTGGGGTGTCTGCCACCCCCATGCAGCCACCCTGCCCCTGTCCCCAGGATGCTGGCATGGGGCCAGCAACTGCTGGGGGTCATTTGGCACCAAGCGAGGCACCCTGCCCCGCCACGCCTGCGACACGCAGGGGACACCCGGGGGTCGGTGACAGCTCGGCACAGCTCCGGCTGCCGGAAAAGCTGCTCCCGGGAGGGGGGCAGGCTGCGTGTATTGCACTTGGCAGCCGGGCTGAGCACCGAGGGGAGGGGGGGCCTGGCAGGACGCGTCCCCCAGCGCGGGGCTCCGCAGCCTGGCCGGAGGCTCCAGCACCTCCCGGTGCCCGGGGGTCCCGCTGGCACCCAGCCTTGGAGGTGTCCCTGGAGGTGTCCCTGCAGGGGGGATGCTCCGTGTCACCCCCTGTAACCCTCGGAGCACTGTCCCGGGGCGGCGGCAGCGGGACGGGCTGTCCCCAACGCCGGGCCCTGGCGGCTCTGCGGGACGGGCGCTCCTGCGCTCGGCTCAGGTGGCAGGAGGCTCCCGCGGTCCCCCGGGGCGGGAAGAGGTAGAGCGGACGCGGACCCTGCCAGAGCCCCTGCGGGCCTCTGGATTCCCCCTTCCCCAGGCGGGATCCGGATCCGGCTCCAAGGATGAGGTTTGCGACGGGGGATTCGCTCTCCTCCTCTGCGAGGTTTTGGTGTTTCCCGAGGGACTGGGAGAGCCTGGGGGGTCCCAGCGCGGGTCCCCCGGCCCAGCGGGGCCCCTCAGGAGGAGAAGCAGAGCCCGCAGCACTCCATGCAGATCTCCAGGCAGTCGGCGGACTCGCAGCAGGCGTCGATGATGCCGCAGTCCATGTCGCAGGGCAGGTCGCAGTCCGCGCACTCGCCCGAGTTGCAGCAGCAGCAGCAGATGCAGGAGTCCTCGGAGGTGCAGGAGCCGCAGGTGGCACAGTCCAGCACGATGTTGCAGAGGGTCAGGAACTCGCAGAAGAGGCAGGAGAGGATGCAGTGGACGCAGCAGTCTGGGGAGGAAGGGGGGGTGAGACAGCGCCCGGCACGGGTGGATGCCGGGGGAGCACCACAAGGGTGGAATCCTCCCTCAGGAATTCGTGGAAGGGATGGGAAAAGCGGTTGGGAGGCAGGCACTGCCCCAGGGGCCTTCCCCAACACCCAGACCTCAAACGAGACCAGTTTTGGAGGGCACAAGACGGCCCCGCTCAGCACCCGCCCTGCAGAAGCTGCCAGGGTCCGGGGGTCCCGCTGGGCCCGGAGGATGCTACCCAAGAGATCCCAGGGGATGAGGGGCCCGGGGAGAACGGCTGGAGAGAGCCCCCACGGGGACAGCCGGTACCTTCCTGCGCCTCAATGGGGATGTGGGAAGAGGCCGACTTGGAGCTGCCCTTGCTCTTCTTGCTGCTCTGGCTGTTGATGGAGTGGTGCGACTGCAGCTTTCGGTGCGGCTTCTGCGCGCTGGGCGCGGCCCGGCAGCTCCCGTTCCCCGCCTCGCCGTTGGCACCGCCCGGCTCCGGCCCCTGCCCGGCGCCGTTGTGCAGCAGGAGGGTGCAGGGCCCGGGGGGCTGCGGGGGTGCTCGCACCTGGGGCTGGCCTGGGGGGGAGAGCAGCACGTTACCCCCCTGCCCTCTCCGCCTGCCCAGACCCCGGAGAAACACGGGAATCTGGTCCCCAGCCGGACACGTGGTGACCGGGAGGCGATGCTGAGGGGTGGACGGTCCAAGAGGATGGAGATGGAATGGGAGGTGCGGAAAAGGTGGCTGGAGGGAAGGAGACAAAGGCTCCAGACAGAGAAAGGGATGAAAAACCCCAAGAAATGAAGATTTGTCATGAAGGATGTGCTGAAAATGCTGAAATTCATCAGAGGACCTGAAGGAGGAGATCTTCCGGGTCAGCCAGGACCGAGGCTGCCGGACAGAGCTCCTGGATGTCCCCACTGCCCTCTGCAAAGCCAGAGGAGGTGAGGCACCGCTGCAGAACCAGACTGCTCCTCTCCCTGGCACTGCGGGAACCGGCCACTTCCTTCAGGTCTCCCCAACCTCTGGCTGAACTTCTCTGCAGGAGGAGGAAAATAACTCTGCTGTGTCTGTGCCTCCCTCCAGCCTCTCCTGTGTCCTGCCTGGATGCTGCCAGAGCCAGGGGGTGGCTCAGCCCTTGGCCCCTGCCTGGTGTCTCCATGCTGCTATCCTCATCCGGGGGGCTCTGGGAGAGGACTGGGAACCAGCACAAGGAACTGGGGGTTCCAGCACCCATCATCCTCCCCAGCAATGCTGCAAATAAAACCCTGGTCTGGTGGTGCTTCGGCCAAACTTTGCTTTTCCTCTCCCATGGCAGTAAACAAGGGATGATTCAGGAGAGAGGCTCGAGGGCAAAGGCACCTCTTGGCGCCAGGGAACAGGAGCTGCTTTCTGTGCAGGGCACAGGGGAAACAGGGGTGAGGCAGGCACAGACGGTCCCTGTCCTGCACCCACGAAAAAAAAATAGATGGAAGGTGAAAGACACAAGTGGATGGTCCCAGTGCTTGGTTTCACCAGGCTGAGCTGCGCTCGGGCCTCAGAGGGAGGTCAGACTGGGAGCTTGGTCTTTGACACCCGCTGGGAAGGGAACTTAAAATAACCAGAGCTGAGTGGGAAGAGTGGGCTGGAAGCAGGAGAGGTGGGAGACTGGAGAAACAGAAAACAGGTCTTGGGCAAAACAGGAGTTGTGTGTCCTCCCTAACATAGAGTGTTGACTTCCTGTGTACCCTTGTCCAGTGCCCTCTCCTGCCTCATGTGTGACCGAGATGGCACCAAGGACGCCCACGGTGCCCGGGGCTGCCCAGAGTTGTGACAGGAAGGGGCTGAGCCTGCAGGGACCTGGGCAGGAGCTGAGTCAAGAGGGACCCAGCAGCAGCTCAGCAGCCTCCGACGGCAGCTGGATTCTCTGGGATTGCAGCAGGATGCGCTTGGCGCTCCCCATTCCCCTGCATTCCTCAGATTAAACTCTTTGTAAATCAAAATCACGCTCTGGCTCTGGTGAGGGGCAGCCGAAGGCAGCCAGGAATCCCCCCCTCAAAGTTAGGGAAAATAGCTTCCATTTTTCTAGGACAGCCTTTAAGACTGCCTTTAAGCCTTTAGAGGCCAAAGCTCCTCTAAAAGAGGCACCTTCAGCTCCCCAGTAAGGCGGGAGTCCAGGCAGGAGTGGGGAGACCAGCCCAGAAAAGCAGCATCGTGGGGAAAACTGCCTGTCTACAGCTCTCCAATGACCAAAAACCTCCTGGATGTTCACTCTGGGTTTCCCACCGAGGTGATGCTCCTGGATCTCCTCAGGTTGTCCCAGGGCAGCATCACCGGGGTCCCACTGCTCTGACCCTCTGGGAGCCACTGCCAGGGCTGGGTCTGCTGTTCCTGCCTGAAACTCAGCACCCAGAACCCCAAACTTGCAATCCCAATGTTCCAAAATGCTGGAAAACTGGATTCAGGCACCAGTGCTGAGCCTCTGGGGACCAATCCAGGCACTGCTGGACAAGGACGTGACCCTCCACCCGACAGCCCCTTCTGCCCAGTCCCTGCCGAGCCTGCAGGAGCCAGCCTGGCACGGGAATGCCACCATCCCATGGTAGAGCCTAAATGTGCTCCACAACTACTGCCAAAGCGAGAATAACCCCCAAAACCAGTGGTGACCCCCCAAGAGCAGCACTGTGGGAAGTGGGGGATACCGGAGGCACCGCTGCTCATTTCCCGGCGAGGAGAGGGGAAGGTCCCTTCACCCTCACCCTGGAGGGGGGTGCCCACGTCCCTCCCATCCCGGGGCCCGT
>VZTJ01005556.1:102380-112956 GCA_013397795.1 Orthonyx spaldingii | reverse complement strand
GGAGGGCAGGGGAGGGGAGGGGGCCGCGCAGGGCGCAGCGGCTGCGGTGACTCAGACGTGCAGAATGTCTGTGGGCAGCCGGCCCAGCTCCCAGATGCTGCGCAAGGGCTCTGCCGCAGGAAACGTGCGCTCTCCTCACTCCAGCGCCCGCGCTTCGCCGTCCTCTCCCCGCCCCTGCCCGCTCTCCGCAGCGTACACCCCGTTCCCTCCCTGCCTCACCCCGCTGGGGAGCTTCCATCCACTTTCCACCCCTTGGACGGGGAAGCTGCGCGCCCGCATCCAGCAGAGCTGAACGGCAGCCCTGGGAGCGAAACGCTGGGATCCAGGCTGGGGGCCAGGGAAAGGATGGACGGCCCTTTGAGAGCCTCCCACATCTGCCAGCCCCTCTCTCCCACCCCTGCAGTGGGGAACGGAGCGGCGCACCCCGGCCCTCACCCTGCCCCTACCCTGCCCGGCACCGGCAGCAGAATTTGGGAGGTGCTGCCTGGCCCCGCCACCGCCTGCAGCAAAAGCAGCTCCTGTGTACGGACAGCCCGGTTCAGCCAGGCTTGGCACCAGACTCACCCCTGCCCTGGACTCGCCAAGGCAAGCGGTGTCCCAGCGGGAAGCATCTTCCTTTGCTCCAGCAAGGGCCTGCTGCGCTCCCGTCCCGCGGCTGTGCCACGGCGACGTCCCAGAGCTGTGCCATGGAAATACCCCAGGGCTGTGCTCACGGAGATGTTCTGTGGGGTCTCCTCTGTCCCGCTGGGGTTTTGGGGGATGCTCCATCCAGCTCCTTCCCAGAGGAGCTCATCCCTCTTCCCACCACGGCATCCCTGCGGACCCCAGCGCTTCCCAAAGCAGCTCCAGCTGCCCCTGCTCCAGCCACTCCGAGGGCAGCGAGAGCCCTCCCGGCTGCCGCCCTTCGCTTTCGCCTCTCCAGGTGACTCACGCTCGGTTTGAGCTTTGATGTGGGGAGGAACAAAGCGAGGAGGAGACGGGTTCCCACCTCTGCCCTGCTTTCAGTGAGCCCCGCTCCCGATGAGGTGGCGGCAGCCCAAGCCGCGGGTCCCCGGCGGTGCACGGAGCTGCCACCGAGGGGAACACTCACATGTCACAGCTTCGGGAGTGCCGCAGAGCTCGGCCCGGGGGCCTTTCGTCAGCACTTTCGGGGATTTGTCATCTTCCAGGGGTTTCTCCTTCTTGGGCACCGCGGGGCGGGCGGGAGGCCGGGGCTCTGCCGGTGGCACCGCCGGAATCTGCCTCGGGGGAGGGCGCGAGGGCTCGGCCACCTCTGCAAAAGAAACGGGGACAGAGCTGAGCCCGCCGGGGTCACCCGAGCCCACAGCACGGCCCCGGACACTGCCCATGGCACCGGGCAGGGTGTTCGGGCTCTGATTCCCGAGTCACATCCCTGTCGCACGCAGGAAGGAGGAAGAGATTAGCGCCACGCGGGATTTGGGGCTGCTCGGGACGGGCACCGGGGCCCCATCACTCCGCAGCCGCTCACCCCACTGCAGCGCCAGCGGCTCGGCAGCACCATCCCAAAAACCCTCCCAAGGTCTCACATTCTTTCTCCAAAAAGCCAAGGGATCTGGTTACACTCAGCAGCTCAAGCTGGATTTTTCATCCCCCTTCCCATGAAAGGGCCACTGTCTTCCCTGCGGGAGCTGGCTGCCACCTTCCCTCATCCTCCCGCACTCTGCAGCAGCAGGAGCCCCTGCAGGACCCCTCCACGGGGCGAGAAAAACCTGAAAGGAGCTGAGTTATTCCCCATGGGAGAAATCCTGGTGCCAAACACCCCCTTGCAGAAAGCCGGGAGAAGGCAGGAGCACCTCCAGAGCTGTGGGGAGCTGGGGGCACCATCCCATGGGGAATGCGGGGTGCCCAGAGGGGGCTGGGGATGCCCGGGGGGCTCGGTGCAATGCCACGCTCCCCCAGCCACCCCGAGCCCCCTCCCCGCCACCCCATCCCTCTGGCCATCCCCCGGAATAGCAATGTCTTGCACAACAGGGGCTGGACCGCACTTTATATAAAACTAAATTATAGGCTGGGCAGAGGGAGGGAGAGCAGAGAGCCATAATTGCCCTGGCTGTAACAGAGGTCCTGCAGGCAGGGAGGGGAGGGCAAGGGGGAAAGGGACCCGGGACACTTCATTATCCTCGATAAAACAAGGGTCCTACACAGCAGAGCCGAGGAGGAAGGTGGGCAATCACGGATAATTAAAAGGAGCATAACGAGGGAAGTGGGGGCTTCCAGCTGCACCCCGGGATCAGCAGGAGCCTGGAAATGCTGCAGAGGGGTTGCAGCCAGTCTGGAGTGGTTCTGCTCTGCTCCCAGCTCCACAACACCCTCCAAGCTCATCCACGTGCCTCAGTTTCCCCTCAGGACCATCCTCTCTGCCCTCCCCAGGGCGCAGATCCAGCCTGGGGCACTGGAGCTCCTGAGATGGGGTTTTGTGGGAGGGAAAACTCATCCCAGCACAGAGCCGTGGTCACAGCTCCCGCAGGTGAGGCGATTTGGGGCTCAACCAAGGGAAATCCAGCAGTTCCAGCTAAATTTTGCACAGCAGCGTTGGCTCCAAATCCCAGTGGAGGGTGAACATGTGAGCTCCAGACAGGGGAAAAGCCATTCCCATGCCTCTGGAAAGCCCAGAGCAAAATGGGGAGGTGAGGAGAGCAGGCTGTCATCTCCCCACGGGTGGATAGGTGTGGTGTGGGCGTGAGCAACCTCCACACTCTGCTGCATCCACAGCCTCTGTCGTGTCCCAGCCTGGAGCGGCCCGAGCCAGCCCTGATCCAAAGCCAGACATGAAATCCCCACGGCTGAGGAGCTCAGAGTGAGGCCAGAGGTGTCCAGTGCAGGGCACAGAGGGTGAAGTTCCCACTCAGTCCCTGGGGAGGAATCAGAGCCACTGGGCACCAGCAGAGCCAGGGAGCTGCTCTGGTTTGTGCTGTGAGGTGCCTGGAGGATGTTCAGGGCTTAAAACCCCCCAGGGCTGCCCAGAACAGCCCCATCACCACAGATCCCCTTCCCTGCTGATTGGGGAAAAGCTGGAAAATGATCAGCAGGAGAAGGGCTGGCACAGGGAGCGCTCCAGCAGCTCCCTGCCCCTGCCACCACCACTCTGTGCTGCCTCCGCAGCATCCCTTGTTCCCTCTGTGCCCATTCCTGGGGACAAGGACAGTCTGGTGAGGCCTGGAGTTCTGTGGGACAGCCCTGGCTGGATCCATAGGGATATCCAGGGTGCTGCTCTGACAGGGACGGAGCCCAGGCTGGTTCCTACCGTGCCCACTTCACACTTGTAATTACCCTGCACAAGGGCTCGCACACAACCGCAGCCACGCTGGGAGGAAGGTGGCAATTAAATTAACTCCCCCGGGAACAAGCTGGCCAGGAGAGGGACAAAAATAGACAGGAATGAAGTTTGGGTAAGCTGGTCCTTCCCTGCTGCTTCGGGGCCTCAGGGGGTGTGCGGATGGTGCTGATCCCCAGCCTCCCCTGGGAATGGGGTGGGAAAGGGCCACAGCCTGACCCCAGGGAAGGTCTGGGAGAAGCTGGACACGTGTGGGCTCAGCACAGACCCCGCAGGCTCCTGCCCCACTGCTCCCTGCCCCTTCTGATCCACAGGGAAATGCTGGTGCTCTGAGTGAGCAGCAGCTCCCAAAATGCCCCCAGGAAGAGGCACCAGCTCATCTGGGGCAGGGAGAGGTGAACAGACACTTCCATCACTGGCACAGGCTCACCCCACAGCTCATAGCTCCCTCTCCTCCTGTAAATTCCCCCAGTCCTTGCTCCAGGGGTGCCCTGCCAAGCTGAGGCCCCTCTGGATCCCCTCTCCCTGCTGCCAGCAGGGCAGGACTGGCTCCTTCCCTCCTCTGCTGCCACCAGAACGAGACCAGGCTTGACCTGAATCTGTCACGTTTAAAACCAACCATGAGCCTGGGCAAAACCCTAAAGACAGCCGGCCCTTGGGATGGGACATCCCTCCCTTTTTCCAAACTCCTGCACCCCCAGGCCCTTCCAGGCCAGGGCAAATCCTCCTGAGAGCCTGGGATGAGAGTCCAAGTCTCTGCTCACCCAGGAGCAGCACAAGGGAGATGTGGAGGGGACGTGGCACAGGGAGAGCGGCTCAGATCTCTGGTTTATGGGAACAGAGGGAACGAGGTATTTAAAAATAATAAGCCCAGCTTGAACAAATCACAGCAGTGCCCTACGGTACCAGAGATTAGCAAGGTGATAGACGTGGAGCTGCTTTGTTTTGCAAGCCCAGGACATGCACATGGACCCAGTTTTCTGATTATTCTCCCCAGTCCCAAAGTCCAAATCCATCCGTCATGGAAGTCCCGAGACATCAGTGAGCTCCAAAGTCCATCAAGGGGGTTGGGCAAATAGGAGTGGGCCAAAGACAGATGCAAAGAAGCTGGAAGTTTTCATGGCTGTAAGCGAGGATCCTGTAAAATTCCTGCAAAGTCTCATGTGTCAACATCCCTCTGGGAATGCAGGGAGGCCCTGAGTCTGCAGGAGCTCCTGGGGCCACCCCCGTGGCTCTGATCAGGGGAAAAGTGCTCTGTGCTCCGGGTGGGAAGCACACGGAGTTCCTGATGAGCTGGGCTCAGCACTCCCAAAGAGCTGGACAAACAAAAGGCAGGAGCAGCCTGTCAGCATCCTGGAGGGAGCTGGGATGAGCTTCTGCAGCAGCACAAACACCACAGGCAGCACAGCCACAGCATCCCACAGCTCCCAAGGGCCCGTGGATTCCTGGATTCCCTTCTCCCAGCCACTTGTGGTGTCCAGACCCCCAGAGGATGTGGGAAGACACAAAGCTGGAGCCGTGGTTTGGGGTCAAACCCACCCAGGCTGGCCCGTGGCTCCTGCTCAGCATTCCTGGGCTGTGGCTGATGATCTGCCTGGCTCCTGGGATCTCATTTCTCTGTCCCTCTTCCTCCCAAGTGCCTCTGGGGAAGGAATCTGGTGGCAGGAGATGGATGGACACATCCCCAGCATGGCACGTCTCCATTCCCAGTGCCAGGGAGAGACAGCACGGGAAGGAAAACTTCTCCAACATGGAGCTAAAGAGAGGCTGGGGAATGTGGAAACAAATCCCGTCCCTTCAGCAGGCAGGTGTTTGGTAAAGGGAGGGAGAAGGGTCTCGGCACATGTGGATCCATGCCTGAGCTCTTGGGGAGCACCCAAATCCAGGCCATGGGCTGCAACTCCTGCCAACGTGGAGACACTCAGGAGAGCCCCTCTTCTCCCTGCCCTTAATCCCTTGGGAATGGCTGGACAGGGACCAGGTAATGCTGGATGGGGAGGCCTTGCCACCCAGCACCTTGGCACGGTTTGGGTTGGGAGCTCTCTAATCTTGATTTTTATGCAGATAAAATGAGCCTGTGACCTCTCCTGGTTTTCCTGGCCCAGACAGGTGCCTGCCTGGCCTGTTCCAGGGATGTTTCACAGCCTGGTGAAGTGGTTTCCAGTGCAGGAGAGATGGCACCGAAGCAAATCCTTCCCATCCCGCGAGCTAGGTGGGAGGAGAGGGAAGCAAAATCCTGGTTTGAAAGTTTGCTCAGCTGGGAAAATTCCCAATTTCTTATTTACATTCAGTCTGAAATTAATGCACCGAGGCCTTCTCAGGTTCTGGGAGAGGCAGGAAAAGGAAAAGGAAGGCGGGAAGGGGAAGGGGAGATGACCAAAGTGTGGCCAGGACAGATGCAGCACAGCTTTGCTTCCCACCTGGAAAACCTTTGCCCCAGTGTCTCTCTGCTCACCTGGGCAAAGCTTTGGATAAACAATCCTGGGAAAATGAGGAATCCAGTCCAACAAATTAGTGGTTTCTATGAGAAGTGGCTTCCTAAATGCAAAAAAAGGCAAAACAAAGCAAAAAAACCCACAAAAACCCCAAATAGCTCAGCAGGCTGGGAGTTGTTGTTATTTGTTATTTATAGGCTTTGGGTGGGAAGGGAGGGAGGAATTTTGGGGCCAGACAGGCCAGGACCAGCGTCCATCCAGTCCATCCCTGTTCGGAGTTTGACCTCGGTGACAAAACCCCGACTCCAGGTCGGTGTCCCCACAAATCCCAGCCCTCTGAGGCCCTCATGGCTCCCATCAGCCCCGGCCCAACCAAATTCATGGAAGAATTGCTCCTACCCAGGAGTGAAGACCCTCAGGACCAGATTTCAGGGAAGATAAAAAATGAATTCAGTGCAAGAAGCACCTCTGACACTGCAGCAATTTGGGAGGAATTATTCCTTATGGAGCAAGAATTGATTTAACACAAATATATTTATATTACAGGTATTAAGGCACCATTCTGGAGTGGAGCTGCAAGGGAAGAAAGGATCTTTAAGCTTGGACTAGAAAACAGACACAAAACTTCCCAGGACACAAACCTGGGAAGAACCAGGTTTCTTTCTTCATCTCCCAACACCAGGCCTGGGCTCTGCCTCATCCCAACACCAACACAAAACATCCCAAATGCACTGTGGGGACAGGGAATGGGGGAAAATGATGGGAAAACAAGAGGGAAAAGACCCAGCCTGGGACTGAGTTTGAGAAGCATCTGGGGCAGGATAACTCCTGAAAGGATGGAAAATTTGGGAAAACTGGCATGGAAGAAGGATGCAGGAGGAAATTCTGGGTGTCCTTAAGGAAAAGCAATTATCCCTGAAGCCTGGAGAGCAGCTAAGGCGAGGCCTATCAGATCCAAGGAGATTCTGGGAATTACAGAGCAGGGAGTTGCTGGGGGAAATTATGGAGGGAGTAATTAACGCCCAAGCCAGGCTGGTAATTGGGTAACCTTGTGGGATTAAACCAGCACAGGTCCTGCCGGGGAAAATTTGTGTCTTCCCAGCCTAAGTCCTTAAAAAAAGTTAATTGAGGAGAGGATCAACGGGAGCTGCTGGGCACCGTTATTAACCAGGATAATAATTTACATTTATCCAGCCCCTTTCATCCCAGGATCTGCCAAGTACAGGTTTAAACCAGGGCCCATCACACCTTCCCTGAGCTCCAGGGATTTTCCTGAAAAACTGCCTTGGCACTGCCGGGGAAACTGAGGCACAAAAATAGGATTTTTCCAAAGCAAATCCTGTGAAGATGGAGCCCAAAACTTCTCAGTGCTGCTGCTCACACTGTAGGTTGGGGCTTCTCCCATGCACAGATCCCAAACTGGGACACGGGAAGGGATCAATGGGACCGTTCTTGGGGGGTGCTGGTGCCCATCCCACAGGAGGGGGAACTCTGGGCATGGAAAATTCTGGGAAGAATCACCAGAACTCCAGCAAATACCCCGAGGAGAGCTTGGGTTTCTGCAGCTTTCCAAGGAAATTCAGTCAGGAGTTGGAGCGGGAGCAGGGGCGACACAGCCCCAAGGCCCGGCTTTGTTTTGCTCAAACCCAGAAACATTGAAAAGAGCCAGAAATCTGCTTTTTAAATTTTTTTTTTCTGCTTGGGTTTCTTTTCTTTTCCTTTGTAAGTTTTGCTGTTGTTCAAAGAACAAACACACGCAAAGCATTTTCAGGAGCTGACAAGGAAAACTTTGAAAGAAAAACAGAAATTGATCTTTTGGTGCAAAAAGTCTTTCTGCGGGGTAAAAGCAAAATACAGTTTTGTTTCTTTCAGGGCTTTTTTGGGAGGGGTTCTTTGCACTCTGAGGGTGGCTGCGTGCAGCTCTGCAATCCTGCATTTAAATCAGTGCTGAGACAAGGAAAAGCCTTTCTATTTATTTATTTATTTTTACTTTGGTTGAGGTTTTCCTTGTTCCTACTCCTGTCCCAGAGCAGGACAGTCCCAGTAAAGGGTTCCTGAGTGAGGTGGCACCGATTCCTGCTGAGAATTCCCTGCTTGGGGCACCTCGTGCAGGCCCCCAGTGGCGTTTTGGGTCTGGAGGCTACGTGTTTGGGGCTGAGCACGCAACTGCTTTTTCCACCTCCTCTTACACCTCGGGGGAAAAATCCTTGGGAACAGGCAGAAAGAATTAGAGGAAAAATGTGCATGAGTGTCCCAAGCTGCCAAGCTGGGACACAGGCACGGACTGGAGACATGGACGGGGGCACGGGGGTGGCCCCACATTGCAAATATCCTGTTGGGAATGGAAAAGGGAGGTGGGAATGAACAGAGCCAAATCCAAGGACGTTTTGCTTCTGGAGGTGGATTTGTCTCCACCATCTTCACATGGAGGAGGAAGAGGAGGAGGAGGAGGAAGAAAGAGCCTCTCCTGCTTCCCGCTGTCCCTGTTCCCCTCAGTGAAGGAAGGACAACCTCACCAAGCAAAAACCTGTTTTTTGCTAATTCCTCTGAAAAACAATGACCCCTCCCCTCCCTCCCTGGGCAGACAATGGCCTCTTCTCTCACCAAACTACATGTGGCTGTTTCGGGGCCTCGGTTTGCCATGTTCCCGTCCCTGCTGGGTGGGAGGAGGCACTGGGTGGCACCCGGCCCATCGCCGGAGATGCCAGGGAATAAACTCCGGGGAAAAAAGCTCCGTCTCCAGCTGGGAAACAGCAGGAGAGCCCTGCAAACCCCACCTGGCCTGCCCACCACATGCTAACCTGGGCCAAACCGCCCCGGCACCTCAGTTTCCCTGTTTATTCCGCAGCCTGGGTATATCCAAAGGAGCCAATCCGGTTTGTAAAACTTGGGAAAGGGAATGGAGAGAGAATTCCCAGGCTCGGTGGTGCGTGACAGAGCCGCTGGTCCCCGCCCAAGCCAAGGGCTCTGCACCCGAAAGTCACAGGGACAAACACGGAGGGGCCTGGCCGCTCATCCCTCACCAAAACCACACGGAGAGGAAGTAAGGAGGGATGGGAGTGAGGGGTTGAGATGTGACAACACAGAGCTGCTCCTTGAGGCGGGACAGGTCGGTAATCAGCCTCTGGAGCCTGGGCAGATGGGAATTACGGAGATCCCCTCGCCCTCCCCACGCTGCAGAGGAGACTGCAGGAGGCAAACTCGGTCCAGCTTTGCTCGGGTTCACACCTTGGGTCCCCCTCTGGAGGAGCTGAGGAAGAGGAGGGAGGGTTTGGGAGGGTTTGGGATGGTTTGGGATGGAGGTGAGACCCCTCCAAGATGGGAACACCGAACTGGGCACTCACAGATGTCCCCAAGCACCTCGGCCTGGTCCCAGCGCTCCCGCTCAGGCCACCAGCACAACTGGGAGCTGAACCACTCTCTACCCACCCACACCTCCTGTGCGGCCACAGGGAAGCCGGAAAAGCTCCAAGGCCATTTTTTCCAAATCATTGAACAGATTTTTAAGCTACTTTTAAAATCCCCCCAGCTGGTGGTACAGGAGCTGTGCACAGCACTCCCCTGACTTGGGCTGGGGACAAGGCCCCTTGCAAAAGCCCTTTGCATGAACAGCTCACCATTTCCCACCTGGAAAGGGAAGCCAATGGAAGGAAATCCAGGGAAATCAGCCCCCTGCAGCTGCCTCGGCCCCGGACGCGGCTGCAGCTCGGAGCAGAGCTCAGCCGGGAAGCGGAGCCTGCGGCATCCAGCTGGAAGAGCAGGGGAAGAGAACAAGAGGATGCATTCTCCAAAAGCCGGGCCCAGCTGAGCTCGGGGCCAAAGCCAACATGGGGCTGATCTGGCTGTGCTGGACCCTGCGCATCGCTGTGCCCGGAGCTCCCGCGGCCCCACTCAGCCCCGCAGCCGCTTTGGAAGCTCGTGGGGGCTGATCCCGGCATGGATTTGGCCCCTTTTGTGTCTGGCCTGACAGACACACTGTGGAGCGTCCTTCCAGCCTCCGGCTCTGGTGGTTTTTAATCTCTCCTTGGGATTTTTAATGCAGTTCCTGCATGTGAAGCTTGGCAGGGACAGCATCAGGGGCCAGCGACCCAGGCAGAGCCACCGGAGGGGCTCCGGGGAGCTCAGCTCTGCCCCGTGGAAAAAACGAAGATTCCCCAAACTTTTCCATCCACTTCTCCATGGCCTGATCCCTGTAACCCAGCCAGAGCTGCAGAGCAGCCCCCAGCCTCTCACCCCCATCCCTCGTGGGGTTTCAGCTCACACCCCCCAACTGCTCCCTGGGCTTGGCCCCGGTACAGAAACTGCTGGAGAGTTTGGGATGTGAAGTCCCCGCAGGCTCCCGGCTGCTGCTGAGCTCACACACACAAACACAGACACAGGAGAACACTGTCGGGGCACCCACACACACTCAGATGTTCACAGCCCTGCACAAACACACACAAACACATGCGGCCATACATTCTTCCCGTCCTAAAACCTGCTCACACCCCCCTGCTACCCACCCACAGCCCCCCAGCCGTGCACTCACACTCCTCCTTCCCCTTTCCATACACACTCACCGTGTCCAGCAATGCATTCCCACATGGGGCACCCCACAGTCCCCAAACTTCGAACCAATTCCCCATAAACGCACCCCCAGCCGCAGCCCCCCAGCCCTGTACACACACACACATTTATTTACACGTCCCTGAGTCGGTACCCCGGGAGCCTTGCACACACCCCCCACTCGTGCACACAGCCTACCCGGGATCCCACAGCCTTCCCCGGGATCCCACAGCCTTCCCCGGGATCCCACAGCCTTCCCCGGGATCCCACAGCCTTCCCCGGGATCCCACAGCCTTCCCCG
>VZTJ01005556.1:50329-82946 GCA_013397795.1 Orthonyx spaldingii | reverse complement strand
TCCGTTAACCGAATTATGCACAGCACGCTGGGGGCTCGGAGAGGCTGGGAAGAGCACTATTTAAAGAACTGCCTTGCCAAAAATAGCGCCCCAAAGTTGGGCTCCGAAGACCACGCTCGGCCACCAAAATGAGTGGCCTGGTTTCCCAGCAGCCCTGCAGCTCCCATGGATGTGGCACAGCCCATGTCGCACCTGTGGGGACACACCCTCCCGGCAGCACCTGCTTTCCACTTCTGTGGCATCTCCTTTTACCCACAGGGACACTTTGGGCTGAGAGGGAACTTGTTTGAGGGCTTGATTTCCACCTGGACGCGGGATTCCTGATTGGGAAGGGTGTTTAAAACAAGTCCCCAGGTGGGCAGTTACAGTCTCCAACCCTGTCATCCTGTCCTGAGGGGAGCAGCCAAGGCACAGAGTGACAAAGAGGTGGCTTCTTGTCCTCGTGTCCACGGGGAATGGGGTAGAACACCCACCTGTATCTCCAGCTGCTGTACCACTTGCATCTGGACTCGACACTGGGCCGTGCTTCGGTCATCAAGTGCATGTTCTGTGTTAAGGTGTCTGGGGAGGAGAGCACGGAGGGTTGGTTAGGCCTGGGCATGCCCAAACCTCAGCCCCTCTGCTGGGGCCACACCTGGGATCAGCCCTGACCTGCAAATTGCTCAGGGATGCTCCGGCACCACTGCCCAAAGCAGGGTGAGCAGGAGGGGAACTGAGGCATGGAGGTGACTGAGCAATCCAGGCTGTGCCACCACCCCAAACCGGGGCTGGAGGGTAACTGAGACACTCAGCTCCAGCCTTGGCAGCCCCGGGGTGTTTAGGAGCAGCCTCTGGCTGAGGGAAAGCCCATGGATTTTCCTGAAGCAGGCCGCTGGCAGAGGTGCCAGCAGGACCTGAGGAGCAGGTTCCCAGGACAAAGGCAGCATTGTGGAAAGCTGACTGACACCCTCTAAGGAAAGCCCCGGAGGCAGAAGGTGGCATTTTCAGGCTGTTCCCTATCCTGCCACTTCCCTACCTTGTGTTTGTGAGGTGCTTTGTTTAGGAAGCACCAGGACCTTTGGTCCTCGCCACCCTCCCTCCTCCTCAGGGAGGGGAAGGACTCCTAGTGACAGGGATGTCCCTTGCTGCAGAGCCAGGGATATCTTGGCATCACCTCGCCCCCAAACCCAGCAAAGCACCAGCCTGGGGACACAGCCAGCCCAGAGGCTGTCACAAGGCCAGGCCGGGGTGGGCACAAACCTGGGGAGGCCTCACTGAAGGAGTGGGATGGTTTGGAGGGGGACTCTGGGCAGTTCCACCGTTGGAACACCCCAAAAGGTGATGCTGGAGGGTCCCAGGGGCCATGTGCCTGATGTTCCCCAGGACTAAGACTGAGATGTCCCAGGAGAAGGCGCCTCTGGAGCCCCTCTCCAGGCTGGCTGCGGATGCGGAAGTCGGCAGGAGTCTCACCCGGCTGCTTGCGAGAGCCTCCCAGCCCCAGCTTGCACAGACAAGTCGGGGAACCGGGCCCAGCTGCCAAACCCCTCTGTGAGCAAACCCCCCAGAGCCCCAGACCTGCTCCTCTCCTGCACGGCAGAGCCAGGGCACAGCTGCTTCTCCAGGGAAGAAAAGCTGTCAGAGCCAAGGCTGTGCTGAGTGGGAATGGGGCCATTTCCCACTGACCCTCACCTTTACCAACTACTGCTCCAAGGCCACGGTGCCCTCTCCCACCCCAGCACAGACCAGCCGAGCTGCTCCAGGAGGGGATGCTCAGAGGAGGCTCCAAGCTGCCCAGACTCAAGGCAGGGTCCAGCTGGGCTTGGCTTTGGGGAGCTGGAAGTTTTCTGTCTGTCTGTCCTGCACCCCAACATGTGCCCACATTGGCAGGGAGGGGACAGAAACCCTTCCCCAGTGCTGCTGGGAGGCTGCCCCTGTGCCCAGGGGGGCAGGAAGGTGGGACACAGGGACCCTGGCTGGCACAGCACAGCTCTGCCAGCCCTGTGACCCAGCCCTGGGCATTCCCTGTCAGCTCCAGCCCCAGATACCAACCCGGAGCTTGCTCATCTGCCCCGTGCCACTCCAACATGCCCTGCCAGGCGGGAGGAGATGCCTTATCTGGGTTCACCCTGTGACGCAGAGGCAGAGGAAAGAGGACACAGGAGGCTGAATCATCCACTCACTCATGCCTGGGGTGCCTTCACACCTCCTCATCCTCCCGGGGCAAGGCCTCTGCTCAGCTCCTTCTCTGGGAAAGAGTGGGCTGGCACAGTCCAAGGGATATTCCCACTGGAGCCAGCCCTGAGAGCGTAGCAGAGGACAGAGGATGAGTTTGGAAAACCCCAAAACCCGCCCGACGCGGAGTGCGGCGCTCGCTGAGCAGACGGCCGGGGAGGCGGGGGAAGGAGCCCGCCGGCCCGTCAGCTCCTTCTGATGTCTTTGCTAAAAATCCTGGCTACAAAGAGATCTAATTGCAAATGAACTAATTAAGTAAACCTCTGACGAAGCGTGAAAACAATTTGTTTGACCCTGACGCTAGCAGAGGGCTCTCCGACAGCAGAGTTAATCAGTCAGCGCCGGAGTCCACAAGCGGTGTCAGCGGTGCCATCTGCCATCTGCCGCCTCCCCCCGCACCCCGCCCACGCTGCCAGCCCCCCTCGCCTGCTGCCGGCGCCTGCCCGGGCTCTGGCCTCCCCCAGATCACCCACTCAGCCAATGGTTTGGCTTGGAAGTGCTCAGAAAGCTCATCCCATTCCACCTTTGCCATGGGCAGGGTCACCTTCCACTCCAAGCCATCCTCGCCTTGGACACTTCTAAGGATGGGACAACACCAGCAGCAACCCCTGCTGTGTTTTCTCCTTCTCCATGGGATCACCCAGCTCTGGGTACACACTTTGGGGTGTCTGGATCAACTCCCAGGATCTTCCCCTCCACTGGCTTCATTCTGTCCCAGCCTGAGACAGAAAAACCTTCCCCCAAAAGGCAGCACTTACTTCACAAACTGCCCCAAGTCCTCACAGAGAGTTTCGCAGCCAGGCCACTTGCACTCTCCGTGGCCGTAGAGCGGGTGGGAGCCGGGGGTCTCTTCGTGGGAAGAGCTGCACGGGAGGGAAAGGGGCCTTCAGATGGGGCAGCTGGGATGCTCCAGCATTCCCAGGCATGGGAACAGCCCGGGGCACTCATGGGAGACCCCACAGTGGTGGCTCCCTGTTCTCCATGGGCACAGAGGTGCACCAAAACAGGGTCAGGCCTCATTTATGGAGTGGGCAGAAACACCCCACACCTTCCAGCCCTCTGGGTAATGGATCCCAGCCCTTTCCACCTCTCCAGAAATAAAAACACAAAGTGCCAGTGACCCGGCTCTACCTGTCCCTTCTCGGCGTGTGCATGGTACTCTGTCCATTGGGCAGAGGGTGATGGGAAATGGGAGGCGAGACCTTGGCGGCCGAAAACGAGGTAGAGTTGGAGGTGTTGGTGGTGAGGTCAAGACCTTCCTGCTTAATGCTGTCCTCGACGGGCTGGGCGGCCGTGACCTCCTTCCAGAGCTGCTGGAGGTCCGAGGGGCAAACAGCTGCGGCACAGGAGAGAGTGACCGGCGTCAGCAGGGTCATGGGGCAGCACCCAGTGCTCCCTTCCTGACCCCTGACTCCCCAAATCTCACCCAGCACTGGGAAAGCATCACCTGGAGCTGGGCACAGCGAGGGGAGGCTACACAGCCCCATTGGGAGACTCAAAACAGCACAGAGCTGTTCCCAGAAGGGAGGAGAGCCTGGCTTCCCAAATCCTGGCACCCCTCTGCCAGAGGAAGAGGTGCCCCAGCCCTGCACCCCTCTGCCACAGGTGCCACAGGAACTCGGAGCCCAACCCCACATGGCTCCGACCGCTGACACCATCACCTCCCAAACTTTGGGGGCACCACAGAAACCAACACCATAGCCCCTGCCCAGCCCCCCTCATCCAGAGCAGGGCAAGCTGCAGCCCAGGAACCCCCCCAGGCCGTGGTCCTTACCTTGGGGCAGGGTCTGCAGGGGCACCGTGCCCTGTCCTGGCGGGAGGCTCACCAGGCCCTGGCGCTGCAGGTTTAACAGGTGCTGCTGCTGGAGCTGCTGCATCTGCAGGAGCTGCTGCTGGAAGGCCAGCTGCTTGTTCCCCAACGGCTGCTGAGACAAAAGGAGGGACAAATCCAAGCCTTATTCCCAGCCTGGCAGGGCAGGCGGGGGTTGGAGGCCGCGGCGAGGGGCGCTGGCAGCGAGGGGTGGCAGCGGCGGGGACACCGCGCCCGGCGGTGCCTCCATCCTGCTGCGGGGCCTGCTCAGCTCCCGGCTGAGCCGGACGGAGGCTTTGATCTATCGGAAGAGGAGGGGAAGGAAAGGGAAAAGGGGAAGGGAAAAATAAAGCGCTGGAAAGAAAGGGAGAGAGCGGAGCTGGGGGCTTGCTCGGAGCTGGGCTGGGAGGAACCCGCAAAGCCCGGCTGGGGCGTCGGTGTAAAAAAAGGGGGGTCCCAGCAGGCAACAGGCACAGAACCCTCCTGTAAGGCAGAAAATTATCCCTGCTTGTCAAAAATGACCATGATGAGCGTCTCCTTGGTGAGGGCAGGGGAGGGGGTGCCCAGTGCCAGCGCCGGTGTCCCCACCCCGGCCACAGACACCGCCCCAGTAAGTGACTCTCCCCCACCCCCCGGAGCTGGCCAGGCTCTGACCAGCATCTGGCCCTAAACTAGTTAGGCAGGGGTCCCTGGGGAGGCGCCGAGAAATCCATGAGAATTAAGTGAAGAGAAGAGAATTCAATTAGGGCTGGGGACAGGCAGCTGCTAATCCGAGCCGGCCGGGAGAGGGGAGCTGCCCCGGGGCTGCCCCGCCTCATTAGTGGGGCAGGCGGCTCCGTGACCCCGTGAACCCCCCGAGCCCCCCTGTTTGGGCAGACGGTGCTGATGGGGGGCGAGGAGCCGGGCTGGGCCGTGCTGGGGCACATCCTCCCCTCGCTGCACTCTGCAGCCCCCTCAAAGAAATATTTCCATGCCCATGTCCTCACTGAGCAGCACAAGGGCTCTGCAGTCAGGATGTCCTTGTCTTTTAATGTGAGCATCGTGGGGATTCAGACCCCCCAGGCACTGGGAATTCCAGGGAGGATTCCTGAGGTTGCACCAACAGGAAACAGCAGACAGACTCTCTGTGGCCATCCCAGTCCATGACTGAGTTTGGAACCAGCACTCGGAGTCCCACGGGATGCAGGTGGATCCCTGTGGATGCTGCTGGTGCTCAGCCGTGACTTTGTGAATCAGAAGGTGACGATGGGCTCCAAATTCCTCTCTGCAACATCAGGGAGGACCACAAGTCCTGTCTAGGGCACAGAGAGAGATTAATTCCAGTTTCTCAGCCTCACAGGGATGTGTGGACTCTCCCTGTCCTCTCCACCTCACGGCCACAGTGGAATTGCCTCCTCAGAGAGAGATCTGGATCCTCCCTGGCCCTGTCTCAGCCCTGCACCTCTGAGGCTTAAAGATCAAGGCACAAATCAAAGCAATTCCTGCTCAGTGAAGAGAAATCCCTTTGCTCGCCCTGACTCCTGAGCCACGAGGGCTCCAGGCCGTGGGATCAGCAGGATGGAGGGAAAAGGGCAGGGCCAGGTTGCAGCCTGAGGGCTTTAACAGCAGCTTCTCTGTCCCCCGAGGCGTCCTCTCCCGGTGAGGGGAAGCTCTGTCCCCGTGTGGGATGGGCACACAGTCCTCGTCCTGGTTAGAAACAGCAGCTGGGATGGGATGGGACAGGATGGGATTCTCCTCCTCTTCCCGGCTCCACCACCTGAAGGGCCCCAGGGCAAGTCTGAGCTCTGCGCCAACACAGCCTCATCCACGTCACTTCCAGGCTGTGGAGCTGGGAGTGAATGAAGTCAGGAGGATCCCTGGGCACGTTGCCTGTATCCCACAGCCTGGCCAGGCTCTTCTGACCTGGCCTGGCCTGATTTGGACCCCCTGAGCCCCCTGGGCAGCCCTGACCCACACGTGGCTCTGGCAGGGACAGTGTTGGACCTGTTGATGTGAAGGTTGAACCTGCATCTTCACGTGCCTCAAATCCATGTCCCTCCAGCTTCCACAGACCAGGAACAGGAGGAGCAACCCTAAGAACACAAATCCAAGCCAAACCAAGGCCTGACCCTGTGGGGAAGCCAGTGTGCCATCCCTAGGGAACAACTGTGGCACTACAGACCTCAAAACCTCTGCATGATGGATGAAGAGGTGCAGAGCCATCCACCAACCCACGGGCTCCAAGCCAAATTTTCCCTGGAGAAACCAGGGTGGGGAGAGTCTGGATGACAGTCCAGCCTTCCCAAAAATCTCACACGCCAGTGACCCCCACGAGCCTCATTCCTGTTGGAAAAGCCCCTCCCAGAAGAGCACCCACCAGAGGAGCTGGCTCTGTGTTGGGGATGAATCCTGCACTTGGCTCCCCCTGCCCATTCCCAGATCATTCCCAGCCCATTCCCAGCTCAATCTCAGTCCACTCCCAGCTCGGGGCTGGGGGTCTGCAGCATCGCCGTGCATTAGACGCAGCTGAGTGGGTGCAGCTACCGGGGCAAGAGGCGCCGTCACTTTGATTTATGAGCACATCAGGAGGAGTTTGCGCTGTGACACGCGGGACTGACAGCAGCACTTCATTAAGCTGACACCGGGGTTAGGCACCAGCAATCCCCCCTCCCCACCCTGCCTGCCTCAGGAGAGGGACAACCCCCCGCCCTCGGCAGCTCTGAGGACACACGGAGACCCTCCCAGGGGATGTTGGGGCCTCTGCACCCCAATGCTGCTTGCGCTGGGCTTGGAGGAGCCAAGTGTCCTGGGAAGAGCGGGATGGGAGACACGAGGGCGAGGGGCTGCATCACAGCTCCTTGTTTCCCTCACACCCAGGATGCTGCTGGAAGCTCACTCTCACACCCTAGCACAGAAAAATGCTCCAGGATGGAGTGGGATGTGCCGCAGCTCGGCCCCATCCTGGCGGGATGGATTCATGGATCAGCTGCCTTGCTCAGCCGCTTCCTCGTGCCCATGGACACGGAGCATCCCCACACCCTTAGGGCCAGGATGCTGCTGACAGGCTCTTTCCACACGTTTCCAATCCTCTTGCCTGTCCTCCCCTTCTGCGGGGCACCCCCAGCCGTGCTGCTCCCGGGGAGACCAGAGCCGCTCCTCCCGGCGATGCTGACCCTGCTCCCGGCTCCTTCCCGGCGCCGCTGCGGATCCCGCTCCGAGCTACTGACTCACAGCAGCGCTGAAAGGAGCCCGTGGAATCAGGCAGAGGGGAAGCAGAAGGTGCTGGGTTTACAAATCCTGCAGCGGGGCCGGAATGAAATCCAGGTTTCCATCAAGGATCCAAGGGTGGCTCAGTGGAGGCATCCCAGACACTCCAGCTCTTCCGTGAGGTTCAGGGAAGCATTG
Organism: Orthonyx spaldingii; assembly: GCA_013397795.1. Taxonomy (NCBI): domain Eukaryota; kingdom Metazoa; phylum Chordata; class Aves; order Passeriformes; family Orthonychidae; genus Orthonyx; species Orthonyx spaldingii. Next base: position 75,541 of record VZTJ01005556.1, on the reverse strand, counting down.
CCATTCCCAACAGGAACACAGATTTTAGGAACACCAGCTACCCAAATTTTTAGGGTGAAACCAAAGCTTATCCGAGAATTTTGAGGAGGGTAAACACTGACATCCCCTTGCTGGGGCCCCTCGGTGTTTTTCCCAGCTGGAAAGCTGGACACACACCCCTCCAGCAGCATCCAACACCCCTTCCCCCCTCTCCAACTTCTCTTTCTTGTTGGATAAATTTCCCGTCTCCTCTGTACCATTTAATTAAAAGTTAACACGAGCTTTTTAAAGGGGAGCTCGCTAAGCAAGTGCTTTGTTAGAGCTTAATTATATCCCTGCTCGGTGCTGCAAGAGAACATCGCCAGGGCCAGCAGGAGAGTCCTTGAGGAAGCTCACATTTATGCCTCCCCCGTTTCCTGGAGCACCAGCAGCTCCTGGAGACGGCTCTGATAAACCTGGCCCTGCAAATGCACCAACATTCCACAGTGAGAGCCTGGCTGAGGCTGGAGCAGGTGACCCTGAGCCACGGCAGCCACCCCGGTCCCCTGATGACAACATGGCTTTGCCAGTGAATCCCCCTTGTGTCACCCCAACACGCAGTCTGCGCTTAAAATCCTCCCTCCCTGCCAAAAGGCTGAGTTTTAAGTGCTGGGTGTCCATGAGGATGCTGGACTTTGGGAGGGGTGATGGCCATGAACAGCCCCAGCATCCCTGCTTGCACCAGGGATGTGCAGTGAGTGGCTCAGCAACACGTCCCTTGTCACCGGGAGCCCATGGAAGGACACTCAGTGGAGGGGCAGCGATGCCAGACAGGAATTCTGCAACAATGCACTGCAAAAAAATTCCGCAAAAAAAAAAAATCCCATGTGCAGCATTTTGGGAGGAGAGAGAGGCAAAAATATCCAAGGAAAAGGAAGGGAGTGGTGCTGTCTGGGGGCTGTCCTCAGTCCGTCCCCAAAACACAGCCACAACCCCTTGGGAGGCATCACTGTGCCCTCAGGGGCAAAACCTGCCAGGTAAGGAGGTTATACAAGATTGGTGCAACCCCAGGGGCAGAAAATGTGTCTCCACCAGGCACCCACCTGCCCAGCACAGGGCCCAGCGCTGCCAACATGCTCCTGGGGGGCTGAGAGCCCTGCCCACCTCAGAGTCTCCTGCTGGAAAAGCCTTTTGCTGGGATCACTGCTGTTTCCTACATTGCGTGGGTTCTGGAGAGCTGCCCTTCCTGGCAGGAAAAGCCCTGCTTTGGTTGCCACCTGACCAGCCCTGCCCACTCGCCAGGACGGGGCTGCCCAAGCTGAGACTGGCAGGGCAAGGGCTGGGTTGAGTCTCCTCTGATCCCACCATGGGGGATTTGGGGAGCCCCCGCTCTGTGCTGGGGGGCTGTGGCCTGTCCCTGTCACCAGGGAGGGTCCAGTGGCCCCTCCAGTGATGGCACCCAACACCCCACATCCTGTGGATGTACCAGATCACAGAGAGGCAGGAAGAGGAGAAGGAAAAGGAGGAAGAACAACAATTCCCAGCGATGGACTGGCCACTCTGGACACCCTCAGGATGTTCCCATGTCCCATCCCCACAGGCACCCTGGGGTTCCCCACAACTTGTTTTGTGCTGGTCCCCCTGTCACTTGCTGCCAGTTCTGCTGGCCCGGAGCCCTCCAGGTGAGCTCACCTCTTTGGGTTGCTGCTTTCCGGCTTGCTGCTGGGTCAACAGCTGCAGGTGAAGCTGCTCCTGTTGCTTCTTGTAGTATTCCTGCAGCTGGGAAGGGGAGAGAGCAACGGGATCAGCAGCAGAACCACCCCGTTCCCACCTCACCACCCCATGCCCAGTGCTGAGGCTTTGCCCCAGCCATGCCAGCTCCTGGCACTGTCACCAGGGCAGGCTCCTGGTGCAGGGTGGGAGGGAAAGGACCCACCAGAGGAGTCAGGGCAGCAGAAGAACCCCAGGCACACATTCCCAAGCGCTCTGGATCCCAAAACACCACCAGTGCCTGCCCTGCTGTTTATTTTAATGCCAGCCCACTGCCCCTTGAGACAAAAGCAGACTGGGCTGCTCTGGCACATCACAGAGCATTTCAGGGTGGGGAAACGCCGGTTTTGGCATGGTGGGACCCCAAAACACCCCTGGGAAGCGCTGTGAGAGCCGGGCTGGGAAGGGCCAGGGGCAGCCACAACCCCTGGTCTGTGAGAGCAGGGGGTTCAGCCCTGCAGTCAGAACAGCTCCTCAGTCAAAGCAGAGGTGTTTGCTGTGCCGTTGAAACAGGGATAAACTGCCTGGATCCACAAGGAGCCACCAGAGAGGGTCCCAGTGTCCACAGGCAGCACTGGGACCCCCTGGTATTGCCGCCAGCTCTTGCCCTGGCCCCTAAATAAACTGTGGGTGATGGATTTGCTGCGTGCAGGGAGCAGGGAAAGGCACGGGGAGGTCAGCGAGACCCCACAGCCCCCTCCCAGCCTCGCTTGGGCTCAGGAATGTCCCTGTGGATGCCGGGAAGCCTTTATCAGCTCAGGGCTGCCAGCAGCGAGTCGCTGTTTGTGTCGGAGAACAGGTTTGGAGGGGCTGGGTGTTTACCCCCGAGCCAGCCCGAGCCAGGGCGCTGCGGCGTGGCCGGGCTGGGAGCAGGAACATTGGGTCAGGGGTGAGAGGTGTGATGTTTGGTTTGCTGCCGGTGGAGAATGTGAGCTATTCCGGCCTGGGTTGTTTAATTTGCAGTCAAACGTGTTTCTTTATCCGGCTGCAAAGAGGCTTGTGGAAGGACCCACCCAGGGTAGTGTTTACCCTTTGTTCTTTCCCTGGGGCCAACCTTGAATCCTTATCAGCCTGTTTGGAGTAAACAGGTACTGGAGGCAGGAGGAAGGGTGTGGAGGATGCTTGTGGGGTTTCTCCCTCTCTCCCTCCTTCCCGCCGGCGGGAGCAGTTTACCTAAGCAGACTTATTTTGTTTCGAAGTGGAAATCTGCTTTGTTTTCCCTTCTCCTCCTTTTTCTTCCCTCCCCATCCGACTAAAATCTCTGGAAAAGCCGAGCCATGAGAAACAAACCTCAGCTCCGGAGCTGGACACAGGCACCTGCCCAAAGCCCAGCAGAGGCCATGGGGGCTGTGCTTGGGGCACATCGAGCCAAGAGCATCCACCTCGACCCTGGCTTTTGCCAAGAGCTGGGCAGCCCCAAATCAGCCCTTGAGCAGGAATTTTCAGGATTTTAAGACCCTGGCTCAGGGTGGCAGCATCAGCACTGTCAGCACCTACAGCTCTTTTCTTCCCTGAACGTGCTGGGAATCCCAAAGGAAATATGTGGAGAGCAGAAGGAGGAGAGGACCCGTTTTTCTGCCTTCAACAAACTCCAGCATTCCCAGACCCCAGTGGGAATTGCCTGGCTGGATCCAGCCCCGGTGCAGCATTACCTGTTGCAGCATTATCGCCTGCTGCTGCTGCAGGAGGGCCTGGAGCTGGGGCGGGGAGAGGATCTGCTGCATCTGCTGCGGTGTGATCATCTGCGGGGACATCATGGCCACGGACACGGGCACCTGTGACAGCAAGGACACGTCACCACTCCCAACCCCGACCTGGAAAACTCACCCCAAACACCAGCAGTGCCTCTCCCAGAGCATCCTCCACGTTCCCCCATCCTTCTGTCACCTTTGGATGAAGCCCAGGTCTGTCCCCTGGGACACAGCAATGGCAGGGAGATGCCCCATGGTGTTGCTGGCACCAGGATGAAGTTTCCCAAACCGTGAGCTCCCCCCCAACTGAGGACTCTCCTTTAAATGCAACTTAGCTGGGGGAATTGGGCATCAAACCACAGCTCCCTCCCCTGCTGGGAGCATGGGAAGGGTGGAGGGAAACACCAGGGAAGTGGGAAGATACCGATCACCCAAATAACTCTGCAGAGCAGAACACCGAGGAAGAGGTTATGGGGTTCTCCCCAGACGCATCAAAGCTTTACCTCCAGCTGACACCAGTAACTCCCGCAATTCCCATGCCAAGAGGAGGGAGGGCCGAGGGAACATGCCAACCCCTGCCTTTGGTTATCCAAACACAGGTCCACACCCCCCAGCAAAGCTCCTGAGAAGGTGTCGGTGATGGATCCCAGCCCTGCTGGGTCCTGCCCAGGTGGAGCAATGCCCGGATGGAGCCATCAAGAGCTGCCCTGTCCCAGCCTTCCACCAATCCCACCAGCCCAAAGCCCTTCCCGAGGCTCTGGGCAGGGTTATGGCCTCGCTGGAATTTAATAACCCTCCTGGATGCCCTGTTTTCCTGGGAAAGCAAATAATGGCTTGTCAGGAGCCACCAGCAGCCACGGGCTCTTCCAGGGGATCCCAGGAAGAGGCAACAACTCCTTGGCACATGGCATGTGGCAGAGCACAAGCCAGGCTCCAGCTGCAAGCCAAGGACCCACTTCTGATCCAAACTAAACAACTCCTCAGCCCCTCATCCCAGGATCTCAGGACCTCAAAGAGCAGAGAAACCCAGCAATGACCCACTGAGAGCCTGGCACCTGCCAGCACCCCCTGCCCAGGACCCCCAGAGATGCCCAGACTGCCCAATCTGGACCCCTTCCAACCACACCAGTGGGGATGGGACCACAGGGCAGCCCTGTGCAGTCCCTCCCGTCCGTGGTGGATGTCCAGCTGACCTTCAAGGGAGATTGCAAAGCCTTATCTATTTACTCAGGCATTCTGCAGCAGGGAGGCGTCGGACACGGGGTGAGCTCTGTTTGTCACCAGCATTTCCCCCTCCAGCCACCTCCATGGCGGAGTTATTGATTAATTCCTCTGAGTTCCCACCCAAGGGCTGGAGCTCAGGAATGAGCCCCAGTGCCCTGGAAGGCTCTGGCACCCACCAGAGAGCCCCAAGCCCCCTGTGGCACCAGCACCCAGCGAGGAGCTGCTGTTTGGGCGCTCAGGTGCTCCCAGCCAGCTGTGCCGACCCCCTGACAAACATCTGGGCAGGAGGAAAGCTGGCGAGGAGAGCGAGGTGCGCACCCGGAGCGCTGCTAATTTCCCTCTGCCAATTCATCAGCCGGCAACGTGCTCGGAATGAGAGCCCCTAATTAATTGCTGCTCCGCATCCCCCCCAGCCCGGGCGGGCTCCCCGCCCCCTCCCGCGGCCCCTCGAACACGTTTGCTGGCATTTTCAAATCGGAGGCATCCTAATTACCGGAGAGTTATAACACCTTCCATTTCTCGCCCAGCGGACTGACACCCTGTCAAGAGCAAAGAGAATTGCCAGAGGTTTTGACAACACTAATTGCCCCTATAATCTAAAAACACAAAGGAGAGGCGATTAGTCGAGAGGGCCCCAGCTCTCGATCCGACACGAGGTTTTCACAATGTTACAAGAAAACAAAAGTGACGCTTTTTAGAGTTTGATGGCTGCTAACAAAAGCAGAATTATATTTTCATACAACCTTTGTCTGCATTAAATGGCTTTTTTTTTTCTCCCCCCACCCCCTGTGCTCAGATGCAGAGCTGACACGGAGAAATGGTGGCGGATCCGTGTGGGGGTGAGGTGGGAATGGGGTGAACTTGAGAGGGGCACCTGGGCTCTGCTGCTTCCTTGGTTCCTGTGAAGAATTGCCCCGCAACATGGAAAACATTCCTCTCCCAGTTAATGTTTCCAGGGAAAACGGGAACTTTCAGTAAAAGAGGAAATTTCCACTTACAGCCGGTTTTGCTCTCATTCATCCCACACCCCGGTGCTGGGAATGTTCCAGCACTGCCCCGACCCTGATGTGGGCCAGCAAAGCCCAGTGCAGGGGTTCTCTGCCCCACGCTCTAGTGACGGTGCCAGCTGCCTCTCTTGGGGACAAAATGAGATAGGGATGGAAATGGGGTTGGAAATGTCCATCCCAACCTGGCCAAAAGCCCCACAGGGGCACACCCCGGGAGGGTGACAGCACAGTGAGAGTCTGGGACACCCCTTCAGCTGCAGCCACGGCACTGGTGTGTGAGATTCCCTACGGCAGGGAGCGAGGCCAGCCTGGCATCCCTGGCTAACAGCGGGTTCTGGGCAGTAACTGCCTCAAAATCTGGGGTGCAGGTGGTCAACAACAGGAGAGCTGAAGGGTGCCGGGCAGAGCAGCACAGGGCTGTGAGCGGTGAGTGTCACCCAGCCGCCTCCACCCCCAGGCACCGGAGCAGCCGGGGAACGTCCTTGCAGCTGGCACATCCCTCGGGAAGCAGGTCCCGGCAGCAGCCCCGCAGCAGCGGCTGGGGACCAGCCCGGCGCGTCACGAGCTGGCATTTGCCAGACACCGAGTCAGGAAGGGTTTGACTCACGCCTTGGCCGGCTGCCACCCCGCAGAAACTGCTTACTAACAGCTCCGGCTGCTCCCAGAAACACCCGACGCTGCTCTGGCCGGCCAGCAGCATCTCCGGGGGCTGCTTTTCCAGGCGGGCCCGCTCGTGCCAGAGGATGGGGTGGGAGCAGCCGGCAGTGGGTGGAAAAGCAGGCAGGTATTCCAGGGAATATTCCCTCCCTGAGCCAAAGCCGGCTGAGGGAAGCAGGACTTGGCCATGTGGAATGAGGCAGGATGGGGAACAAGGCTCTTGAGAAATTTTCCTAGATTTTTTTGGTCGTTTTTACGGGAAGCAGATTGAACTCCCAGGCGCGAGGCAGAGCGGGGAAAGCCATGGCCTGATGGCCTTGGCTCGCAGTGCCGTGGGATTGTCATCAGAGGGACGGTGCCCTCCCGACCCCGGGGACAGCTGGCTTGGCACGGTGTGGGGACATCCTCTGTCAGCCTCCAAACATCCCTGCTCCAGCTGTCACCTCCCGCTGTGCCATCATCCAGGCCAGAAGGTCACCGCAACGTCCCCAAAGGCTGCACGTTGCTGCCACTACGGGAAGGGGCAGCTCCTGGTCCATACTTCAATCACGCAGCCCAGCTCAGGCACAGCCCAAACCTCATTCTCCCATCCCTGCTGGCTCTGGGATCATCGGGATGAGCACCCCTCTCTCTTCAGAGGGTGTTCTGGGCTTCCCGCAGAGCTCAGGGCTGCACATCCCTGCTCTGATCCAATCTTGGGGTTTAACTTCCAATTAGAAACAGCAGAAAACACACTTGTGCTGTTTTTCCTAATTTTAACCACTCTTTTCAAATCCAAACCCAACAGAAACAAATCAAGGAGGTTAGGAATAGAAAGGGGGAAACAACCACCAAAACCAGCTTTGAGTTGTGCTGATTTAGGGGCAGGGGATGAGCAAATCCCACCCCAGAGCACCCAATCCTCATAGGAGGAGAGCAACCCCAAATCCCCCAGGCGCATCCCAGCCTCCCTTCCTGCACTCAGCGTCCCTGGGTGAGCTCCAGGATCCAGCTGGCTCAGACAGTCTCTGGGAGTGCTCTGAGTGCCCAGGGCCAGGCAGCGATGCCACTGACACCGAGGTGACCCCAGCCATGGCTTACAAACCCCGAGGGGTGGCACAGGGCCACCCAAACACTGCTGTGCCCCCTCTGGACTTTACCAGGCTGGGATGAGGCAATGCACTAAAATCTGCCCAGGGTCAGAGGAGAAATGAAGCTCAGGTCCACGTGCCAGGCTGGGTTTTGAGGCTGTGGGTGGTTTTAGGAACAATTTTAGGAATGCTCTGAACAGCCCCAGCACCAAAGGCTTGAGTGCCCTGGGTGGTGTGGCAGCAGGGCGAGCAGGTGAGGGGACACCAGCGTGGAGAACACCAGGCCCTGATGTTCAGCTTCATGTGAAGAAAAGGAGAAATCAATCCTCGGCATGTTCAGCCCAACCTGTATCCTCGTTAGTGCATCCTCATTAGCGTATCCTTGTTAGCGCAGCCTTCCTGCTGGGGAGGCCCCAGTCACACCTGGCTGGGCTCCAGTTGCTGCTTGGGGACAGTGGCAGCAGAGGTGACAGCATTGAGACCCCAAAGCTCCCTCCTCAATGAACCCCTGCCCTCCAGCACCACCTGGACAGGGTCCCCACGTCCCCTCCATGGGCAAGGAGTGCTGGCACAGCTCTCACACCGACGAATCCACAGGGATTAAAGTGACTTTGCTCCTCTGTGAACCCAAAATACCAATCCCAGAGTGGGATGGTGGCAGTGGCTCTGGGCTGGCAGAGCTGGGAGCTTTGGGAAGAACTGGGGCCGGACAGGGACGCTCCAAGTTCAAATGGAAGAACCTCGGCGCGAACCCAGACGAACGGGCTGCTGGATTTTTTTTCCTGGAGAGGGAACACAGAAGGGCTGGTATTGATCTGTCTTCATTACCCATTTCACTCAAGTTTCAAATCAACAAAATACACTTTTCCGCTCCGCTGCTCTCCCTGCTGCAGCAGACAAAAGAAAAGCAATTTCCTGCAGTTTGCTCCAAACTCCTCTCCTCCCTTCCCTGGGTGCCCTCCAGCCCCTCTCCCCTTCCAGCCAGTTGATCCCAACAGAGGCTTGGAGACCCCCAGCTCCACGAGCAGCCAAAGAGGGCACCCTGTCACTCTCCAAGCCAGCACGGACAACTCAGGGTGCTCTTCAGCACCTCGTTCCATGGGCTTTGCTGGATCCCAGCAGGACCCCAGGGGGATCTGTTGCTCCCACAATCCCAGGATGGCAACACCCGGCAGACCATCAACACCAAAAGCCCCCAAAAGCAACATTTTGTCAGCACCCACCAAGTTTCCCAAAGTTGTAAAGAAATAAACCTATTTTCAAATGTTTTAGAACACCCAAAGATGGGGTTTTTGTTTTTTTCCCTTTCCTGCGATTGTAACTGGAGTGGCAACATGAGACTCCAGGCATCTGTGGGAAAAAGGTCCCTACTCCAGACAAAACCCCAATCCAAGATGCTGCTGAGCCCAGCAGCTCCCTGGTTGTTTTTAGGCACACGCTGTCAGGAATGTCATTAATATTCCCGCTGGCTTGGTGCCCCAAAAACGTCCTGTCCCCATCAGCGGGGTGACAAGGAGAGCACACAGTGTGGGCAAGTGGGGGGTGGGGGTCTCCTGCTCTCCCTGCCAACACTGGGACCCTCCTGCTCCCTCCCCCTGGGATTGGGGGTCAGGAGCCACCTGGCATAGAGCCGAGGGGAGACAAAATTCCCCATGGACGTGGAAATCCACTCCCCAGCTGAGGAGGCCACACATCCACAGGCAGGGACCCAGGCTGGTACCCCAAGGACAACCAAATTCCCAAACATTTCTATCCTGCTGTGCTTCCTGCTGCCTCCCCAGCCAAGGAGGGCTGTGCTGGGACCCAGCCTTCCTCCTCCTCCTCTTCTTGCAGCCGTCCTGGCCAGTCTCATCCACACCACTGTGCCTTAGATAAACTTCCTTTCAAAGCAGTCTACTTAATCCCCTATCTCCCCTCGGTCAGATCCCGCTCCAGCTGCCGGCGGGGCCGCGGGGGGAGGAATTGCCGGGCGCTGCTGAGTTATGAGCTATTTCTGACTCACATCTACAACTTTCACAAGTCCTTTTTGCAACACAGAGAGAGAAAAAAGGGAGGAGGGGAGGGAGCCGGGGAGAGAGAGAGAGAGAGGAAGGAGGAAGGAGGTCCAGCTCTCTCCGGCAAAAGCCGCTGGCCAGATGGGCAGGCAGGGAGGGAGGGGAGGCCGGGATGTTCGGCTGCATCCAGCCGGGAATACCGGGGAGAGCAAGGACAGATAAGCAGGAGGAGGAGGAGAGCAGGGACACACACCCACAGAGGGGAGCGAGGCGCCAGTTACCGGAATCTGACTTCACCCTCACCGCCTTTGTCCTCTGCAGACATTTTCCATGCAGTGACTGCATTTCCTTCCTGCCGGCACCGCTGGAAAAAGCCTCCTGTTTGTGCCGTAGGAGCCCTGACTAATTCCCACTGCTCCCACCCAGCTGCTGCTTCCCAACCTGGGGGGTTCTGAACTCTCCTGACCGCCAGCAGCCCTGGGGTTTGCTTTGGGATGGCTCAGCCATGCTCTCGCACTCCAAGCCAGGAGAGGATCCCGGGATTGCCCATCCCAGCCTGGCTCCCGCTGCCCACCCGCTGCCACCCGGCTCAGCCTGGCACAGGCAGGACCTCCAGCTCTGAGAGTGCTTGTGCTAATTACTTTCCTTTGTTAATTAAACCCACGTGGCTCTAATAAGGTAACCTGCTGTTCTCCGATAAATTTAATTAGCCTGGAGGGAGAGTCCCTCCGCACAGCTATTTAAATTGTCACTTCCCATCGCTTGGGCTTTGCTTCTCCCTGCCTCCCCCTCTCTCCACATTTCACCCCTCTCCTGCCCATTTTCTGCCCATTTCCTTTGGCAGAGGAGGAGAGCAAAGAGGAGGTTCCCCACTCGTACAGGAGCAGGATGCTGTGCCCACCCAAAGCCCATTTTCCTGTCAGTGCCACAAATCCCCATCCCAGCTGGGCCTGTCTCATCCTGGAGGACTTGCCCTGGCTCCAGCCTAAAGGATTGTTCCTTATCCAACCCTGTGCCACCCTCACAGCATCCAGCATCAATCCTGGGATGCTCCAGCCCTGGGAAATGCTGTGTCTCCCTGTCCAAAACTGTCCCAAAACATGGTGACACACAGTGACCTCCCCTCCTCAACTTTTTCTCCTTTCCCATACACACAAAAAACCTCCCAAGAAACTTCTGGAGGTTTCCAGAAGATTTAACTCCTGGAGTGCTCCAGCCATGGAGGTGACAGGGGTTTGCACTGTCCCACAGCTGTGGCCCAGGGGGTGACAGGGGACACTCGCACGTCCTCGGGGCTCACCTGCACTGCCGGCTGCTTGCCCTCATTGCTGCTGGGGGAGCTGAGCCCCGTGGCCTGCTGCAGCAGGAACTGCCGAGCCACCTGGAGAGCCTGCAAGAGAGACACAGCGGTGGGCACGAGGAAGGCCGCCCTCCTCCTCCTCCAGCTCCGGGCTGCTTCTCCATGGGTTTGATTGACAGGATGGGTTTGATGCATGAGGAGGGCGGCACTCCCTGATGCTCCCTCCTGCCACACCAGTACATCCCGTTAGAGACACCACTCTCCCTGCCCCCATGGGGACAATCCAGTCCTCTTCCAAACATCCCTGCCCTTCAGCAGGCACTAGGTCCAGCACTCCCACGGCACAAGGGGCATTCCCAAACCCCAGCCCTGGCACAGCCACCTGAAGCTCTGGCTCCTGGTTGATTTATTCCAGAGTCACCACCACATTCCTGCTGCTGCTGCTGTCCCTTGTGCCCAAAGCCACCGTGGGTGTTTAATTGTAGTAACTGGACTGTGACTTTAGAATGTTCTAGTCACCAGCCAGGTTTGGGTGAAGCCAAGTGCAGGATCCCACCCTGAATCAATCCAGGAATGCGTCCAAGTGGATTTGATGGTGATCCAGGAGGAGCTCAGCAACCCAGACAAGTGACCACCACGAAACCCGATGGTTTTTAGGGGTGTTTGCCTAGAAAAAGTGAGGAGTTTCCTTAAGTTGTTTACAGGGATGGAGTTGTTTCACTGGGAATCACACAAAAAGCGGGAAAAAACAATATAAATCAATAAAATGCACTTGTGAAAAACACAGATACAAGAGATCCACGCCCAGCACTGTAGGCAGCTGGAGAAAACAGGGAAAATAAAGAAAATCCTGTGAAGAGACGACGAGGAGAGAGGAGCAAGTGGAAGCTGAGAAAACGAATAAAGCTCTAAGGAAAACAACCTGTTTGCTCTTTATTTCTGCTTTTAAAGGATTCTTTTCCTTCCTTCTGGGTTTTTTTTTTTATTAGCATTTTTCTGAACAATCTCCACCTCTCCTTCCTAAATCCACTTGCAGCTCAGCACACATCTCACCTGTTGATCCAAACCAAGAAGTACCCACAACACCCCAACCCAGAGCCCCTCCTCAAATGGAGCATCCATGAAGAGTCATTCCCTGCATTTCAGACCCCACGTTAGGTCCTCCCTGTGCTCCTCTGCACAGGGGTTTCTTGGGAAGAGCACACGAAAAGCAAAGGATGCCCCAGCTGTGCCACGTCTTTGTTGTGGTGGAAAATCCACCTGACCCACTCCATGCAGGTGGACAGGCACTACCAGGGCACTTGGAAAATGAGAGTGAATGTCCAATGGGAGGCTGAGAGCAAAGAGTTTTAACAAACCCAGCCTTACTTTATAAAAAAAATTCCAATTTCATAGTAAGGGGCCCAAACCCAGCACCCCAGACACAGCACTGGGCACCCTCTGCCCTGTCCAGGTGTGTTTGCCACCAAACAGCCTCAAGAAAATCAAAACCTAAGGAATTTTAGAAGTAAATAGATCCTAATTTTCTATTCCTGTGGTGAATTACCAGTGCTGCATCCCAGGATTGTGCACCCAGAGCTGTCCCACGGCCACTGAGCACCCCCAAAGCCACCCAACCAATAACTTCCAAACTTCCTTTATCCAAACAATTAAAAACTAAGATCCTTGAGGACAAACACAACAATTCACCACTGGGAATCGCTGATGGAGCAATCCTGTGGTCGAGATCCCAGAGCCACCTCAGCCCCAGTGTTTCTCCACGGGCATTTTATTTCCCTGTTATTAGCAGGGATAGATGTGAATCGGTAACGCGAGCACAAAAACCCTGTGACAGTTATGACGGCTCAAGGTCTGATATTTTAATTACTTTTTCAAATGAAAACAGTAATTCCAGCTAAAAGCCAAGGTGGAGGAATCCACTCAGCAGCGGTTCAGCGCCAAGCCTGAGGCACCCACCAGGATGGGTGCTGGAGCACTGGGCTGCATCCCACATCCACACCGCAAATCCTGAGCTTTAGCTGCTTTTCCAAGTCTCCTTTAGCTGAGGTTTGCATGGATTTGGCTTCTCCATGTGCAATTCCTGCCATGTTTGCAAGGACCGTCTCACAGAGGGGACCTGGTGAGAGCAGGCCCCTGCCCGGGCCCAGCAGAACTCAGCGCAGCAAGGATGGAAAACACAGAGGAAAAAGCCTGAGGAACAGAATTCCAGCACACAGAAAGTGCTGCACAGGACTTCTTCCAGAATTTCTCTTCCCAAACCCAAGGCCTGGCTGGCCCGAGGTGCCAGCGAGCCCCCAGCGCCCGCCCAGCTTGGCCCCACTGCGCCGCCTCTCAGGGGGGAATTTAATTCACTCCCCGCTGGCTCCCTCACTTTGGTGTGCTCTGAAGCACGAAATTACAAAGATTTACAGGAAAAAAACCCGACATGGCCTCACAATTGCACACAAGGGCCTCTCCAGCAGCGCCCCGGAGCTGCCCCCTCCTTCCCTCCCTCTCTCCCCAGCACCCAGCAGCGATTCCCACTCCAGCCCGAGCTGGGCTCAGTCTGCAAACAGGGATGGAAACCTGTTGCAGGGCTGCACAGAGCATGTGGAGCATCCAGGCACGATTTTCGGGATGCTGAGTCACTTGCTGGCTGCATTTGTTGCCCAAACAGGGCAGGAGGAGCAGCCCAGGGGTGGGGGGATGAAGCTTTTCCATATGAAAGCATCATTCAGAGCCTCTCCTCCGGGCTGAGGGAGTGGGAAAGCAGAAGGAAAAGTTTCCCCGTGGGAATGGATGGGTTTTTACCTCTGTGAACCAGAGAAAAAATTATTTTAAAACCCCCAAAACCCCATATGCTGCTGCCTGGTGCTATCCAGGAGTCATCCGCAACTGGGAACAAATTTCTTGTGTCAGACTCCTGGATGGCTCCCTCTGATCAGCAAATGACCCCAGAAAATGTCTGCAGAGTCTCAGACACGGCCAGAGCTGGTTTGGCTCTGCCCTCCCCAAGAGCAGCTCCAGCAGCACTTTCCAGGAAGAGGAAGAGGACCTGGACATCGCTGGGGGAAGCCCAGAACTTCCTTGGGATGTGCAGGGGCAGGGAACACACCTGGGACTGCAGGGCGAGGTGGGAGATGCTGGAAGGTGTGTGCTGGGATGGGGAAGGGTCAGTGAACAGCCCAACCATGCTGGGATTAACCCCACCCTGCCAGGACCTGCTCCCACAGCACCAGAGACTTCCCTGCTCCTGGGATACCCCCAGGGATGCTCATCCCTCCCCTCAGACCCCAAATCCCTCCCGTTCTCTGGACCATCCCCAGCTCCAGACATCTCATCCTCCAGCAGGGGAGCAGCCTCTTTTTTCCCAGCTTCCACCCAGCCTACCTGGGGATTATCCTGATTTTTTCCCCCTCCAGCCTGTGGGGCTCCACACACCCACCCTTGGATGTGCTGGAGGCTCCTCCAGACCCCAGGAAGGGCAGATTTTGGCTGCCTTCCCCATGGCAAACACCACAAATCCCCTGTTCTCCCACCAGATCCCACCTGACTCCAGCCCTGGAAGAGCCCAGGGAGAGGAGAGGGCAGCTCCCACCCCATCCAGGGTGGCTGACTCCCACCACAGCCTGGATTAATGTGGGATTAACCCTCATCCCTGCCTCTTCCTCCTCAAAACCTGCCCCAGCAGAGCCTCTCCGAGGCCTCCTGATTGGGAAGAAACAGGTCAAGAGCTCCAAAAAAAGGTTTGGAAAGCATGGAGACATCCATGGGTCATCCTAAAAGCAGGAGCCACAGCCTTCCATAAAAATGAACCCAAAATATTCCCTGGACAAAGGAAAATCTTGCCTGGGGTATTTGAAAGTGCCTCATTTACCAGGTATTTCACTTTATGAGGATGGAGTTTTTAATTTCAGCCTGGATGCTCCAGCTGGGAAGAGTTGCCCAGAATCAGCTGACAGATTTTCCACCAGGATCACAGCTTTGCCTGAGTTTTTACCTTCCAAAAAAGAGAAAAACTACCCGAAAAATTACATTAAAGCAGGAAGTTTGCATGGAAAGAGGGGTTAAGGGAATCTGCATCTTCCCTTTTCCCTCCGATCCTTTTGGAGAGTGGAAAGAGGTTGGAAAGGGCTGAAAAAAATGATAATAAAAAAAAAAAGGAAGATTTTTTACACTAACCTCATAAAAATGACATCGTCACATTCCAGAACTAGACCCATTAAAACAACACACGAGGATATTTTTAGCTGGATATTAACAGTAAATGATGCCATATTGAGGAGCACTTCCACCAGCCCAGCCCTGGCCTCGCTTAACCAGAACCAAATGGCTCCAAGAGACCCAAATTAACAAAAAATGACACAATTCCTCACAGGAAAATGAGAAAAAAAAAAGTCCTTTTAACACCCAGCTCCGTGTCTGTGTCCCAGCCCCTGCTGTTCTGCCCTGCTCCAATGCTCCTGGACTTTATTCCTCTGCTTCTGACTCCTCAATCCTCACTGGGTTAAATCCATCCCCACTAATTAAGAGCACAAGGAACATGCTCATGACAATCCCACTCCATGGAAAAAAAAGGGGAAAAAAGGGGGAAAAGGGAAAAAAAAGTAAAAAATAAAAAGGAAAAAAGCTCCTGCATTTGTCCTCAGTGAAATATTAAATATGAATCAGGGAAGTGAAGAGAGAGATGAGTTTCACTTAAGTGCTCCGGCGTCATTTTTATCTTAAATACCCTAATAATAGAGGATTACACAATATACTTGAGATGTGATCACATGTTTTATGGAATGGGATCTCTCCCAGGGCAGCAAAGTGCCTCTTCTCCCCCCTCCACACCCTTCCCTAACTCCCAAAAAAGTCCCGTTTGCTCCTTCTCAAAAACAAGCCTTATGCTTGTATATTCCTCTCCATTTCTTTGACATCTGTTTGCAGCACACTGCAATTTTTAGGTATTTTTTTGCACCATAAAATAACCCCAAACAACGCCAGAGCAGCCGGATTTTCCAGCTGGCTCCTTTTCCATGGCTTCAGAGTTGGAAGGAGCTGCCATAGAGTGCCAGACTCCGGGACTGTCCCCTTGATTCTCCCTGCTCCATGAGGTTTGCACGGATTTGGGTTCTCCATGTGAAACTCCTGCCATATTTGGAAGGATCTCTTTCCATTCTTTTCCTCCATTCCCTGCACCCCAAAGCTGCAGCGACCCCAAAGATCCCATCTCTCTGCACCCCATGGATTTAAACCCCAGCTCCCGGCTAAAAGTTGGAATTTGTTGTGGGAATTCAGCAAAAAAACCCTGGAAAACCCCAAATCGTGTCACAGCAGTGCTTGTTCCCTGCATGATTCCCACTCCCCTAAAAAACTAGAGCATCCCCCACAGCGATGTGCCACCCCCATCACCCCGCTGCCCCCATTTCCTTCCTCCACCGGGAATTCCGGGGGGGCACCGGCCTGGCAGGGGGGGCTGGCGGGTCCCTTTGGAGCCCGGCAGTACCGGAGGTCCCTCCACGTTCCCACAGCAACGGCGGGGGGGAGGTCCCAGGCCGGGGGCTGCCCCCGGTGCCCCCGGGCGACCTCTCCCCTCTGCCAGCCCCGGCACAAAGCGGACGAGCGCTATTGAGGCTTTTCAGCCCCATCCCGACCATTGAAATCCAGGGATTTAACCCCAGCGCCAGCCCCCGGGCTGCAGGGGAGGAANGGGGGATGCCCTTTCCCCACCCCAGCGGCCGCCTGCTCTCCCCTTCCAGACTCCCCGGGATGCTCGGAAGTCGTGTGGCTTGGGAAGGATGGATGGATGAGGATGGTGAGGGAATGTTGTACTCCAGAGTGGGGCAGAGCTGGGAGACCCTGTCTCAGCAATCCAGGCTCAGGCTGCCACAAATCCATGTCCCCTTGCACCAGGCACACCCCACAACAGGGTCCCTGAGCACCCCACAACACCCCCATCCTCCCAAGATCCCACCCTTCCTAGGGAAGCACCCTCATAGAGGAGTTTTAACCCAAAAATTCCCTGCAAAGACCTGTTTGGGTTCACCCTCAGAAGGGGTGAAAGTAGCGAGGTCACAGGCACTGGAAAAGGTCAAATCCAGCCAAAAATGGGAGCAGGAGCTCCTGGGAGCTGCAGGTCCCACACAAATCCCCATGGACACAGAGCTTTAGGTCACCAGGATGAGATGTGGGTTCCCACTCCTGCAGGCTTCCCAACGTTTCTTGGGAGATTTCATAAAGTCCAACGAGAATCTGGGTTGAGCACCGACATTTCAGGATGAGGGAGTGAGCACACGGGAAGAGCCCAGCGGTCCGAGAACCCGGGGAGAACGCTGGATGCTCCCAGAGATGGAGTAAAGCCTCCATCGAGCACCTAATTGTCCAAAACTCCCGCTGTGGGGACATTTATTCCTGACCCCAGCTGGTGCTCAGCCTGCTCCCTAAAGCAGGAAGATGGATAATCCTCAGGATAGGTCCTCCCCCTTCCCCAGGTGCTGTCGCTGGGGGTGTCGCTTGGTTTTTTTGGAAGTTCACCAAACCCTCTGCTTTAAGAATTCCATGTGCCAGCCATCTTCCCAGGGCAGCCCCACCAGGAATCCACCAAGGGGTGAAATTAAAAACCAGGATTCACCAGGGATGAGCCAACACTGGAAAAGCCCCTTCATTCTCGATTTTCTGGAGGAGATCCCCTGTTCCACAGCCGAGATTTGCATCGTTTTGGCGGGGGGGGGAGAAACAGGGATCTCCCGTTATCCAGTGAAATTCTGGGAGGGAGAGCGCACAGCTCCTCGGAGGGGCACTGGCAGCAGCATTACACGCATGATTACCCTTTGGATGCAGGGAACAGGGGCTTAGCGGTGTGCGGAACGGCTCTTATCCAGGTAATGGATTTACAGCACTCCCTACTAAAGTATCAGACACAGCAATTTTTTACAGCTTTCACGCTGGAATTTATGGCTCAGGGAGGCGATCTCCGTACGAGGCGAGGGATCATTGCCTTATTTAGTAGCCGAGGAGGGAAATTTATTGGTTTTTGCCAAAATTTGTTTGGAAAGGTAACCTGCAGGAATGTCCCCAGGGCTGCGAGGGGATGTGTGTGGCAGGGGACACGTGTGGCAGGGGCTCCCTGGGGGCACACACAGTGAGCTGCTGCTCACACATGTCATTGTCACACGTGTGAGGTTCAACCTCC
The DNA here is from genome assembly GCA_013397795.1 of Orthonyx spaldingii. Lineage (NCBI taxonomy): Eukaryota > Metazoa > Chordata > Aves > Passeriformes > Orthonychidae > Orthonyx > Orthonyx spaldingii. Next base: position 57,714 of record VZTJ01005556.1, on the reverse strand, counting down.
AGGAGCCCCAGGGAATGGGGAAGCAGCTCCTGGACAACCAACTCCTCTCAAGAAGCACCTGCTCCTGGTGTTACAGCCAAGGTTTTTTGTGTCTCAACCCCCCAGACTGATAGGAGCAGAGCAGGCAGGACCTGCCCCCCAAAACCAGCCAATTCTGGGGCAGCAGCCCACGAGCTGCAGGGATGGATGGGCTCTGCTTCACGAGGAATGTGGAACAAGGACAGAGCCCTGGGTTTTGGGGCAGCACCTGCACCCCAGCTCGACCAGGGATGGCCAAATCTGGTGGAACCCAAACTTGAGGATAAAGTGGGGCAAAACCGGGTGTTACCCCCAAACCACATCCTTGGAGGACCCCATTGCCTTGTGTAAGACAGGTATGAAGGAACAGGTTGCCCATCCTACCTGCTGCTGCTGGAAGTGCAGGAGCTCCACGGGGCTCATCTCTCCATTGGCCTCGGCTCCGGTGGCTCCGTCGTGGCCGCCACCCCCGCTGCCGCCCCCGCTGCCATCGGGCTGATTGCTGAGGCTGCTCACCCCGTTCTGGGCCGAGGGCGTGGAACGAATCGTCTCCGAGGCAGATTCAACCATCATGACTTGCTAGCAGGACCTAAAGAGGGGAGAGGAGAGCCTGAGAACGGGGGGCTGAGATCTCTGGCTGTCCCTTATCCCGGTGGGATCCCGCAGGGATGGGACGTCAAACCCTGGCTGATTTTAGCTGCGTTCAGTTTACCCCAAAAAATAAATGTGCAGCTGCCATGAACACGCTGCACATCCCTGGGCAAACCAAGTGCAACCCACTCCTTAGGAAAACTCAGAATTCCAGCTTTCTCTGAGCCTGGTGCAAGGCACAGAGCCCCAGGAATCCGTTTGTTTTCCCCAAATCCCAAACTATTCCACAATGAGAAGCTGGAGGCAGCACAGCCAAACTCTGTGCACACCATGCACAGGGAACCCGTGCCACGGATTCCACCCTGAAAATCCCAACAAAGTCGAAACATTTCCTTCTCCCAGCAAACCACCAATTCCCAGCAGGAAAAACCACCTGGCAGGGAAAAACCACCTGGCAGAAGGTTTGGTGCCAGGCTGAGGAAGTCCAAAGATACGGCCGAGCTGGGATGTGGAAACAGCAGCACGGCAGCACGTGGGTCGGAAAATCCTTCCTTCCTCCCAGTCTTTGCTCAGTGAGCTTGGGTGAGTGTGCAAATTGGTGGTTTTGAAGCTGAGGGTCCCTTTTTCTGGGAGAAACTCCTGGATCTGGGTTGGCACTGGAGGAAACAGAACCACCACACCCAGCACTGATCCCACCCAACATCTGCCAAGCCCCTGGTGCCACATCCAGCCCTGACACAGAGCAGAGGGAGCACGGGATCCACCCCGGAGTGAGGGTCTCTCCCTCCTTCCCAACACACGTCTTCCTCCATGGAAAAACAGTTTTATCCCATTCCACACATCTCCAACCCACCAGCACGGGCTCAGCGCTCACCCACCACCACTTGCAGAGTCTGCAACAAGATGGGAATGAAAACAGAGGGATGAGGGGAAAAAACCACCACCTCCTTTTTTTCCCTATTTCCCCCCTCCACACCCCAAAAGCCAGGGAGACGAACCAGGAACAACATAATTGCTGAAATGTGGCGTGTAATAATCACAATTCAGGGGCTGATCATTCATATTAAACAGGGAGCAGCGAGCTGCTCATTTGCATGTTGGAGATTATCTGCATTTCAAAAGTCATTTCCGCAGGGGATATGAGTGACATCCATTCCCAAGGGGAGCTCCTGGCTCCCTCCCACTGTCCCAGGGCTCTGGGGGTGACACACCAGTAGCTGTGGGACAGCTCAAGGTTAAGGGGATTACTGGGACTTGGGTTTGGTTGGAGCACGATGTGGTTGGAGCAGCTTCCCAGGAATGGGATTCTCACAGGATGCTGCTTTAGGAGCAAAAATCTGGAATAAACCCCTCACCTTTTGCCTTAAAACTACATTTTTTCCTTTCCCGCTTTGAATTTCAATGATTTCACATTCAGAAATATGAAATTATTGCTGTTCCTATTCCCGTTTTCCCTCTGAAAATCTACCAGGCCCCACAGGGAACGTTCCGTGTCCGACACTCGAACGGAATCACCAGGGCCAGAAACTCATCAGGATTCAAGCAGGGATTTGACTTTTGTGCAGAGAACAGGAATATCCAGACTTACAACAGGAAATATTAAAAAAGGCCAAAAACAAAAAAAGAAAAAAAAATTGGTTTTGGAAAGGACCTAAAACTTTCCTGGCTTCGGGCATAAACTGGAGTTTAACTATTGGGAATTAGGAGGAAATCTCTGCTGGTGGAGGAGCCGTGGGCTCGCTCTGGTGGTTCCAGCCCCTGCCAGAGGCGAGATGCTGGAGCAGATTCCTGCAGCCCGGGTGATTCCCGGAGCTGGGGACACCAGGCCAGCTGAGTTCCCTCTCCAAGTCCTGTAAAACTCGACTTCCCGTTCCCAAACCCCTCTGGGATGCTGGAGTGTCTGGGATCCCAACAACGCTGCAAGGGAAGTCATAAAAGAAAGTCATCATCATAATAATGGAAATATTTCCATTCCTATAAAAAGTTTTACAAAACCTTAAGGAAAAAAAAAAAGGAAAAAAAAAATGAAGCCGGTGTCTGCGAGGTTGTAAAGTGGATTTAAATTAGGAACAAGCACTTTTCCAGCCAGGACAGATCCGGGATGACTGGGAAGAGCAAAACTCGGCTGAGCGATGCCGGAGCACACGTGCAGCCCTGCACACAGCTGGGAGGGATCCGCAGCATCCCGGCTCCTGCTTCTCATCTCCCGCAGTTCAAACACACCCAATATTCCAGGGATTCTCCGTATCCAGAGGGGCTAATCAGGATCAGACCTTCCCCCAGGCAGAGAGGCAGGGACGGTGTCCAGACAGTCAGCGGGAAGATCCAACAACACTCACATCAAGTGGGAAAGGGTGGGTTTAGTTAAAAGGGGAGGGAGGAGCCCCCTCCAACGGCAACAGCAACAGAAGCTGCACAAATGGATCGTTAATTACCATTAATTACCATTTCAGACTCCCGATCTCCGCCGCTGAACCACCACTCTGCCTTTTTTGTTCCCCGCTTTTATCCAACCACGCACCTTCCGCAGGACAAAGGGAAGGAAACGGAGAATTACAAACGGAGCAACGAATCCCCCCTGCCTTCGGCGGGACCATATGGCAACGAGGGTGTATTAATTACCACGGCTTTTAATTAACAATTGCTTCATCTGAGCAGTAACATTTCCTTGACATCCCCCGACTCGCCGCGAACCTGCGCGGAGCACGCGCCATCCCAGTCATCAATCCCGGTTTATTGACATCCATCCCTCCCGCAAACAGGCACGATCCCAGGGTTTTCCAATTAACACCTCCGCACTCTCTAATTAGCGCAATTAACAGGCTGATGGATGCCCGGAGCTTCCCTGGGAGGGAGGGGCTGGAGCAGGCGCCGGGGCTGCGGCTCCCACCGTGCCACAATTCCCACAGGAATACCGCGTGTGTGCCGTGCCAGGGAGCCTTCCAGAAGGGATGGATGAACATGGAGGTGACCAACAAAGCAAAGGATGTGAGATTTGAGGAGCAGGAACAGCAGATGAAGCACATGCAGTGATTTTCCCCAAAAAAAAGCTCCCCAGGAATTTTGGCCCATCCAGACCCATCCGAAGCAATGTCACTTTCCCACCCGATTCCACGGACATGGAAATTAAATGGCACTTCTCAGCCCCCAGGACCTGCTGGAACAGCCACAGCCACACCACAAGCCCCTCAGAAACCACTGGCTCAACACCAATTTCCACAGCTTTCCCTATTTTTCATTATCCTTGGCACCGCAATCCTCAGCAGCTCCGTAACTCTGGGCTGCCCTTCGTGGGCCACGCACGGACCCAGTGTCACCTTCACCCTGCTGTCCCCGTCCTCGAGTCCCCATCCCCGACCACTGTGGGTGATCCTGCCCTGGGTTTCCCCAGCCACAAAGTCCAAGAGTCCAAGCCATCACTTAGGAGGGAAGGATGAGGAAAAACTGTGGGAAACACCGGTGGGAAAACTCTCCTGCCACATCCGCATGAGCTGGGACAGCACAGGTGACAATACATTGGCACACAAACCGACACTGAGACATTCCAGAGGCTGTTTCCACCCTTCCCACTACATCCCAGTCCCAAAGCAGTATTCCAGAGCCTTCCTCCCAGCTCCAGCCTCGCCAGGATGCAGAGGGGAGCAGGCAGCCTCTCCCGTGGGTACCAGCGGATCCTTCAGGATCACGGACCCAGCGGATCCCCCAAAGCCCTTGGAAATCTGCAGGATGCTCCCCTGCACAGCTGGAAGGAGAAGAGGACTCTGGAAAGCTGGATCCCAGGCTCTGGATCTGCTCCCAGCTACGGGAAGTTGAGCAACCTGCCCGTCCTGCTCTGGCACCGCGAGGCTTTAGGAAGCGGCTGTTAATCCTAAAAGGCTTTGGCTGGAAGAGAAGCAGCAGCCCGGGATTGCTCCGAGAGCGGCTTTTTACCCTTTAATTAACACATAAACACATGGAAATGTGGAAAGGGGATTAAAATAAAAGTCTGGGGGAGCTGAAGGGAATCTGGAGCATTACTGTAAATTAGAAGATATTTAAGGAACCAGGGACTGGCTAAGCCCAGGCACCGCTTTAATGGGATCTCACCTCTGGGCGCTTTCATCTGCCACTTTCATCTCGCTCCCAGCAACTTCTTTGGGAAGAGCCAACCTCCGGCGCTTCACCTTCAGCCCCCGGCTCTCCTCACCTGCCTCGGTGCCAGCCCAACCCAGCCCCGCTCGTGGGCACCAGGGAGCCTTTGCTGCTCCATGGAAACCAGGCAGGAATCACCACTGCGAGGTTCTCCTCCCCAGGAAGGTGTCTTGGATCAGCTCAAAGAGCTGGAGAGCGCCTGGAAGTGTGAGCACTCCAACATGGGAAGCCCTGGGATTGTTCCTGTGCTCCTGGCGAGCTCCACCTGCCTCTCCAAAACCTTTCACCCTCGGAGCATCCTTTGCTCTCTGGAGCTGCCCCAACTGCAGCCAACCCCACAGGAGATCCTGTGCCTGCCCCACACAGGACATTCCCACAGACACCAGTGCCCGCCTGGCACCTCTCCCTCTCCCTGCCAAGCTTCGAGGAATATCAAACCCCTCCCAGAGCGGGTGTGGGACTGGCTGGACGTGGCCAGGCCGGTGTTGGGACAGCGGGGCTGCTGCTCCATCCCGGAGCACGTGCCGGGCACCGGGGCTGCTGCTCCATCCCCGCTTTCCTCGCTGCGCTCTTGAAAAGATTAAAAAAACAGGAACCCCACTCCATCTCATTAAGAAAGTAAACACAAGAGCCGTCTAAGTGTCTAATTAAGCTTCTAATTAGTCCCTGCTTGTTACTAATGCAAATTAGATTACGCCGCTTAACTACAGCTTGTCCACAACACCCTTGTTAATTGCGGCCTTTTGAAATTAAATTACTCCCTAATTAGCATATCAAAGCCATTGATTCGGAGCCAGGAAAGATGAGGGCAGGAGGAAGCCGAACGCCAAGTTTTGTTAATCAGGGACGTCTAATTAAATAGTGACGCGGAGCACGGGGCTCCCACCTCGTTGCTCCGGAGCCACCACACGTGGGGACCCGGGGGACCCTGAGCGGGGCAGCCCCTCGGTGGGTGCTGGCGGGCTCTGCACCCACCATGGATCACTGCTGAGGTGCTGCAGCATCCTGGTGGGGTGGGATGCAGGACCAGTACCTGGTGTCCCATCAGGTGGGGCTGCAGGTCCGATACCTGTGTCCCATCATTTCAGGATACAAGTCCAGCACCCCTATCCCATCAGGTCTGGATGCAGATCCAGCACCTGTACCCCATCATGCTGGGATGCAGGTCTGGTATCCATGTCCCGGTGGGTCGGGATGCAGGTCTGATACCCCTGTTCCAGTGGGCTGGCATGCAGGTCTGGCACTTCTTTCCCATCACTTTGGGATGCAGATCCAACACGTGTGTCCCAGTGGATTGGGATGCAGGTCTGGCACCTCTGTCCCATCAGTTTGGGATGCAGGCCCGGTCCCCAAATCCTGTGGGATGCCCACTGGGAGCAAGGCTGGGGGTACACCCCAAAATCCAGGAAGCCCCAATGGAGCTACACCAGCCGCTGCGGTGCCAGGTCCAGCCCTGCACCCCCTAATTTCTCATCCCTCTAAAAACTTGCTTTCCTTCTGTCCAACACGATTTAAATGGGAATTTAAAGGCAAAACATTCCAAAACACACCCTCTGTGCACATGGAGCAGGGTCACCCTCTCCCCAGCCCCCAAAATCCTTGGTGACCCCACACAGGGGCAGGAGAGGCACCTCAGGGAGGACAGGTAGGGCTGGAAGAGCCTCTCATCTGTAGGATCCCAAATCCAGCTCGGCACAAGAAGTGAGGGGACAGTGCAGGGCACAGGGGGATGTGACACCAGGGTCCTGACACCCAATCACCCCTTAGGGACCGGACTGGGGGGACACATCCCCTCACCATCCATGAGGAGTTCTTGGATGGGACACCCCCACCTACATCCCCATCCCAGATCCTTCCCTCAAAGAAAACCAAAACCACCTTTCTGCTCTCACCTGAATTATCCCCCAATACCTCCAACCCCAAATTCCCAACAGGACATCAATAACGGAGCCACCAGGGAAGAGACTGAATCCAAAGGCAGAACCACTCCAAGGAGAGTGAAAGTGAAGCCTAATTTTGGAGTTATTTCAATAATATCCTGAATGACCCAGTTTTTCCCATTTTATAACTTTTCCTCTCTCAGTTTTTTTGGGTTTTTTTGGCTTTTTTTTTGTTTGTTTAAAGACGTGGGAAGGGGGAAAAAATAAAGGGACAAAGATTGGAGAAGTTAAATAGAGGGAGAAAAAGTCTATTAAAAAAAAAAAATAAGGCAGGTAGCCCGTCTCAGGGGAAGAGCTGAAATATTAAAGAAAGGAAAATCGCTTCTCTGGCTGCTGAGCCAGACCAGGAGAATGGAGCAGCTGGAAGAGAAGGAACAGGGCACTTTTAATTGAAAAATGGGAGATTCAAATGAAATATCCAATATCCCCCATTAAAGCAAGGAAGAAAGTCGGACCTCGGCCGCTGAGAAATTGCTAAAAGCCCCAACTTTTCTTTCTCTCCACCTTCCTCAGAAATTATAGGAAAGAGGGATGAGAGAAAGGAAGGGAAAAAAGGGTCTTTCATCCAAGAGGAACTCAGGGGGAATGGAGGAGAAGGGCCGGGGGGGGGAGAGAAAGAGAGAGAGAGAGAGAGAGAGAGAGAGCAAGTTTTATTTATTTATTTTATTTTATGAGATGAGTAAAAATAATATATTTTAAATAATA